>JAUCMX010000026.1:3487780-3647780 GCA_033459395.1 Hemibagrus guttatus | reverse complement strand
AGGTTGATCACAAAAGAATTCGTTTTCCGAAAGCATTCTGACTATTTTACTTTTCTCACAATTTTTTGCGTTATAGAGTCCGTTATTAATGTCTGTAGTAGTTGTAGATCATTTGGTCCACATATTTCGATTTCACACAGGTTTTACTCCAGATGACCTTCCTGATGCAGCCCTCCCATTTTATCAGGACTTGGGACCAGCACTGAGAGGTAACTCTTCAGTGGCTAGGTTAGCGCAGTTGCTTGGGTTAGCGCACTGCCTGGGAATCGAACCTGGGCCACGGCAATGAGAATGCGGGATCCTGCCGCTAGACCACCAGGAGGCCCAGATTCCTGTTCCGGGTTTTCTGTAAAGATCTACCTATTTATGGACTCATTTCTCCTTCCTTTAATTCTATATTGATGTCTATATGTTGATGTGATATATTTAAGTCTATATTGATGCTGCCACCACCGTGCTTCACAGTAGGAATGGTGTGACCAGTACCTAGTTTTAGCCACTCTACCTTGTTAATTGAGTATTTCTGAGATGCTTGTATTTTTGGCAGGTTCTTCCATCTCTGTGGAGGATTAAATCTCTGGTACAGTGGCCCCTGGATTGGGCTGATGGTCACCTCCATGACTAATCCCATTTGAACCTGGTTGCAAAACTGCTTCCATTTCACAATGATGGAGCTCCTGGGAACCTTTAAAGCTTTAGAAATTGTGTTATACCCATAGCCTGATCTATGTCTCGATACAGTTTGATCACAGAGTTTTTATAAGACAATAAAATATCCAAAATGTGAAGGAGTCGCAATACTCTCCAAGCTTTTTTTATTTATTACTGGAAGTTTTTAACTCCATGTGATTTTGCGGTGATATTCGTTTGTTTTTGTTAATGACACTGGTTGATTACAGTAATGTTTCCACCTGTTCTGTGTCTCAGTGATAGCCAGAGGTCATATTTGTTGGTGTTGTGTGTCAATGTATGAGCAAGTTGTGGCACTGAATTTTCTTTACAGTGGATTTGTAACTCACTCATTTTCAGCAAGCTGAACATTCTCTCGATTCTCTATGAACATTTGGCCTCTTTTTTTTTTTTTTGTGGTTCCCCCTGATCCATCCTGGTGCTTTGCATGTGGAAATGACCACAGTCAAAGCACCAGAGAGGCAGAATGACCAGTAATGCTTCACATCACATTGTGGTCAGGAAGCTAGGACCAGATCTGAATCATTAAAGGAGAGCAATTCAGTCACACTTCTGATTTCTTATGCTGTTTTTGCTTCCTTGAAGCAAATATGTGCGTCTGAAATCAGGCAGATTTAGTACACCAGGCTACGTAGGTCCTTGATAGTTGGATAATGGATAATAACCATATTGAGGTAATTTAAGCGCCTCTGTTTATGTTTAAATATCAGCCATTTAAACAATTAAAAAAAAAAACCTTCCTATTCTAAGTGTGTAGTGACATGCTAGGAAATAATCTTAAACTTATTACTATACACCACTTAAGCACATATAACCAATCTTAAAGGCACTGATGGACCGATCTGTCACTTTATAATTGGATTTTGTGCCTCGAAGTCGGCTGGTTTGCAAACAGCAGAGCGATCGCGATTATGCAACAACACGGTGGTAATGAGAGGATTCTGGTGTACGAGTTTGGGCTGGAAGCCAAGAATCTAACAATATGCACATCAACTAAGAGATATTCCATTGAAGCCGTGTGTTTGTATGTACAGATTACAGTTATGCAGAAAGCGATCCAACATCATGTTTACAGATGACACGCCTAAGTCTATATGAAGGACAAATAATAGCTGGAGGTGGGGGCGAGTAAAACAGCCTTCTGAGACACATATTAATCTTTATAGATAGACCCTAGAATAGTGTAATGCAATTGTAAAAAAAATATGAATGCTACCACTGTGCCAATAAAAACACTGAAAATGACTGGGGAGAATCTCAGAGACAGAAATGATCAGCAGTGTGTGTGTGTGTGTGTGTGAGAATCCCACACTTCTTAAACCTGAACTCGGCTATGTCACTCAGCTCCGGTTCATAATTAGTCTCAAGGCCACTTCCGGTCTCACGTGCTAGATACCACCACTGGAAACGAATGAAAAACATTCAAAAGCTGTGCTTTCCTTCCTTTTTTGGCTGAAAAACTAATAACTTGGACCACAATGCCAAGTGACCGGTGCATTCAAACAAGCAGGACTGAGGAAATTTGAGCCAACTGATTTGTGATTAAAAATGGATTGGTTTTTTGGGGGTTTTTTTTCGTGTTTACTGCACATTACTGTAGAATTGCAAATTGCAGCTGTCAATCAAACAGTTCTAACTGTACGACTTAATATTATTACTCGCTCATGTACACTTTATATAGCTGAAACAACTCATTTTCTTGTCTTTTTTCAGTTCTGAAGGATTAAATCGTTTATTTTAAAGGTGATACTGATTGCGGGGTAAAATCTATATTGCATAGTGATTATTATCATTGATATGTCGCATATTTAAAAAGTTAGCTGCTTCTACAGTATTTCCCAAACTAGTTACCTAATTTAAATCACTGCAACCTTGACCAGGCTGTTACTAAGGATGAATAAGTGAAAGCTGTAAATATACTGAATAAAGCAGTGCTTTTTGGGTGCATCTGTATTTGTATTTGTTTAAATTACAAATAATGTTTTGATATTCATGTGAATCAGTAACAGGCTCTGAAGAATTCATGAGATACAGTGTTTTGAGTTTACATCTCTCCATGTTTAGCTGTCCTGCTCCTGATCATTTTTATATATTTTATATTTGACTTTTTAACAAATATTATTAATGTTATGAGAAGGAGCCTCCGGGTGATCCAGCAGCAGGATCCCGTGCTCTCATTGTTGCAGCCAGGGTTTGATTCCCGGGCAGGGAGCTAACCCAGCCACTGAAGAGTTAACTCTCAGTGCCGGTCCCAAGCCCGGATTAAATGGGAGTGTTGCGTCAGGAAGGGCATCCAGCGTAAAACCTGTGCCAAATCGAAACATCCGCTGATGCAACCCTGAACAGGGAGCAGCCGAAAGAACAACAGTATATTATGAGAAAAATATTATCACACAAATCTATTTTGTTGGGTTACAGCACGGGGATATATTTAAGGGGGCAAGGGAAGACCAGGAGCATAGTGGTTTCTTCCGGGTTCTCTGGTTTCCTACCCGGTCCAAAGACATGCATTGTAGGCTGATTGACATCTCTCAATTGTCCAGAGTGTTTGTGTGTGATTGTGCCCTGAGATGGGTTGGCACCCTGTCCAAGGTGTCCCACAAGTCCCCCTGGGATTGTCTCCAGGTTCCCTGCAACCTTGCACAGGATAAGCAATGAATAAGTATGAAAACCTTAGTGATATTTATTCAGGGACATCAGTTACACCAGTTTCCTGTAGAGAGTCATAAAGCCTAACGCATGCTTTGCTTCTTTTGCTGACTCGGCACAGCAGATACACTGTTCTCTTTACATTAGAGCCTTGGAAACTGCTGATGCAAACTTTCCAAGCTTCTCAAGATCTGGACGCCAACAATAGTAAGTAAATAATAAATAAATAAATAAATAAATAATCCTGCTTTCCATGAGCAGGAATCACAAATCAAGACACGGGATACAAAGATATCATGATTTTTCTTAAACATCTTGCCGTAAATGAGATGTTTCTTAAAAACCTTTAGTGTGTGTTCTGTTTTATTCACTTTCGAGGCCATGATACAATGTTGTACGTTTTTCCAAGCTTGGCTACGGAGAGGGTAGGGGAAGGGTGGGGGGAGAGAGAGAGGGAGAGAGAGGGTGGGAGAGAGGGTGGGAGAGAGGTTGGGAGAGAGGGTGGGAGAGAGGGTGGGAGAGAGGGTGGGGGAGAGAGGGTGGGAGAGAGGGTGGGAGAGAGGGTGGGGAGAGAGGGTGGGAGAGAGGGTGGGGGAGAGAGGGTGGGAGAGAGGGTGGGGGAGAGAGGGTGGGAGAGAGGGTGGGGGAGAGGGTGGGGAGAGGGTGGGGGAGAGGGAGGGAGAGGGTGGGGGAGAGGGTGGGGGAGAGGGAGGGAGATTTGGGGGAGAGGGAGGGAGAGGGAGGGAGAGGGAGGGAGAGGGAGGGAGAGGGTGGGGGAGAGGGTGGGGGAGAGGGTGGGGGAGAGGGTGGGGGAGATAGATGAGTCATGGGACTCGCAGGGAACACAGCTCAAGGTAATAATCTTTTGCTCTCACAGATACGGAGAGAAAACTGTTAAATCTAACAATGAGGGAATAAAGAATTTTATCCTAAGGACCCCTTTGGCATTGGTGGCTCAGTGGTAGGTTTCTCGCCTATCATGCGGAAGGCCCAGGTTCAATTCCCAGCCATTGGATGCAGTGCTGGTCCCAAGCCCGGAAAAATGGGAGGGTTGCGCCAGGAAGGGCATCCGGCGTAAAACATTTGCCAGGTTGTTGTGAGGACCAGTTGGTCCGCTATGGCGACCCCAAACAGGAAGCAGCCGAAAGCAACTTCATCCTGAGGACCCCTTTATATTCATTACATATATTTTTTAGCTTCATGTTTCACATTTTATTACGGGTCAAGAGAACAGCTTTTCTCAACAAGAAACCTTGCAAAGCTTAGCAAGATTTCTCGCAAGTCATTTCTATCAGGCACATAAATATTTGGAAATTGACAGAATTATTGAAGTCTTAGCTGTGTATCAAAAATACAGTTATACTGGAGCTGGAATTCACTAATGAATATTAAATAGAGGGCATTCACATCCAAATTATGTGAACTCTGTAGGAATTACAGCACCAATGGAGACCGAGAGAGAGAGAGAGAGAGAGAGAGAGAGAGAGAGAGAGAGAGAGAGAGTGAGTGAGTTGTAATTATAAATTAATTGGTCGTGTATGTTACCTGGTTGCAAATCATTTGCAGTCAATTACTGCCTGAATTCATAGACATCACCCGGCGCTTCCCTGGCGATGCTGTGCCAAGCTTTTACTGCTGCTGTCTTCCTTTCCTGCTTGTTCTAAGGATGCCCAATTCGATTCAGCTCAGGTGATTGACTTGAGCATTGTAGGACGATTCACACAAATTGCTTGGGTCATGTACGTTTGAAGTATGCAAGTATAGGTCATTGTGGAACGTGATATGTTTTAAAGTGTTTTGCTAAATCTGAGCTGATAATCTAGCAGTATATTCACGTTAATCCTGCTGGTAGAGCAGACTCATCATTAATAAATAAGAATAAAAGAAAACTGATGGTGTCCTGTAATTAAAGTGTGCCTAAAACGAGTACCAGGGCTGAGAACATTCATTCATTCATTCATTGTCTACCGCTTATCCGAACTATTCTCGGGTCACAGGGAGCCTGTGCCTATCTCAGGCGTCATTGGGCATCAAGGCGTCTGAGAACATTTGATCCCTAAAGACCAGTTTGTTTGAATATTTTGATTGATCTGCTTTAGACAATTGGCCTAGTTTGAGTATGTGTATGGTCATGCTCATTTGCATAAAGAAACACCCACAAATTGCCATATATGGTCAACAACTTCCCGATAAAAAGCGCATAAATAAACTATATAATGGCAGGAATATTCATCACTTTTGCTCTTTTCCACTGCTTGTTTTGTATATGAAAGACAGTACATCATATTTCTAGTCAGGTAAACGGTCAGTATGGCTGCTATTACACTTTTCTACCACTAGGTAGGAATCTTTTGCATGGGTGTAGTCAGTAGTGTCTGGAAATATAAGCACATCCTCACACTTAAACAAAACTTTCATTACCATTCAGTGCATTAAAAGATATGTCTGAATGGTTTACACACAATACTATGATAAACAAAGCCCCAGGTTCACTGGCAGCCCACATGTCTACACCAGAAGACGATATGGTATGCTTCGGATCTTGAGCAGCTCCTTCCCTTCTGCATACTCTTTAGATGTACAATCTTTTCTTTTTAATAATCTGGTTTTCCTGTTTATGAGGCGTACCACTGGATTATAATGGGTGTACCACTAGATTATAATGGGTGATTATAATGGAAATTCTCCACACCTGTTTTGTGTGGTCTTCTAGGCCTTTTGGTGTGCCTGACCTCACCAGTTCAGATACTTAAGAAGAACTTTCCAAACAGTTGACATGGCCACACCTACCTACCTACCAGTGAGTAACAATTCTTCAGACTTTATACTGGGAGTTTAACAGCAACAGATTACAAATGCAATTAAAATTAACTCAATATATCTGGTTAATTCTAAGTAAATTAATGCTAGAATAACACACACTATGCCATGGAACAGACCTTTATTTTAACACATGACTATATCATACAGCTATGGATGATGATGACTCATGATTGCACTATCCAGTTTCACCCAGAAGAGTCTGGTTCCTCTCAAGGTTTCTTCCTTGAAACTGAATTATTCATTATTTCATCTCAACTCCAATATATTGTGGTAGACAGCTAAACTAACAAGAACTTTGTCAATGTCTAAATATTTATGAACCTGGCTGCATATTTAAGAAGCGCACTAACTGAGTCAATATTAGGTGTTTGTTTGTCAAAGGTAATAATTAAGACTGTATGCAAGGAGCTGCACTATTTCTGGCAAACTGGCATTTGTTAGAAATGTAGATTAATGAATTAGAGTCCTACAAACTTGGTTTGATGACCTTCCTGTTAAATAATATAGTACATACCATGTGTACCAGCAAATATGTGTGTGAAACCTGATAGATATTTGATAACACATTGATGAAAATGGTTTTCCATTAAAAAGCATCGATCCTGTACCTACCCTTATCAGACTGATCTTAAGTGAATGTAAATGTTCCTCTGATTTATTTCTGTTTTTGATAGGTTGACCACACAAAACCAGCTAAAACAGCAGAACATGTACTCACTCTGTACTCTCACTGTGAAGGAGCAGTTACTACTTACTGAATGCAGCGATGGCAAGGATCAGCGTCACGACGATGGACACCCATGACACCCACAATGCCTTCTTCCGATAACTTTGAGCCTCATGGGGTTTCAGACGCAGACTGCTTTCTAGAAGATCTGTCAATTAAATCCGAACAAACAATCACAAAGGACTGTCTGGTGGAAGTAAGTACTGACCCAAGTATCCTTTAGCATTAATAAAATACTTGAATAATAAAATACCAAGTGACCACTTAGGAGCCATGTTTTAAATATAAGAGTGTATAATATATATTAAATAGATCTTGTATTATATACTAAAATATTTTTTATAATCTATTATAGCATAGTAAAGTGCAGTCTAGTTCAGTAATGTATGGTATTTTAATCCAACCGACCACCTCAAAACCTTTCTATACTACAGTATAATACACTACACTATACTACACCATACTATGCCACACTATACCACACTATATTACACTATACCACACCATAGTGCACTACAATACACTATACTGTACTATACTATGCCACACTATACTATACTATACTATACTATACTATGCCACACTATACTACACTATACTACACTATACTATACTATACTACACTATACCACACTATACTGCACTACACCTATACTATACCACACTAAACTACACTACACTATACTATACTATACCACACTATAGTACACTACACTACACTATACTATACTATACTATGCCACACTATACTACACTATACCACACTATACTACACTATACCACACTATACTATACTACACTATACTATACTACACTATACTATACTATGCCACACTATACTACACTTTACTACACTATACCACAATATACTACACTACACTATACTATACTATGCCACACTATACCACAATATACTACACTACACTATACTATACTATGCCACACTATACTACACTATACCATACTATATTACCCTATACTATACTATGCCACACTATACTACACTATACCACAATATACTTCACTACACTATACTACACTATACTACACTACACTACACTATACTATACTATGCCACACTATACCACACTATACTACACTACACTATACTATACCACACTATACTACACTATACTATACCACACTATACTACACTACACTATACTATGCCACACTATACTACACTATACTATACTACACTATACTACACTACACTATACTATACTATGCCACACTACACTACACTATACTATACTACACTACGCCACACTACGCCACACTATACCACACTATACTACACTACACTATACTATACCACACTATACTACACTACACTATACTATGCCACACTATACTACACTATACTATACTACACTATACTACACTACACTATACTATACTATGCCACACTATACTACACTACACTATACTATGCCACACTATACTACACTATACTATACCACACTATACTACACTACACTATACTATGCTACACTATACTATACTATGCCACACTATACTACACTATACTATACTACACTATGCCACACTATACCACACTATACTACACTACACTATACTATACCACACTATACTACACTATACTATACCACACTATACTACACTACACTATACTATGCCACACTATACTACACTATACTACACTACACTATACTACACTACACTATACTATACTACACTATACTGCACTACACTATACTACACTACACTATACTATGCCACACTATACCACACTATACTACACTATACTATACTATACCACACTATACTACACTACACTATACTATACTACACTATACTGCACTACACTATACTACACTACACTATACTATGCCACACTATACCACACTATACTACACTATACTATACTATACCACACTATACTACACTACACTATACTATACCACACTATACTACACTACACTATACCACACTATACTATACTATACCACACTATACTACACTACACTATACTATGCCACACTATACTACACTATACTATACTACACTACACTATACTATACTACACTATGCCACACTATACCACACTATACTACACTACACTATACTATACCACACTATACTACACTACACTATACTATACCACACTATACTACACTATACTATACCACACTATACTACACTATACTATACCACACTATACTACACTACACTATACTATGCCACACTATACTATACCACACTATACTACACTACACTATACTATACCACACTATACTACACTACACTATACTATGCCACACTACACTACACTATACTACACTACACTATACTATGCCACACTATACCACACTATACTACACTATACTATACTACACTATACTATGCCACACTATACTACACTACACTTATACTGTACTATATTATACTATATTGAACTACCCTACACTGTACTACACTACATTTATACTATATTAAGCTATACTACACTATACGACAGTATATTAACTTATATTGCATTGTAATATACAGCACTACGCTGCAATTGTACTATACTATATTAAACTATACTGCACGACACCACACTTATACTATACTACACTATATTAAACTATACTACACTGTATTGCATTGCAATGTACTATACTACATGTATACTATATTATATTAAACATTACTACACTTATACTATACTATACTGCATGATACTACACTTATACTGTATTATACTATACTATATTAAACTATACTGCACTGTACTACACTTTGCTTATTCTATACTATACTGCATTAAACTATACTACTCTGTATTACATTACACTTATACTATAATATATTACTGTATATTAAACTGTACTGCACGGTACTACACTACACTTATACTATACTCTATTATATTAAACTATACTACACTGTATTGCATTGCAATGTACTACACTACATTTATACTATATTAAACTATACTGCACTGTACTACACTACACTTATACAACACTACACCATACTACAGTAGATTAACCTATATTGCATTGTACTACACAACACTACGCTGCAATTATACTATATTAAACTATACTACGCTGTACTACACTACACTTATACTATAATGTACTATAATATACTACTGTATATTAAACTATACTGCATGGTACTACACTACAATTACCCTCTATTATATTACGCTATACTGCACTGTCCCACACTACATTTATAGATATTGTATTATATACTAAAAATAAAAATTTTTATAATTTGTTTTATCATAGTATAGTGCAGTCTAGTTTAATATTCTATTGTATTCCAATCCAACCGACCACCTCATACCTTTCTTTACTATACTATACTGTACTATATACCTATACTCCACTGTATTGCATTGCGCTGTTCAACACTACACTACACTTATAATATACCACACTATATTAAGCTATACTGCACTGTCCCACGCTACATTTATACTACACTGTACTATACTATATCAAACCAAACTCTACTGCACAGTATTAAATGCTGCTATGCTTTTCTATACAAAAGATTTTCGTTCCTGAATGTCATCCCTCTGGTGTATATCTGTGCTTGCTCACCTCTTGCTTTCATAACTGCACACACAACCGTTTTTAATAGAATATACTATAGAGACCAGGTGTTGCATAATATGATAGAACGCATAATATACTAAAGTGTATTGCAGTATAGCATAGCATAAGATTTCACTGAAATTCAGTATGACACCATTTTTTATTGTTTATTATAGTATATTCTTCAGTCATTCTAGTATAGTATTGTATAAGTATACTTCCATCTACCCTGGTAACTGTCTGTTCAGCCTGCTTCAATCAGCTTTCATAGGCTCAGGAGGAGCTTCTTCTTCACTCAGGCCATCAGACTCCTCTACGCGGATCCCTTAGGACTCCATAAAGGCTCTATTGTCACACTGAACTCCACTGACTCTCCAGATACTGCATTTTCTATCGTTACTGCATGTAACCTTGCATATATTGTTCTACTTGTTTGTTTTTTTTTGTTTTTTTTTTTTCGTTTTTAATGCAGAAGTAGGCCAGGTTATATACTATTATATGCACATCCTAATACGTATATTGCATTATACCATCATGTGAAACAGATATCTATAGAAATATATAACAGGGTATTATTTATGTCATCAGAGTATAATATAAAATATGTAATAATATACTATCAATACAACTGTCTGCTACACTGCATGCTATACTATATTCAGATCCTATGCTATATTATATCTTAGTATAGTGTAGTATATTGTTTTAAAGTATTATATGGAAAAGTATGTTATATTATATAAAACTTACTGCTTACTATACTGTGTATAACAGAGACAGTAGTGTATCTATAGAGTAAATATAGTATTATATAATAGAGCTTAGTATGATATCACATAGTATAGCATATAACAGTTAGTAGCTGTTAGTGCACGCTACTGTACTACTGTTTGTGATGCACAATTGGTGAAAGTGTCCAACTTGTGTCTTAACAGCTGCCTGTGTGTGTGTGTATTTGTGTGTGTGTGTGTGTGTGTGTGTGTGTGTGTGTGTGTGTGTGTGTGTGTGTGTGTGTGTTGTGTGCATGCACTGAATGTGCAAGTGTTGATGCATCACTGACACTTTCACACACACACACACACACACACACACACACACACACACACACAGTCTACTTTATCCGGACCAGTACAGATGTCAAAGTAGCCAAAGAGCATAAGAAAGTGTCTGTAATGCATTAACACCTGCACATTCAGTACAAGCGAAGTTTTTGTGTGTGTGTGTGTGTGTGTGTGTGTGTGTGTGTGTGTGCGCGCAAAGTATTTTATCTATCCTTACCTTTATCTTCCACGTCGCTGATCTTCATCTCCTGCTCCATGGTGAAAGTCTCTCCGGATCCCTCTCCCTCTTTCCCTCCTTCTCTCTTTCCTTCCCTTTCTCCCTCTTTGTCTGGATCTTTGTCAGCCTCCCTCCGTCCGTTCACACACTCCGGGTGCTGGTGTGTGTCCCCGAGCTGCGGATCCTCCGCCATGGCAGTCTGCGTGATGCGCGCGCTTTAAGCCTCTCGGCACGTTAGGAACGTGGCACCTGCGCGCGAGGCGACGGAGGGGAGACGAGACAGGAGGCTCAGGCGCACCTTCAGCCCAGAGCCAGGACACACACACACACACACACACACACACACACACACACCCACCCACCCAAGCACACTTTGACTAGACTCACACGCTTACGCTACCCCGCACACGCGCCACACGCACGCGTTAAGCAGAGCTGCAGGATGCTGCATGCGCACTCTAATTAAAACCAGACTCCAAAGTGTGTGTGCGCAAAAACCCGTGTGTACCGTGCGCTGCTCTAACCGGGCCGACTGCACGACCGGGATCTCAACGCACTGGTCCATTGCACTGATGCACTTTATCACTCTTTCACAGGAAAAAGAGCTGTATGTTGTTGTACATGGGCTATTTTTATTTCAGTGTTTATACATCCAGCTTTTTACCTGAGTGAATAAATGAAGGTTAAAAAACAAAAACAAATATAAAACTTGATGTACAATGGATGGATGGATGGATGATGGATGGATGGATGGATGGATGAAAGATATCTGACCTAAAATTGTGGTCATGAATGAATGAATAAATGGATGGATGGATGGATGGATAGTGACAGTCAAAATCCACAATCCATGCAATTATAAGTGAATGAATGAATGTAAAAACACCAAATCTAACAATGTGGACTATAAGTGACTGTAAGAATGAACAAATGACTGTACAAATAAATGAACAAACAAACAAACAAATTATGTTGGCAAAAATGTCAGTGGTATACGAATGAATGAATGAATGAATTATTTAATGGGTAGATGGATGGATAGATACATGGATACATGGATGGATGGATGAATAGTGACAGTCAATAGCCACAATCCATGTGATTATAAGTGAATGAATGGATGGATGGATGGATGGATGAAATGAATAGTGACAGTCAAAATCCACAATCCATGTGATTATAAGTGAATGAATGGATGGATGGATGGATGGATATGGATGGATGGATGAATAGTGACAGTCAAAATCCACAATCCATGTGATTATATGAATGAATGATGAATGAATGGATGATGGATGGATGGATGGATGGATGATGGATGAATAGTGACAGTCAAAATCCACAATCCATGTGATTATAAGTGAGATGAATGGATGGATGGATGGATGGATGGATGGATGGATGGTGACAGTCAAAATCCACAATCCATGTGATAATAAGTGAAGTGAATGGATGAATGAATGAATGAATGGATGGATGGATGGTGGATGATGATGGATGATGATGAATAGTGACAGAATTTGTGATTATAGTGAATAAATGAGATGATGGATGATGGATGGATGGATGGATGGATGGATGAATAGTGACAGTCAAAAGCCACAATCCATGTGATTATAAGTGAACGAATGAATGATGAATAAATTAATGAATGTAAAAACACCTAACAATGTGGAATATAAGTGACTGTCAGAATGATCAAATGGTTGAACAAATAAATTAACTAACAATCAAACAAATGACGTTGGCAAAAATGTTAAACATGAATGAATGAATGAATGAATGAATTGTGATGTTGGACAACAACAGCAACATTAAATGTGTGTGGGGGTTTTTTTTTTAACGTTTTTTTTTTTTTTTTTACTGTTTTTAAAAGTTAATTAATATACATTTCCTTGCCATTTCCAGAATCATCGCCATCTTAAGGGCTCTCGGTACTTCATTTAACTTTAACTTAAGTTCATTAGATGAACCCTTGGAGGGGAAGAATGTCAGGTTAGCATATCTGGAGGCTCCAAAGGACGTGACTAAACAATAAATGCTATAGATTTCCAAGAGCAACCACAGCAGTATTTATTTCAAAATGACAAACTGTGTTCTTTTTTTTTCATCAAAACTTTTGATAAACTTTTTCTGTTTTATGTAGCCAACCTTCCTATATGTCATGGCAGGTGATTAAAGTTCACTTTTCTCTTCCAGCTAGTAAACAGGCGTATGCTTGTCTAGCACACACTTCTGTTTAGTTAATGTCAACAATATTTACATGTTCTTTTCTAATGTCAGATCAACTGTTTCTTAATGTATCCTTGTGAGCTTCCCTCACCATCTGCAAACAAGGTTACTGTAGTCTCCAGGAGAAGACCTTACCAAGAAAATTTCTCCTGTACTGCAAACACCCCTTTGTGTTGCAGGTCGAAATCATTAAGGCACAGGTTCCACAACCTTGGTCTCAGACACAGGTTCCCAACCCTGGTGCTAGACACAGGTTCCAAACCCTGGCCCTGGACACAGGTTCCCAACCCTGGTGTGGGACACATGTTCCCAACACTGTGAAAGGTTCCCAACCCTGGTACTGGACACAGGTTCTCAACCCTGGTCTCGGACACAGATTTTACAACCCTGGTGCTGGACACAGGTTCCACAACCCTGGTACTTGACACAAGGTCCCAACCCTGGCACAGGTTTTCCAACCCCGGCACAGGTTCCCAACCCTGGTCTCAGACACAGGTTCCTAACCCTGTGAAAGGTTTCCAACCCTGGTCTCGGACACAGATTTACAACCCTGGTGCTGGACACAGGCTCCCAACCCTGGTGCTGGACACAGGTTCCCAACCCTGGTCCTTGACACAAGGTCCCAACCCTGGCACAGGTTACCAACCCTGGTCTCAGACACAGGTTCCTAACCCTGGCACAGGTTATAAACTCTAGTCCTGGTCCCAACCCTAGTCCTGGTCCCGACCCTACCGACTTTCCTACACAATTTTCTGCTTTCCCTGCTTGACTGCATTGATTCAGCATTTCTTCCCACTAAACAAACCAAAATGTTTCCAGACAAGGGGGGTTTCCAGGAATTTGACCCTTAGGGAATGTTGACAAAACTGTGTTAAGAAATAAAATGGAGCCATCCAAAGAAGTGTCACTGTGCTTCCATCTTGTGTCTCTAATCTAAAATTGCAACTTCAAGTTGAGTAAACAACACCATCTGGCTCAGCAGACTTATCGTTATAACATATGTCTCAAATCCCTTTAAAGAGAAACACTGGATTAAAAGGCTTGGTACAAAATTAAGTGAATAAATAAATAATGTAAATATTATACGTTACCAAAAAAATAAGTTTTACATCAATTTCTGTCACTCTAGGTTGACAGTTTTAGTGTGTGTGTGTGTGTGTGTGTGTGAATGTATGTTTTAGTTTGCCCACAACATTTTCATAAGATTGATATCAATCTTTGATTGATATCAGATTTTAAAAGTAGACAAAGAACATCATGATAAAGAATGCAAACTAGTAAAAGATTTAATAAATAAAACAGTTAATATTTTTGAAGATCTTTGGGATTTTCTTAATACCCAATGCTATTTCTCACAAAGCACAGTGAAATTTATGCACATGTTCCCTCCCTCCCTTTTTTTATTGACATTTTTGACATCTGTCAGGGGTGAGATTTATATTAGCTTTCGTCTCTGTACGAAATGGGTAGAGCTGAAAATAAATAACTAAAAGGTTTTATTTTTTCCAAATATAGCAGCACTAGTTTGAACCCATCATCCCTGCAGTTCTTTACTTAGCCTGAAGACTGCCTCAGTAGCTCTCTGACAGTCCTCAGATTTAACCTGACAAGCTTCCAATCACTGTGTTCTGATAAGCTACAGCTGCGTGTCATGTGTATACACTTCAGCCCATTACTTACTGGCAGGTGCCAAAACAAAATCAATAATCAGACGGTTATGTATTGTAGAGCGTATCACACTGTGCTAAACTAAGACTGAATGTTCATGGAGCAGTTCTTGCTTTGGTTAATCGATAATCACCTTGTAAAGGCAACATTCATTAGAAAGGGCATCACTTTGCACCATTCATTGGGGTCGTCTTAGAAAAACAAACCAGAGGTCCGGCTTTACTTTGTGAAAATGATTGTTATACTTAAAGCTTTAGAAGAGAACCCTTTAGGAAGCTATTTAAAGAACCTTTTCTTAGTGTAGCGTTTGTATGGCACTTTTAACACTAAACATTGTCAACATGGAAGCTTTGTAGATTTAGAGACCTAATGAGCAATCTATCCTCTTCAGGGTAACACCAGGTAATGGGATTATAAACCATTACAATTGTATACTATGTGTGTGCTTACAGGATGTTTAGTATGAGCAGATTGTGATTGAGTTCCTGGGATGAGCGCAAGACAGCCTTTATGATTACAGCAGCAGTTCACTATCCACTGAAGCAAAGGTCAGTCTGGGGTATAAACAGTTTTTGAGAAGTGGAAATCTTTCAAGTGTCCATGTGAGGCAATCCCACTAAGGTTTCTGCATGGGGCACGCACCGTGGCCTTTACTCGGGATAGTTCTGTCGTGACTACAAAGCAATGTAGTATGTGAACATCTGACCATAATATTCATATGTGCTTGCTGAACATCCGATTCCAAAGACATGGGATTGATATGGCGTTGAGTGCTATAACAGATGCCACTCTTCTGGGATGGCTTTCCACTAGATTTTGGAATTTCAGCTCATTAGGTCAGGCAGTGATGTCGGGTGACATGCAGTCAACATTTCATGTCATCCCAAAGGTGTTTAGTAGTGTCTAACCCTAGGTCAGGGATCTTGAGTTCTTTCAAACCAACCTTGGTAAGGTCCAGTACCTTTTGAAAAGAATTGCCGTCTTGGCTACAGTGTATATGAATAAAATAATCAACCTACCTACTCTTGTGGACCACCACAGAGGGAAAGCCAAGGAAGCCTCTATTTGACACATATACATTACAGCAAAAATACAGAACATATTGCTTGTTAGGATGCTGGTGTCAGAATGCAGAGTCAGCCATGATACAGCACCCTAAGAGTAGAGAGTATTAAGCCTTAAGGTCCCAACAGTGGCAGTGTGGTGGGACTGAGGCTTGAAACCCTGTCCCTCTGATCGGTAACCAAGAACACAGTAACCACTGATCCACCACTGCCCCCTTGGTTAGCGGCTTATTCCGCATCCTTAATGCAGTTCAAGAGGCACCTTTTTCTATTAAAAGCCATTTGACTTTCACTTCCTGGGTAGCAGCAAAGTGTCACTTACGGTGAAGTGCTAATATGGCACTCGCTGTCAGATTTAACAAAGTGTTGATTCATCGCATCTCAATCAAGATTCGAGATTCAAGAACAAAGGCACACACTCCTTGTACAATGAAATTCTTAGTTTGTTCGTTCTCACAGATGCTTACCATAGTAAGAACAAATGAAACATAAAGTTTCAAAACAGTTCAAAGAATGAACCATATAAACTCTAAATGTACTCAGGTCATACATTATTTACATGAAGTGAGGGACTGGGCAGTTTAAGCTAATGTGAAATTAGCTTTTAAGGTGATATGTTAGAGTCCTGTGAAGTACAGCATTTATATATTAAGAATATGTACTGGAAGACAGAAGTGGAAGTGGTAGAAGGTGTCTGAAGTACAGTTTCCAAACCACATGGCAATAGAAGTTGCTTTCGGCTGCTCCCTGTTCGGGGTCGCCACAGCGGACCAACTGGTCCGCACAACAACTTGGCACAGGTTTTACACCAGATGCCCTTCCTGACACAACCCTCCCATTTTTCCGGGCTTGGGACCGGCACTGCAGCTAGTGGCTGGGAATCAAACCCAGGCCTTCCGCATGATGGGCGAGAAACCTACCACTGAGCCACCAATGCCTCCCCAAACCACATGGCAATACAGCAGATTAATGTGCTCTCTACAGTACATGTGACCAAGTTTCTGAGGACCCCTGGAGATATCCCAGATTTCCTCAGACTCCTCAGTAATCATGTTTTCTTAGCCAGTTTGTGCTGTGTTTTGTGACTAGGATCGTCACAGGAACCTGCATGTAGCTGCTCATTCTCTCCACCTCAGATCATACGATCAATCCAATGTGTCCTAGGTCTCATCTTCAGTAAAGAACAGGCTAACGGCTAAAGGCTAAAAGGATAAGCTCTGTCCACGTTTTCTAACATGCTAAAATGTTACCTAGGTGTGATTTATATAGTGTATACACAGTGAGATATATATATATGGGGGGGGGGGGGGGTTATGAGCCATTATAGATTGTTTTGTCACCTTAAAACCATGAAGAAGTGCTTATTATGAACTAAATATCCATGTGTTTTAAAGAAGTCCTCACAGGCTGCTGTTTTTATCCCCGACCGCTAGGTGGCGGTGGAAATAACTAGAGCGCAAATCTCCGGATGTGACAATGACGCAAGCGGAAGGAGGCGAGCGGCGTCGGGACGAACATGGCGATGGTGCTGCGAGGCTCCACGAAATGGCTCTTCACCCGGGAACAAATCGAAAATACGCCGTCTCGCCGCTGCGGAATCGAGCCAGACCGGGAATTATCTTACCGACAGCAAGCTGCCAACCTCATCCAGGATATGGGCCAGCGGCTTAACGTGTATCCTCTCAGCTGAAACCTAACAGGGCCGAGGTGTGATTAGTTAGCGTTATTTTCTGCTAACGTGCCACTACTGCTTAACGTAAACCTTTTTTATTTTTATTTTAAGTCAGCAATAACCCAATACGATCTACAGTGTGATCATTATCTTGATTTTATTGTGTAAATGCTTTAATAGGTGAGATGAACCGTTATGTTTTAATACAAAGGGACGGAAGGAAGTGGGGAAGCTAAGCTAGGTCGTGCGACGCTGTTTTTTTCCCCCCCCACCTGTATTTCGCGTAATATCACCCCCTGCGCTGGAAAACGGCTGTAGTGACGGGAATTCCGGATCTTTCAAGTGAGTCGGGTTTTTTGACTCAGTTCACCGTAAAGAGTCGACTCACTGATTGGTCGCACGTACATTGATGTGTATATAGTACGCATCCCTGCATTGATGGGATCATTTATCTTCTTATCATAGTTCTTTGAAGATCGTGCACGCGTGTTTGACATAACATTGCTTTCGTTATGTGTAAAAAAAAAAAAAAAAGAACCCGAGTCGATTCTCACGGTTCACCTAAGAGAGTCGAGTCATTGGCGTAAGGCTCGTTATCTAACACGCTGGCCGTGCCGTGTCCCGATTGGTGGGCTGCAGGCTAGTCCGAGCTAAAAAGCTAACGGTGTTTGTGTGTGAAAACGGCTGGGAATTAGAATGTAGCTCGACCAAAGTCAACGACTTCGCTAGTAACAATTCATGACGCACTTCATGATTAAGGCGAATAAACTTCGTTGAACAACTGATTTAATTTCGGTATAGTTTGACGGCCAGCTAGTTTAGCAGACGGCATAATTCTGCTAGCGTTACATGGCTAGTCTGAGGTTATTAGCTGAACTAGCTTAGCAGCGCAGCTAATTCTTTGTTTGTGGAAGTATAAATAAATATGGGCAGACGGATAAAATACGAAGTTTCACATTTGCCTTGTGGTTTTAGTTTGAAATGTAAGTGGTGCGATGGCTAAGTCTAAAAATATCGCTGTTTTAATCAGTGTACTGTATATGGTAATAGTGAAAGTAAAATACACACACACACACATATATATATATATATATATATATATATATATATATATATATATATATATATATATATATATATATATATATATATATATATATATATATATACATATAAAACGTCGTTTTGTTGGTGTAGTGCCAAGATGAAAACCTCACACTAGCGCAGGCAGCAGTGTACGTGACTGTCTGTTTCTGGGAAAGGTTTCGGTCAGCAGTGCCAGGTTCTTCTGTGTGTTCTGATAATGGTTGTTTTTGGTCAACCCTGCACTCTAGTGTGTTTGTGACACTTACTGGTCACAAAGCTAAAGGGTTTCCAGTGCCGCTACTTCCCCTGGACAGAGAAACAGGCTGCTGTGATATGATTTTAGGGTTGAGTATGTATTTAAACAATTTTTTGAAAAAGTCTGCAGTGAGAGAGTTATGTGAATGATGGAACTGTAACCGGGGCGGTGGTAGCTCAAATGGTCAAGGCTCTGGGCCGTTGGCCAGTTCAAGCCCCAGCACCGCCAATCTGCCACTGTTGGGCTCTTAAGCAAGGCCCCCAACCAGGCTCCAGGGGCGCTGTATCAAGGCTGACCCTGCGCTCTGACCCCAACCCTAAAAGGATGGGATATGCGAAGAAAGAATTTATAAATGACAAACACAACTTAACCATGACTGAATCACAAACACCTCTCTATTTAAACGCAGTGTGTGTGGTGCAAAATTGTTTTCCTTAGTGTTTCCTTTTCAGTTCCCAGCTCACAATCAACACTGCCATCGTCTATATGCACCGATTTTATATGCTAAACTCCTTCACGAAGTTCCATCGAAACGTAAGTGTCCTGCTTATGTTGCCCAGCTGATTAACGCTGAGCTTTGCGTGTATTTAAAGATAAGCCTCAAGCATCAATTCCGCTGTTTATTTGTATGTGAGTCATTGGCTCGGCCACGCTTTGAGCCGAGCGTGCTAACACTCTGTTCCCGTCTCTCGCAGATCATCTCTCCCACCACTCTATTTTTAGCTGCTAAAGTGGAAGAGCAACCCCGGAAACTTGAACACGTCATTAAAGTGGCACACGCCTGTCTTAATCCACAAGAATCTCCACTGGACACTAATAGCAATGTGGGTGTCGGGGTGGAATTCTTCTATTTTCATTCTAAAATTAAAAAAGGCACAGCGACAGAGCTGATGCGGTGAATAATTAATGTTACAACTAGCATGACCTTTAAATTAGGTATAATTGAGGGATTAATCGATTACCAAAATGAATTATGAAACATATGCCCTACTTGGGGGATGAACTTTCAGTGACTTTTCCTTTAAGCCTCTTGGTACAAGCTGAGTCACTCGGCATTCACATGGCAAAATGACTCAGCAAAACCAAACAGCAGAGTTAAGGAAGTGCAGGGTGTAGCCTGTTGTGCTTTATTGAGTAATTAGTAGTTGTGAGATTAAATGCTTTTTGTTATTGCATAGTATATATGTGCTTGAGTGTTTGTGATTGACGGATCACATGGATTCATTGTGTGATTTTATAAATCTGCTTGGTTCACAGACATACCTCCAACAAGCACAAGAACTGGTGCTTCTAGAAACCATCGTGCTGCAAACACTTGGTAAGCTTACATGTGTGTTTGTGAGAGAGAAAGAGCACATTGCCTGCTTGTAAGGGTCGGTTGGTCATTATTTCTCATCCGTCCTGCAGTTTCTGTATGTTTAAATTGTAATCTGTTACTTTAACCAGTAAACAAGGATGGGATGTGGTTAAGCTTAGTGATTAAGCTGTTGAACCGCTGATTGGAAGGTTGTGAGTTCAAATCCCAGGCTCACCAAAAGTCCACTGCTGTGCCCTTGAGCAAGACACTTAACTCTCAATTACTCAGTTGTATAAAATGAGATCGTCTCGCTGGATAAGGGCGTCCGCCAAATGGTGTAAATTTAAACCACTGGCACATTAATTCCACTCGCATGTTGCTCTGAATCTCTGGTGTTTCTGGTCACATTGAACAAAGTTAATTTCCTGTTACTGGATACAGACATAAACATACCTCCTGTATATACACCGATCAGCCATAACATTGAGCACTGGCCTAATATTGTGTTGGTCCCCCCTTTCCTGCCAAAACAGCTCTAGCCCATCAAGGCATGGACTCCACTAGATCCCTGAAGGTGTGCTGTTGTATCTGGCACCAAGATGTTAGCAGCAGATCCTTCAAGTTCTGTAAGTTGTGAGGTGGGGCCTCCATGGATCGGACTTGTTTGTCCAGCACATCCCACAGGAGGCCCGATTGGAGCCTTGGTCGCCCATGACCCTGTGGCCGGTTCACCACTGTTCCTTCCTTGGACCACTTTTGATAGATAGTGACCACTGCAGACCGGGAACACCCCATAAGAGCTGCAGTTTTGGAGATGCTCTGATCCAGTGGTCTAGCCATCACAATTTGGCCCTTCGTCAAACTCGCTCAAATCCTTACTCTTGCCCATTTTTCCTGCTTCTAACACATCAACTGTGAGGACAAAATGTTCACTTGCTGCCTAATATATCCCACCCACTAACAGGTGCCATGATGAGGAGATCATCAGAGTTATTCACTCCACCTCTCACTGCTCAGACTGTTATGGCTGATCTGTGTTTTTGTTTATATATATATATATATATATATATATATATATATATATATATATATATATATATATATATATATATATATATATAATTACACACACATGCGCACACACACACTAATGTGTGTGTGTATATATAAAATGTATGTGTGTGTGTATGTATTTGCTCTTGTTTGGGTTGTGACTGTAACCTTGATTGTACTTGATTTGCTTTTGTCTTTCTCTCTACAATGAGTCTATCTGTATCTCCCGTTTTCTTTCAGGCTTTGAGATTACTATAGATCATCCACACACCGATGTGGTGAGATGTTCCCAGCTAGTGCGAGGTAGAATCTTCCAGCTTTACTCCATACATTGCATTTTCTCTCTTCTACCACGTTATCTCTCTATGTTGTGTATTATTTCACTTTTAAATGTTTCTTAAGCCCATCTTTATTGCGTTTCAAACATTTTGAAATGCAGGACATTGAATGAATCAAATCATTTGTAAGATAACTCTTAAACTGTGAAAGAATTCTGCTTGGCTGAAAGTAATGGACATGATCATGTATAATGCATCTGGATCTGAAGCTATTGCTACATTTTGCCTGACAAATGCTGTAGCTGTCATGTGCTAATGTTTGTCTCTTTCTCTGTTCACACAGCGAGCAAGGATTTGGCCCAGACCTCCTATTTCATGGCTACCAACAGGTTGTTACCCTGACCGTATTTGTTGCACTACCATGGCACCCTATAGCTTCCCGTTCTGCCCGCTTCTCCTCCCTGTAGCCGACGCCCTTTCTCGTGCCACGGCACGGGGTGGCACGCCTGTGGGTGGCCCCCTGGAGGCCCGGCGCGGTGCGGTGTACTGTACAAGGGCTTAGTGTTGGCACGGGAGGCTGAACGGCACAGTGCGAGGTGTAGAGGTGCTCGTGACTATTGCTTGATTCAGAGTGCAGTAGGTCTAATGACTCAATTGGTAGCCTGAATATCAGCTCAGGGTTGCACAGGGGTAAACTTAGAGGCCGTGCCGGTAAGTAAATCAACTCGCAGTTCTTTATTTTCTTGTCAAAATAAAATTGTTGATTTTAAAAAAAAATATACAACAAACTTTTTTTGTTATTCAAAATTATCCAAAAACATTTTGAAGCATAGATTTAAAAAAAAAAAAAAAAAAAAATTATATATATATATATATATAAAATATATAATATAATATGTAAAATTTATATGTATATTTATATTTATTTTTTAGCCAAGATGCTGATATATTTTTTATCAGGAAAGACACCACAAACGTTATTTTGCTTCCTAAGGCTATTATTTAGCCTTTCTTTTTTTATTATTATCTTTTAATTTAATTTTTAATCATATTTCTTTGCAGAGGAAGTAGTTTAATCCCGATAGCTGGCCAATTAGCATAATATTTACATGACCTTTCTATAGTACATCAGAGAACATTGAATTCTTCATGGTAAGATGCGAGCCCACTGTTAGACTATGATCTTAGCCACTAGAAACATCAGTATTTCATTATCGATATACCCTTTATCATAAGGAATTAGGCATGGATAAATAAAGTTACGGGAGTCACAAAATGGGCTTTTTTTTTTTTTTTTTTTTTTTAAATAAATAAATAATAATGATTATAATGGAAGGAAACCAGTGTTTTTGAATTGCACTGTTTGCACAACCTAAATGATCAGACTTATACTTTCATAATTGAAGAAAAATTCATTAGACGAGAAAGATCTCACGATGCAGAAAGAGTGATGGACCAGTTAATAATTGCAGTTGTCTGAAACTGACATGATTATGAGCTTGGCCCAATCATGGAAGGAACATCAGAAGTAGATTTTATGGAACAGTAAATGGTCTCTGACCTAAATAGTTTAATTGACATAAAGGGGTTTTATTGTGCAGGTGAGATTGGTCTTTTTGCTGTTAATCTTAAGGGTAACCCATAATCAGTTATTTTTACTTTTAATTTCTTAATGTTTGCTTAGTTCAGTGGTGTTCTACCATTTGACTCCAACTGCCTTTGCCATGATGACTTGTTTACAAGTTTTTTTTAATTCTAGAATGCCTAGTTTCATTTAACGTACCAGTCGACCAAACGCACGTTGTAAATTGATCAGACAGCACTTTTATGCAGTTTGAATTCAATGACGTTTAGACGAAACGCCATGCTGCATAAAGTGGATGTCACCAACTAATTAACTACTTGTAACGACAGCTCTAACATGGATTACTGTAATTATCAGCTACTGTTTATCTAAAACAAATCAAAATGCGATTCAACACGAGTTCTCTACAAGCTGAATTGAAACGACTGCATTAAGGAGCACACACTGTACAAATAGTCCAGTCCATTAGGTTTTTTATGTTGTTTTTACTGCCAAGCAATAATGCTAATCAGCAGGAAAAATAAGTTCTCTTCAGTGTAAAAGTACACTTCATACAGATTCTAATACACTGCTGTTCATTTAATACAGTTTCACTTGCAGTTCATTGTGTAAGTATTCACCATCATAATTTGGTCTTGGCCAGTTACCCCCAGTCAGCTTTCCCCTCTCTTATGACTTCCAGCCAACTTTGCTGTCTTTGACTCCTGGACTCCACCACTGGCTGTGATACCATCAGAACTCTTGATCTCCAGATGACGGGGCGATCGATTTTCTGTTGCACCACTGCGGCACCTCTTTTTCACGTTTTGTTGACGATTTGTACTTGAAATGGACTTTATTAGGATTTTTAGAATTTGACTTAACATCTAAAGCGGCAAATATACACCGATCAGCCATAGCATTCTGAGCAGTGAGAGGTGAAGTGGAGAACACGATCTCATCATGGCACATGTTAGTAGCATTTTTGCTTCAAAGTTGATGTGTTAGAAGCAGGAAAAATGGGCAAGCGTAAGGATTTCAGCGAGTTTGACAAGGGCCGAATTGTGATGGCTAGACCACTGCATCAGAGCATCTCCAAAACTGCAGCTCTTGTGGGGTGTTCCTGGTCTGCAGTGGTCAGTATCTATCCAAAGTGCTCCAAGGAAGTAACAGTGGGTGAACCAGGTGACTGGGTCATGGGCGGCCAAGGCTCACTGATGCACGTGGGGAGCGAAGGCTGGCCCGTGTGATCTGATGCAACAGTTTAATGCTGGTTCTGGTAGAAAGGCGTCAGAATACACAATGCATCGAAGTTTGTTGTGTATGGAGCTGCATAGCCGCTGACCAGTCAGGGTGCCCATGCTGACCCCTGTACACTGCCGAAAGCACCAACAATGGGAACGTGAGCACCAGAACTTGTAGTCTCTGTAGCAGGATTCTACCACCACCACCATGCTTCCTATTCTTTTTGGAAGTTCAATTACTTCTCTGGCTTATGCCCTCTTTACCTGCTCACTGAAGTTTGGTGGTTGGATTTTATCCTGAGATCAGCTGGTTCTTGGCATACAGGTTGACTCCATTCAGCTTTGTGACTTTTGGTAATTAGTTGCATCAGTATTATTGTTGGGGTTTCACAGCAACGGGGTTAATGCTAATGTAATCGCAAGTGTTTACATTTGTATTTGTAAGCAATTTTGTACATGATGCTGACTTCAGACACTGTCAGCATTACGGGACATTGTGTTTCACATTGAGACAGAAAAAGCAGAACTGAGGCAAATACTTACGCAAGGCACTGTACATTAAAACTTGGCTTATCTAACAATCTGTGTTAATAATGTGTTGTCATGAGTTCCCATAAGAATAGTTTTGTTCTGTTCTACAGATAATTTTTTAATAAAAAGTCGTTTTGTTTTTTGTGTGATTATTATGATAAAATGAAAATGAAAACTTCACTCACTGTTTGTGCTTTTATTAGCATCCTATGCAGCAGTCATTCATGTCTCTGCGAAAGCCCCTGTGGTCATGTGTGCTTATTCACTGTGGTCTCACAACCTCTGACTCTAGCAAGATCCTCGTCAGTCTCAGAACCACACCTGAGACGAATTACAATAAACATCACCTCCTGCACAGACACTGATTCATTATAGCATTGACGAAAGGCCCACAATAAGCGAGTCCTCCGCTTCTGTCTCTTTGTGTACCTTGCAGTCTGCACCTGACCACGTTCTGCCTGCAGTACAGACCCACTGTGGTGGCGTGTGTGTGTATCCACCTGGCCTGCAAGTGGTCAAACTGGGAGATTCCCATCTCGTCGGACGGTAAACACTGGTGGGAGTATTTGGATCCCACAGTCACCTTGCAGCTACTAGACCGTGAGTACTTAGTTTTAAGAATGCAGCCGTTCATCTGTATACCGAGATGCCAGTTTATTGGGTTCACATGCTTCTTATCTGCTTAGTGGTGGTCCTGTGGTAAATATCTCCCACTGATAGACAAGGAACCATGGTGCCCAAGTTCAAACAGCAGGAGTGGACAGATCATAAATAGCATTAAGTAGCCCACTTGGTGAAGCTCCACTGTGCTGCCAAGACTCCTGTTTTTATTGCCTACTTGTAGAAACTGAACCTTTGGCATCATGTGGCTTGTGTGTTTGCTAGTTAAGTGCATTAATAGTGAATAAGAGAATATATTCTACTGAGTTTCTAATCTACCACACTCAACAAACATTTAGCAAGTCATTGGCCAGTGTTTCATCTATGAGTTTCTCGTCACATCACACATTAAATATTTAAAATCGTCTAGTGTCCGTTTCCTCTCCACGTTTTTAACTGTGAGCAGCTCCTGGTCTGACAGTTGTTTATCTAGGATACTGTAGCTTCTGTATGTACACTTAAGCACTCCTCCACTAAATGACCCTTCTGTCTGTTTTCAGAGTTAACACACGAGTTCCTACAGATTTTGGAGAAGACACCCAGCAGGTTGAAAAGGATCAGGAACTGGCGGGTGTGTGTTTTTGTTTTGTTTTTTTTGTTTTTTAAATTAAATCTGTAATCTGAGTTGTCTATTTAGTCCTTTCAGCCTTCTAGAACAATAAATATATTTTGGATTTGTAGTTGAGATTGATTGACTTTTATATATGTTTTTAAAGGCCACTCAAGCTGCCAAAAGGTCCAAAACAGAGTGCCAGTCGGTGGGGAGCTCCTTTCAGTCTCCATCCTCAGGCCAGGACAGCCTGCTGGTTGACAGTAAGACTGATTTGATTGGGGGCCTGTATCAAGATTCCTCCACTTTGTTCCCATCAGACGCCATCAATGGCCTAGCCAACCCGAGCTCCTCCTACGTCCAGGCTGATACCCACTCAAGCTTACAGGGAGTACAGATCAGCAGCAAGCCGCAGCAGACGGCCACCAATAAACTTAGTCTAGAAAAATACAGGGAGAAACAAGCGGCCGAGCTTCTGCAGCGCCGCAAGCACGGCCACCTGCTACCTGAAACTGCAGCACTGGCTTCGTCTTCATCTTTATCAGCGGTGTTGATGTCAACAGCTTCATCATCGTCTTCGTCGTCTTCCTCATTGGCGCGGGTTAAATACGGTCAGCCCGGACAGGAGCGGGAGATGAAGAGTGGCTCACTGAAACGCCGTCACCCTTCGTCCTCGTCTTCCTCCACTGAAAACGGCGCAGCGAGTCAGGAGGAGCTAAAGATGAAGATCAAAATGTCGGAGAGCGGCGGTAAGAGCAGACACAGCCCTCGCTCGGGTCGGGAGAAACACAGAGCTTCGAAACACGACACCACACACTCGCACACACATGCTCATGCACACAGCAGCCACCACAAAGCCCATCGCTCCTCCAAGAGCCACCCCGGCTCTGCCCCCCTGCCTCCTGCCAGCCACTCCCAGCTGGGGAAGATTGACAGGAGGCCAGGGGAGGGGCCGAGCACTGACGGTGCAGCCCCTCTTTTACTCAATGGCCAGCACGTGGACTACGCAGACACGTTCAACATGCTCGACTCGCTGCTCAATGCACACAACATGAACTACTAAAGTGCACGCAATCAGATTATTGAAAACTGCAAAAAAAAGTGTTTTTTTTTTTCATTTCTTTCTTTTTCATTCATTCATTCTTTTTTTTTTTTTTTTTAAAGAACTGTTATGTTAGGGTCAGTTGGTCCTTTATTTTCATATTCACCTCCTTAATTTAACCATGCTGTTCCACTGAAAAAAAAAAAAAGAGGAAAAAGGAAATAGTTGTATGTCAAAAAGTGTCCACAGTTTTAAAGCTTAATACATGAAAGGCAGCCTGTGAAATACTGTTCTAATGTTTTTATCCTGGCTGTAGTGATGGAAGGACAATGGATTGTGCGACTAAAGGAGAGTTGTAACATGTCTGTGTTTGTACTATATACTTGATTTTATTATTTTTTTTTAATGAAAGGGATGAATTTTGAAAAGACGTTGACTGCTAATGGGAGGCGCAGATAACCGTTTGCTCGTTTCCCCCTCCCTCTTTTTAAAAATGCTATGTCTGTAATTCTCACAATGCTCAGGGTTGGAGATGCTTCAGTGCGTAACATGACATCCATGAACATATCGATTTGGGATTGTTAAAAAGCAGCAGTTTTGCTTCTATTGAACTCCTAGCCTCTCGAATCTCCTGCTTTTACCTCTAGCGATGGTGTGATGGCGTCTGTCCACTACATTCCATTGCCTTACCGTTGTAAGAGGCTTTCCCTCGGCTTGTCCCCTGCCCTCCTACCTCATTAGCCCTTTAAACCGAGCTGTGGAAGCCTGGAAGCCTCGAGCGAGCTGATCAGGTCAGTCAGGTAGGCGTGGCAACCCAGATCATTTAGTAAATAGAGACTGATTTGTACACTTCTCTGCAAAATCACACCCTCCTATAATCTTGTTTTATTCAATCATAAACGAGGGTCAGAGAAGGCCGCTACAGCGCCTTTTCCGCGGAGTCACTTTAACAGATTGTATAAATTACATGAATTTTTCCAAGGCAAGGCTTAATGTCAGATAATTCTTCCTTATCGCGCTTCCTCAGACCGTTGGCCGAGACACACAGGAGCTGTGTGTGGAAACCATCCCAGTCTGCGAGGACTGTGTTACATGTGATATGAAGAATAAGTACTAAAGTTTCTCTTTTTTAATACTGCGATACAGGATCCATATGATGTATTTAAAAAAAAAAAAAGAGAAAATGCTAGTCCTCGGATTCCTGAAGGGTCCAGTAGCTCAGTGCCTCAGTGTAACACCTCCATTTTGAGATCTTAAAGAGAAGTTAGGGTTTTTTTCCTTGGCTGTGAAGTGCTTTTGTGTTCTCTTTAGGATGCCACAGTTCTCTGTAAGAGCCTGGAATTTGAGTTCAAGTCTGGTAATGGTAATGTTGGATGACTTAATCTAATAAACCACCCTGAGAAACAAATTGTCAGTCTTTATTTAATTTTTTTCGGCACAAATATCACTGTTCTAAAAATGGATTTTTTCTGGAATTGTAGACAAGAGAACAGCTAGATTCAAGGTAGAAATTGGAAGAAATATGACTGACAGATACATGAACTCAAACCGACTCGAAGGAACGCTAGGAATTTCTTCAGTTTTTGGAAGGAAAAGAACAAAGATATAAATCATCAGGCTTTAAACACCAGGATTTATACACCAGCCTCTCATCTTGGTGCAGAATTTGGTGAGTTCTCTGTCTAGTGAACTTGGATAGAAAAAATAATCCATGCTTTCGCACCAGTTGTACGGTAATGTCATGTTCTAGCTATTAAATACACAATATAGAAATATTGTGTTTAGGAAAGATTAATTGCCAGATCTTCTTGTGTAATGGTGAGTAAAATGTTGCCGTTTAGTCTGCTATTTGAATCTCTCTCTCTCTGTATAGTCTTGTCTGACATTTTCTAATATCACCCATTCCACTTGTGACAACTGTGATGCTTTGTGGTGTAAAAATTACGCAACCTTGCAGGTCAAACCCATGTGTTCTGCCACTAGGTGGCGATGTTGAGTTGTGTATTTGCAGCAGCTGCTGATCTTTAAGAATGTGGGCTGAAGGGACACTTGAAAACCCAGCAGAACCATTCGAGAGTCTTCATTCCCCAAGAGGCCGAGCGCTGATTTATGGAGATTGTCACGGCGTTGTACTCGGAACACGGCGGCCGAGCCCCTCCGTCGAGCAGGTGTGTGCTCACGTACACAAACTCAGCAAACGAAGGCAGGATGCTCCACTTTCTTCTCGCCGCTAACCTGAAAAAACAGATCGTACGTCTTAAAAGTTCTGTATAAATGAACGTGTTCTAGTTCTGTTGTCTGTCTTCTGGCAGCGAGAAAGAAAGTGGTGACGTAATGCTTCAAAACTCATTCTGCACAAAGCCACCTTTTTGATTTCGGCTCCTCCGGCTCGTGTTACAAGCGCTGAGGTGGACTGGATTTATAATACTGCCTATGTTCCTGCATTCAGAAACTTTACGCCCATCTACACGACTGGATTGAGACTCGAGTAATTTGTGACGTTGAAATAGTGCTGCTGTTGTCAAAACCACTGACAAGTAAACAACTTCCTCTTTTATTCAGATTAGCTTTATAATGTTGACTGATTATCATGCAATTGTACAGATTCTACATGATGCACACATCATGTTTGGGTGAATAATCCAACATTTTATGTTACATTTTATAGAAATGATAACGTTGCAGCAGAATGAAGGCATTAATATACACCTTTCATTTGAATTACACTGGATACTAAGGTCAGAGGAAACAAATCAATTATCAGATTCAACAGTAAGGGGGGGGGGGGGCTCTTGTTCTAATGTCATGATGACTTGAGGATGCCAACAAGTGTAGTCGTTACTAATAAGTATGCTTCAAATGGGAATGAAGGTGTATGACCTTGCTGTGACCTTGACCTTGTGTGATCTGCTGGCTACAGTGAACATCCTATAAACATTTAGCCTCAGAAGGAAGGAAGTGGCGAGGAAATGGAAAGAAGGAAGAAACTTGAGAGGGAAAAGCATCATAATGCCTCAATCACCTAGTGGACGAGGCATTAAAAAGGGCACATAGTTAAAGGGACCTTGTGGAATCTAACTGGCAGGTTTAACCCAGAATTAATCCACATCAGTTGTCCTCTCATCATGACTCCTAACCCTAACAGTACATGCACTCTGACCCAGTTCCAGAGCAAATGCCTCTCCTATACCCAGACCTGTGCTGCTTTCATTTTACGAGGTCATCAACCAAAACAAAGGATTTCTTCTGCATGTCGTTTGCTGCATTTAATATCCAGATTTCAGATTAAGCGCGAATAACGGTTCAGGATTTGCCACTGTGGGACGTCGACCTCTTTCTGCTGACGGAATTGGCCTTATGGAAAGGTTCCATTGTGTTAAATGACACACTTATAGCCTGGGTAGAGGAAGGAGGGAAAGAGAGAGAAAAGAAAGGTAGCTAGAAGGGTGGTACTGAAAGGGAAGTGCAGATTAAAGCTGCCTTATCGTCGGCTAAAGGGAAGTCGCTCAGCTGTACAATGTGTACTGTCTGCGTGCAGACAGGCGGTGTTTAGCTAGATTGCACCCTATGAAATGTTAAGTGCTGTTCTTGCAGCCTGCTATTCTCTGCAAGAGGGGGGTGTTAAGTGTGTGTATGTTGAAAAGGTATTTATCACAGCCTGAATGCACCCAAGAGCTGATTGGATCGCCGCTTACATGCTGCACCTTCCGAGCCATGCCGACGAGACCAGGCGGCTTTCTGCAGGTCCTTTCCACAGTAGCTGAATTTGAGCGCGTGCTTCAAGTCACTCTACGTACCAAATGAGCCAGAACGCTTGTTTTTAACTCGATTTACCTCTCAAAAGGTCCTCCTGCCTTCACTCTCACACCTTAGCACGCTATAATATTTCTATTTATCTCTATACCACAGCACTGCCAAATTCTGTTTGGTCAGAAGGTATCAATTAATCTTCTGTAACAGCAGTAATGACAGTATCACAGACGAATATATTCATAACAGACGGAATAAAACTCATCGCCTAGTAATTCCACTTTATACTCCTTATGTAATCTTTACATTATGTTAGGATGGTTCTAGAGCGTTGCCTTTTGTTTTGGGGGTAAAAGTACCACCACTTTCCCCCCTCCTCTATTTAGTAATTGCCACTAGCTAATTACCCATCTAGCTAATTCCTCCCTTCTTTTCCCCAAGACATGTAAAGCCAGCCATTTCATTATTCCAGACTGCTGAACTTCATAGTACAGCTGAGCAAGCTTGGAGGAGAGAGCTAACTGCCCTGTCCCCTATGATTACTCGAGCTCCTGGACGCCTGTGATTGATGCCCGCGTCTGCCTGTGTTCGGATCGACATGGGGAGAGCATCTTTCATATCCAGAGAGCCATCTCTAGCTCCTGGCAACAGATGGCTACAGATTTGACCCCACAATCTCTCAATGATAGTGCCATATTTTTTTTGGAGGAGCCATTTGGAACACTGGTGCAGTTTTAAGCAAAAAAAGAAAAGCTTGATAGTGCTGAGAATTATTTAAATGCATTGAAATATTAATGTCCAGCTGGTGGTGATAGGGGGGATGACTGGATTCAAAGAACTTACGGTAATGTATTTGCTCTGTATAAGTCTCTGAACATTTCATAACCTTTGGTTTGTAATGCAGCCCTTTTAGCAAGAATCCAGCTTAGGATTTGGCAATTTTCTTCCATTCTTCCTTTTAAAAATTCTCCAGATCTATCAGATTGCCCTGCCCTCTTCGTCATTCCACAGGTTTTCAATAGATTTGGATGTGGAATCTGACTGGATGTTGATCATCTCCTGAAGTTATTGATATGAAATTGTGGTTTGGGTCATTATTAAGCTTGAAGGTGAAGATCTTTGTGTCTAATAGATATCTGCAGGTTTAGAATAGAATCATGGATCGTTCTCGACTTGATCCCTAGTCTCCAGTCATATCTGAAGAGAAGCAGTTCTATATGCTGTGATGCTTTTTGTGCTATAAATATCTTTTTCAGAAGCTCTTTTTAATCTGTTTTCAAGTGACCATGCCACGGCTTGTTTCTGGATGATGTGTGATATGCCATTTCTTTATCAAAAGCATGCATGCTTGAATTTTTTCTTCTTCTTTTTTTTCCTAGCCAGTTGCTAAGGATGCAAGGGTCTTATTTTACTCTTTCAAACAGCTCCAGAGTAACCAGGTGAGATCTCATTGAAAGCTCATTTTCAAAAGTTTGTTTCCCTGTCAAACTAATAAATATAATTCAGTGATGTACGCACTGAATTTAATAAACCCGGTGCCAACAGTCATTATTGCAAAACTTTTCAAATTGAAGGTATGCTGGAACCCCGGGCTGGTTTGCAGTGGCGCTCGCTTGCTGATTGCATTGTGGCTAAATCTGCATTAATGAGCTGCGCTACGGTGGTACAGGGCTCGAGTTGTTTACCTCCAGTGGTGCCAAGGTACAGCAAAAAAAAAAACTCAGAACAGATTTAAATCCGGAATAAGCAACAGCTATCTCTCTGTCTTTCAGAACTCTAGCCTGAGTTTCTGTTGTGGGAGAACTTTGCGAATGTGTTGACTGTATATAAAAGCTAGAGTTTGTGATATCAGTGTTGGAATATTTCTATCTCAAGGCCATTTAACAGCTTGTGAATCCTGGATTTGTTGAGATTTTAGACCAAAATCTGACTGCCTCTGCCAAGAGGTTAAAGACTTCTTTTAAGAAAATTATGCATTTGATTAATACTGATCAGTATATGAGAATAAATACAATCCAGACTCACTATGTCCAACATGTTGGCATTGTTATAGGACACCCCCCCCCATACATTTTAAACAGAATGAACAATGTTTAATACCTAAAGCACTTACCCTTAAAAACTTTTTGGATCCCGAAAACTTTTCAACTCGTTGCATTCTGGGATAGCGTGGTGTCTGTTGGTTTCAGCAGAAGCAGTAGGTTATCAAGGTACTTTATTGTTTTATAAATATTGAGCATTCTGATGTACTACTCCGTTTATACTGCTGTATAGTGTGCTAGTAGGGATACTCGGACGCAGATTATACCTCCAGCTAGACCACCAAACACATACAGAATTAGTGCAATGACCAGCTCTGTCTGAACCCAAAGATTTCTGCTTTAACTTCCACAAGACGTATTAAGAAACTTATAACCAATGACTTCACGGTTAAGCTGTAATCTCAATATTCTACTGTAGTGTGGATGGCTGAGTGTTTGACACGCTGTCTGTAGCAGGCATCTATCCTGTGTTATCTTGTATGTTGCACAGATGAGGCCACTAGACATCAGGAGGATGTGGAATTTGGCAGAGTACCTGAAGTTCATCACCGCAGTGCTGCGTGTTTGATTCAGACAGCATTGCTGGTAAATGACTGAGAGAAGCTCGTTCCAGGAAATTGTGTGACAGGGGATGAAGAATTCACGGTATGAAAACCTGTACCGGTAATCTGCTGTAACCTGTGCCGCGTCACGTCACGCTGTGCTGTTGGTGATTTTCCCGAAAACAGCCCAACCCAGTTGAGTTTACTCCATACATGCCATATTTGATAGAATGATACACCAGTGTCCTGTTACACCTTTATCAAGACTCAGCGTTCCAGTAATTATGGATCTCGTTCACAGATATATGATCAGGTTAAATATTTCAATCCTGTACTGATCTCTTATAAACAGACTGCACGAGAGATGTACACAAGATTGCAGTCTGATTTAAAAACAGCAATTCAGCTTGGGGACTATTTTTCTTTATCATTTCTATTTCGTGCTTTGTTTCCTTAATAATTCCCAGTACATTCCTCCATCTGCGTGTGTGTGTCTCCATTCCATCTTCTACTCACACATATTCGTTCTCTCTTTTGTCCTCGCTCCAAGGTCCAGCACAGCTCAGCTCAGTGAAAGAGGGAGGGGAGGATTAAAATCAGATTTACTTGAAAGCAGATTCTCTCCCTGGATGCTAATTTAATCAAGCCCTCTGCAGCACTGAGACTGCTGGACGCGTTTCCACCAGCTGATCTCTGATCGGTTCCCTCTAACGCCACCTGCCTCGCTATTAGACTTGAGCCTGATCGCAGAATAGCAATCGTCAAACCCTGGAATTATTTATAAGAGGCCATTTTCTTGCGTAGTCTCCCACCATGGCAGCGCAGAGCTGTCCCATATCACTCATCACATTAGCCTGAGATGAACAAGCTCCAGCAAAGCACGCATTAACTCGTACACATTACAGAAAGCCACAAATAAAAAAAAATAAGGCCAATTCTGTGTTCTGAGACTAGACATGCTTAAAAAAACGGTCGAAACGGTCACAATTAGGACGTTAAGTGTTGATAACGATCCATTGCCCTGAACAGTTTTTTTAAAATGTATTTATTTATTTATTTATTTATTTTTCTTCTTTTGAACGCTAGACCGCAGCTGTGCTCATTTCACTTTCTAACTCTCAAACGCAGATGGGTTATAATGGAAAGAGATCGGGAGCCTAGCAGGCCAGGTAATTATATGGATTAGCTTTGTTTACAGGGAGAGCAGCAGCACGCATTAATGCATTAGGAAACAGCAATAACAGCCCGTCCTTTCTGATTACATCGACTGGGAGAAGCCTAGCATGCAGCCCGACGGCACCCGCGTTACCTAACCTCATACACAGCACTCATTATTTGATTATTAGCGAGGATATTGTGGCTGGAATCATCGAGCATGCTCATATCTCTCTCGAAAAAAAAACCCCCACAGGTTAACCACGAGGGCACTAGAAGTAAGCGTTGCCCTCATAAAGGCTGTCTTGTCCTTAGAATGTAAATCAGAAAGCTTTGAATGGCAGGTAGACCTGGTGTGTGTGAGTGTTTCCCTTCGGATTTCACACAGAAATGGGCTTTAAACTGGCAGGAGATCAGTTTGAAGGTTTTTTTTTTTGCCAGTATCCAGGCCTTGATGGGTCCCTGTGTCTTTTAAAAAAGAAAAAAAACTAAAAGACTGAAAAGCAGCACCATTTGATTGGCTTCCCTTCTCATCTATTATTCAGGAGGCACGACACTTTGAGCTAATTATGGCTAAAAGGCTGACCCGCCTCGGCTATCTGGGGCCACCGAGAAGTCTCAATCCTCCAGCACGGGGAATGCCAAAACCCCAGCATATATGTCAGGAATATCACTCCAAAAATAAAATATATATATATATATATATATATATATATATATATATATATATATATATATATATATATATATATATATATATATATATATATATATATATATATATATATATATATATATATATATTATATATTAAACTAAATTTGCACTCGCTTAATGAGTCTGGACTGAAATCTCGAACAGAATCTGTAAGGACTAGTTAGGCTCGCTCACGAAGCAGGAGAAGAGCGTTTATTGCTTCTACCCAGTGTGTCAAGGTTGTACGATCCATTCAAATTCAGAATAGGTTGCTGATTTCTCCAGCATGTCAAGCCACAAAGAGGAACAGATGATGAACAACACGATTATGGCATTGACTCGCCAGTTTGATACTGAGCTTGGCTTAGTATCTGTGTGGAGTTTTAGATTTTTCTCCATGTCTCTGGTTTATTCCAGCCTCTAAAAAGTATGTAGTTAGAATCTCTAGGTGTGTGTGTGTGTGTGTGTGTGTGTGTGTGTGTGTTCCCAGCTCGGGATAGCACACTATTTAAAATGTGTTAAATCAGAGCAATACTCTGTAATTCTGTCTCTGTAGCTCTTACTCACTGTGGCAGAAGTCAAACACATTGATCACAGCCTCTCAATAAGGTAATGCACCGCTCCTCTGTTGGAGAAAAAAAATCTGTGACAACCGAAAATAATCTCATGTTTTTCAATAAAAATCTTACTTTCAGTGGGCTGCCAGTGGCCACGTATCGGCTATTGTAAATCGCTGCTTGCTTTCGCAGGATCGCTCGTCTCATCGCTCGATATTCGATCGGATCATTTTCTCTGCCGGTATGCTCAGTGTCAGCTTTCCAACTGTCAAACACGTACACGCACAAACACACACACACCCCAAGGCAGTGTCTATACAGAGAGTGAAGCAGGTAAGTGAAGTGTGCATCACTAATGTAATATTCAGAGAGAAAACCGCTAAAGCCCGAGCCATTAATCTGCAGCAGATTGGGGGGAAATATGAATTATCTTAAGCACCTTATCTCCTCCTTCTCCATCTCTGATCCCCTCTGAGGTCCCTTATTGTGTTTTTGGTCATTATCCGGTGACGGCCGATGCATCCTGGGAAGGAGATTCTTCTATCAGCAGAGGAGGTGGGAAGACGGATGAAAGAAGAGATAGAAGAAAGCAGAGAGAGAGAGAAACACACACATCTAGTGGTGTTAAAAATAGCACCATTTTTCTGTTTATCAAGTGACTTTTGGAAAATATGGCCCATTAAGCAACCTTTTGAATTATTTATTTCTTTTTTTATTCAACCTGTGCAGATTTACTCAATGTGCTCGCTGTCATTAGAAACTCATTTGCCTCTAAATTTGCACGAAGGTGGTGTGTGCGCATGCATGTATGTGTGTTTTTAATATGCTTATCCCAGTGTTTTTGGTTAGATAATCAGTTCTTTTTATGCTTGTGGGAACGGGCTGATTAATGGCTATAACTACGGACAGAGACAGAAGGAAGAAATTACACCCGATTCAACTCCACTCTCTTAACACCTTAACAACCATCCTGGCCCATGATACGAGCCAAACACCTGCGTGTGCTCCTCAGTGCCTCCTGCCTCGTGCTGCATCCTTTTCTCCTGCACTCGTGTCTCTGCATCCCTCCATCTGCTCCCCTCTGCTTTGGCTGGGACTCGCGCTGATTTGGCTGCGTCCATTCGTTAGTTGTGGGCTGCTGCTGCTTCCCTGAAGTGATTACTGTAATTAATTGGATTGAGCGCTCACCAGTGTGCTGATAGAATAGTTAGTACTACTTTTAATGCTGAGGTGGATGTCGGTCAGGATCAAACGAAAGCGTGTACCTGAAGTACTTACTTAGGATGGATGTGTTCAAGGAAACGTTTCCTCTGGAATGTTCTGAGGATAAAAAAATGAAATCTGGCAACCTAAATGGTTCTTCGGTTCGTCCTGGATACTGTAGAGTTGAACCCAAGGACAGCGAGGCTAAACGTGCCAGTTCCTGAAAGACCCTGAAGCATAATGATGACCAAGGAGATGAAAAGTCTGGGACAAAGTTCTAGAAAAGTATCAGTCTGGGTTTGGCGACAGGGCAAAGAGGGATTTACAACGATCAGAAATAACATTATGACCACCTGCCGAAATATTACATCCCTGAAGATCCCTGCTAGTGTTCATGGAGGCCCCACCTTGCAACTGACGGGACTTAAAGGTTACTTTTGATGGATACTGACCACTGCAGACCAGGAACACCCCACAAGAGCTGCAGTTTTGGAGATGCTCTGATCCAGTGGTCTAGTCGCCATCACAATTTGGTCCTTGTCAAACTCGCTCAAGTCCTTACGCTTGCCCATTTTTCCTGCTTCTAACACATCAACTTTGAGGACAGAATGCTGCCTAATATATCCTACCCACTAACAGGTGGCATGATGAGGAGATCAGAGTTATTCACGTCACCTCTCACTGCTCATAATGTTATGCCTGATCAGTGTAGTCCAAGTTCCCAAGAACGATGCTACCATCACCATGCTTCACTGTGAGGAGGATGATTGGCTTTCCTGACCAAAAATGTAGTACTCAGTAATGGATCTGCTGCTGTAATCATAAACACTGTCCTGTACTCATCCTAGGACTCTTATTTTATCTGCATAATTATACTGAATCTCCTTTGAACACAGTCAGTGCTGTTTGTCTTTACATTTCTACCCCCTCTCCACCCAGAAGAACCCCAGCACTCAGGGAGGAACAAGGCTTAAGTGTAGGACATTAAAGCAGATTGCAGTCCAACTTTTCACTCAGCATTAGTTAACCAACCTCACAGAACCCAAGCAAAGCACAGAAAGCAAATAAAATAAAACGCTCGACAGAATTCAATTTCTTCCCTGTTGAAAGTTACATGAACGATACCGCTTACGCTTCCCGTGATGACTTACTAGATTTTCTCTTTGTTGCAGTACTCTTCACTATTTTGCACAATAAGAGAAGGAAAAAAAAAAATCTGCCTTGGGTTGTTTCCTCATTCAACTGACAGGATGATTGAGCGCTCAGCATCGTTCCTGATAACACAATCACCGGGCTCGTCTAAAAGTCTTCGTCAAATCGGAGGATGGTGAAGTGGTTGGAAGGACGGGGGAGAGACTTTGTAGTACGAGTTGCTTTGCTTTTGCGTCATTTTTTTTTTTCCTTTTCTTCAACTTTGTTTGGGACCAGCAGGTCTGAGATTAGCAAGGATAGAAAAAAATTTCTTTTAATACGTTTGGCAGCTGGGTACTCCGGTTTCCTCCCCCGGTCCAAAGACATGCATTGTAGGTTGATTGGCATCGCTAAATTGTCCGTTGTGTGTGATTGCGTGAGTGAATGAGTGTGTGTGTGTGTGCGCCCTGCAATGGGTTGGCACTCCGTCCAGGGTGTATCCTGCCTTGATGCCCGATGACGCTTGAGATAGGCACAGGCTCCCTGTGACCCGAGAATAGATCGGATAAGCGGTAGACCATGAATGAATGAAAGTTTGGCAGCGTTCGCCATCAGCCGTGTAGCTTGGCCTGTCTCGCACTCTGTTTGGCGTCTCACACAGAACTTTAGATCTACTGTCAGTTATGATAATTAGTGTTAAGACGCTAAAAACATGGCACGCTATCGGTGCATCTTTTACTCGAACGGATTCAGAAGATCAGGGATCATCATCTGACAAAAACTAAACCTAAGTATTGTCTGCATCTTATGGTCATGTGGCAACTGTTTCTTTTTTTCACTGATTTCCTTCTGTTATATTTCTGTTGTGCAGGTTGGCAAAAGGCTCATATCTTCACCCTGGCTTCTGTTCATCCTGATCATTTCCCAGGAAGTCTGTCTTGTAGATCATTGAAGATTTAAACGCGTCTTGCTTCGATGTCGCTGCTGTCCAAGCGATTGACGGCTTTTTGATTAGCGGCTGTGAAATTCCAGTGGAAATAGTGTGCATGTCTCTCGTATGCCGTTATCACATTTAGTATTTCATAACATCAAAACCTTATTGTGTCTACAAATTTATTTTTCATGTCAACCTAAATTGTCTAAACAAATTGATTTTTTATGTGCAAACTGAAATGTCTAAATGCAAATTTAATTTTTTTATGACTACTGTACTATACTACTATATATGTCTATCATGCATCTATACTATACTTGAGTACAACCATACCATACAATACCTACATGTCTAACCATACTATACTATAGATTTGCTCTATACCATAACTATCATACTACTATACTATACATAATACATACTATACTATACCAAAAAGCGTATATATCCAACTATACATACGTACTATACTATACCATACTATACTATAGCCTACACTATACTATACTACAATCCATACTATACTATCCCCTTACTATACATAGCGTACTATACCATACTAACTATACCATACCATACCATAACCACACTATACTATAGCGTACTATACTATACTATAGCCTATACCATACTACACTATACCATACATACTATACTATACCAACTATACTATACTAAAAAGCGTACTATACCACACTCATACTATACTATAGCGTACTACATATACCATACTATACTATAGCGTACTATACCATACTCAATATACCATAGCGTACTACCTATACCACACCATACTATACTATAGCGTACTATACCATACTACACTATACCATAGCGTACTACACTATACCACACCATACTATACTATAGCGTACTATACCATACTTCAATATACCATAGCGATACTATACCACACCATACTATACTATAGCATACTATACCATACTACACTATACCATAGCGTACTACACTATACCACACCATACTATACTATAGCATCCCATACTATACATAGCTACTACACTATACCACACCATACTATACTATAGCGTACTATACCACACTATAATATACCATAGCGTACTACACTATACCACACCATACTATACTATAGCGTACTATACCACAAAAAAAAAAAAAAAAAAAAAAAAAAAAAAAAAAAAAACTATACCATAGCATACTACACTATACCACACCATACTATACTATAGCATACTATACTATACCATAGCGTACTACACTATACCACACCATACTATACTATAGCGTACTATACCATACTACACTATACCATAGCGTACTACACTATACCACACCATACTATACTATAGCGTACTATACCAACCAACTATACTATAGCTACTACACTATACCACACCATACTATACTATACTACTATACCATACATACACTATACCACACATACTATACAAGACTATACCACACCATACTATACTATACCACACTATACATACATACTATACCATACTATACTATACATCACTATACCACACCATACTATACTATAGCGTACTATACCATACTACACTATACCATAGCGTACTACACTATACCACACCATACTATACTATAGCGTACTATACCACACTACACTATACATACATACATACTACACTATACCACACCATACTATACCATACATCACTATACCATAACTACACACTATACCACACATACTATACTATAGCGATACACTATACCACACCATACTATACTATACTACTATACCATACTACACTATACCACACCATACTATACTATAGCGTACTATACCATACTACACTATACCATAGCGTACTACACTATACCACACCATACTATACTATAGCGTACTATACCATACTACACTATACCATACTACTACACTATACCACACCTACTATACTATAGCATACTATACCATACTACACTATGCCACACCATACTATACTATAGCGTACTATACCATACTACACTATACCATAGCGTACTAACTATACCACACCATACTATACTATAGCTACTATACCATACTACACTATACCATACTTACTACACTATACCACACCATACTATACTATAGCGTACTATACCATACTAACTATACCATAGCGTACTACACTATACCACACCTACTAATACTATAGCATACTATACTATACTACACTATACCACACCATACTATACTATAGCGTACTATACCATACTACACTATACCATAGCGTACTACACTATACCACACCATACTATACTATAGCGTACTATACCATACTACACTATACCATAGCGTACTACACTATACCACACCATACTATACTATACACTATACCACACTATACTATACCATAGCGTACTACACTATACCACACCGTACTATACTATAGCATACTATACATACTACACTATGCCACACCATACTATACTATAGCGTACTATACCATACTACACTATACCATAGCGTACTACACTATACCACACCATACTATACTATAGCGTACTATACCATACTACACTATACCATAGCGTACTACACTATACCACACCATACTATACTATAGCGTACTATACCACACTATACTATACCATAGCGTACTACACTATACCACACCGTACTATACTATAGCATACTATACCATACTACACTATGCCACACCATACTATACTATAGCGTACTATACCATACTACACTATACCATAGCGTACTACACTATACCACACCATACTATACTATAGCGTACTATACCATACTACACTATACCATAGCGTACTACACTATACCACACCATACTATACTATAGCGTACTATACCACACTATACTATACCATAGCGTACTACACTATACCACACCATACTATACTATAGCGTACTATACCATACTACACTATACCATAGCGTACTACACTATACCACACCATACTATACTATAGCGTACTATACCATACTTCAATATACCATAGCGTACTACACTATACCACACCATACTATACTATAGCATACTATACCATACTACACTATACCATAGCGTACTACACTATACCACACCATACTATACTATAGCATACTATACTATACCATAGCGTACTACACTATACCACACCATACTATACTATAGCGTACTATACCATACTACACTATACCATAGCGTACTACACTATACCACACCATACTATACTATAGCGTACTATACCACACCATACTATACTATAGCATACTATACCATACTACACTATACCACACCGTACTATACCATACTACACTATACCATAGCGTACTACACTATACCACACCATACTATACTATAGTGTACTATACCACACCATACTATACTATAGCATACGATACCATACTACACTATGCCACACCATACTATACTATAGCGTACTATACCATACTACACTATACCATAGCGTACTACACTATACCACACCATACTATACTATAGCGTACTATACCATACTACACTATACCATAGCGTACTACACTATACCACACCATACTATACTATAGCATACTATACCATACTACACTATGCCACACCATACTATACTATAGCGTACTATACCATACTACACTATACCATAGCGTACCACACTATACCACACCATACTATACTATAGCGTACTATACCATACTACACTATACCATAGCGTACTACACTATACCACACCATACTATACTATAGCGTACTATACCATACTACACTATACCATAGCGTACTACACTATACCACACCGTACTATACTATAGCGTACTATACCATACTACACTATACCATAGCGTACTACACTATACCACACCGTACTATACTATAGCATACAATACCATACTACACTATACCACACCATACTATACTATAGCGTACTATACCATACTACACTATATCATATAGCGTACTACACTATACCACACCGTACTATACCACACCATACTATACTATAGCATACAATACCATACTACACTATACCACACCATACTATACTATAGCGTACTATACCATACTACACTATGCCACACCATACTATACTATAGCATACAATACCATACTACACTATACCACACCATACTATACTATAGCGTACTATACCATACTACACTATGCCACACCATACTATACTATAGCATACAATACCATACTACACTATACCACACCATACTATACTATAGCGTACTATACCATACTACACTATACCATATTTGTTCAACTGCAAACAAAAATCTAATTGTTCAGAGGATCTTACTATTTGTGAGTTCAACCTCAATCATGGTACATTCTACAGGACCAGCGAAGTGATACTCACTCCCTAACAGTTATAAAATATGTGAGAAGAAAAGATACACTGGATTTTTTTTTTAACAACCTAACCAAAAATAATAATATAGTTGTCCTTTAATAGTTCTCTTCACCTTCATATCAACTGTGGATTTATGAAATCTACTCCAGACTCCAAGCTCCTCTTCCTCTAAGTAATCTAGTCTTATACTAAACTCTCAGAAAATAAGGATATTAAACTGTATCTTGCCTTGCCTTTAGTGTGCATTTTTTTTTTTTTTTTAAAAGAAGAATATCTATTACTCTTAACTGTATGTTACTGATCCTTAAGGCCCAGATGTGAAGCTTTTTTATCTTGAGTGCACTTTCCCTCCATCCATGCATCATTCCATCCATCATTCCCTCTTTCCCTCCACCCATGCATTATTCCATCTATCATTCCCTTTTTCCCTCCATCCATGCATCATTCCATCCATCCTTCCCTCTTTCCCACCATCCATGCATCATTCCATCCATCCTTCTCTCTTTCCCTCCATCATTCCATCCATCCTTCCCTCTTTCTCTCCATCCATGCATCATTCCATCCATCCTTCCCTCTTTCCCACCATCCATGCATCATTCCATCCATCCTTCCCTTTTTCCCTCCATCCATGCATCATTCCATCTATCATTCCCTCTTTCCCTCCATCCATGCATCATTCCATCTATCATTCCCTCTTTCCCTCCATCCATGCATCATTCCATCCATCATTCCCTCTTTCCCTCTGTCCATGCATCATTCCATCCATCCTTCCCTCTTTCTCTCCATCCATGCATCCATCCTTCCCTTTTTCCCTCCATCCATGCATCATTGCATCCATCCTTCCCTCTTTTCTTCCATCCTTCCCTCTTTCCCACCATCATTCCACCCATCCATCTATCCTTCCCTCTTTCTCTCCATCCATGCATCATTCCATCCATCCTTCCCTCTTTCTCTCCATCCATGCATCCATCCTTCCCTTTTTCTCTCCATCCATGCATCATTCCATCCATCCTTCTCTCTTTCCCTCCATCATTCCATCCATCCTTCCCTCTTTCTCTCCATCCATGCATCATTCCATCCATCCTTCCCTCTTTCCCACCATCCATGCATCATTCCATCCATCCATCCTTCCCTCTTTCTCTCCATCCATGCATCATTCCATCCATCCTTCCCTTTCTCTCCATCCATGCATCCTTCCCTCTTTCTCTCCATCCATGCATCATTCCATCTATCAGTCCCTCCATCCATGCATCATTCCATCCATGCTTCCCTCTTTCCCTCCATCCATGCATCATTCCATCCATCCATCCTTCCCTTTCTCTCCATCCATGCATCATTCCATCCATCCTTCCCTCTTTCCCTCCATCATTTCATGCATCCTTCCTTCTTTCCCTCTATCCATCCATGCATCCTTTTGTCCTTCCCTCCTACCCTCCATCCATCCATGCATCCTTTCTCTTTCCCGCCATCCCTCCAAAAAAAAAGAAAGATTTTTGAAATTTCTAACTAGATTGGTTTTTATTTATATTTTTTCTTATCATCCCTGTGCCCCAGTAGTGATCAAACCTTTCACATAATTGCAGATTAATAATAATAAAATTAAATAAATTGTGGTGGTGTATCACATCAACTCACTGTTGATTATATTACTACAACCCATGAACACATCCTGTTTTATTTCATTCCTTACCTGATATAAATCAAATCAGCAAATTCTGGAACAGTGACACTATAAAAATATTCATATATATCGCACCCATTTATTTCTCCTAACAGTTTTCTGGCTTGTCATCACACCTTTCAGGCTAATTTCAGTCATATGCATCATGTTAAACGATTCGGCTTCATCTCTCGAAGCCGCACTTACCGACCTGGAGGTGTTCACACGGATACGCTGCTCCTGCTGCCGATTTCTGCATCCTGGAAACAGCGGCTAGTTCCCCAAGTAGGTCAACAATTATATAAAGAGAATTCTCATCACATTAAATCTCACTCTGTTCTGTAGAAGACAAAGACGAGAACATTTTATCAGGAACATGTGTACCTTCATGCCAAAACAGTGCTATGTATTAAATCATGCAGGGCAGCTGGAGACTGGAAAAAACAATTAGGCTGATGCTTTTCTGCTCACCACTGCTGTCTGCTTGATCATAACCTTCCAGTCAAACCAGTCTCCTCCATTCAATCCCATTTTAAAGCAGCTTTACAAGCCAGAGGTGATGGCGGTGAGGAAAAACTCCCTGAGACCACGTAAGGAAGAAAGATGCCAAAAAGTGAACCTCGTCCTCATCAGGGCGACACCCGAGAGTGTGATTATAAATCATTTCCCTTCTGTCTCTTATATGGTTTAAAAAAAGTGCAGGAAATTCCTTCTAGTCTATCTTCTTGTTATTCTGTTGAACCAGTCGCTGATGGAGACTTGTTTGTGGCGGTTGCAGTCCAAAAGGCCATCTTCATGGTCTCTAAGTGACACAGTCCAAGTAGGTCGTCTCTTCTGACCTCTCTCGTCAACGAGGCGTCTCTCCACGCAGACCTGCTGCAAACTGAATGCTGTTGTTTTTCTCACCGCTCTTAATGTCTGGACTGTATAGATTGCTGTGTTTGAAATTCCAGGATGATCAGTGGTTTCTAGACCAACCAACATGCCACGGTCACTGAAATCATATTTTGTCCATGCTGTAATAATGTTCGATACTTCACTGACTGGCTAATTGTTCCTATTAAAGTGGCCACTGAGCGTACATTTAATCTAGAGTGAATAAAAAAAAGAAAGAAAAGAGATTGTGCACTTTAGAGAAGGCTGAGTGCAGGAAGATTTTCTACTGTTAGTTTAGAAACATTTCAATTTCAGGGTCGAGCTCTGAGTCTAAAGGATTAAGGAACAAAGGAAGTCAGAGTTCTGTTGGACTCGTGACCAGATCGCATTGAAGGGCACGAATAAGAGCATTAAGTAGCTTGGCGCTTGTGCAAAGGAGCAGAAAAAAAAAACCAGGAAAAAGTGTTGTTTGTTGAATATCCTTGACTTGACGAGACTCTGGAAGCTGTGTGTTCGGTCCTGCTCCTTTTTTTATTACCTCTGCTTACGTTACTCTTCCTCTCTCGTCTCCTGTCGAAGTCGCCAAACAAAGCGCCTGCGCGCCGTTAATGCCGGCTTTCTTTTTTTCCGCCGCTCCGTGGAGGTGCGCCTGTATTAATCTGACGCTCCGCATCACTCCATCTCTGCGTTATTAAAGTTGTTGTGGGCCTCTTTCTGTAATAAAGCATGCAGGTGTCGGGGACAGAGAGGGTACATCAGCAGGGTCGCGCTTTGACACGTTCATTACTCACACCGCGTCCACGAGCTGTCAAGTCAGTCCACCACCACCACCACCACACAACTTTATTACACGGAGGTCTCGGCCGCTGAGCCCTGACCGCCAAATCATTAAAAAAACATCGTGTCGCGTGCATGATGTATGTGTACACGAGCCTGAACAAAATTAAAAATCTTGTCTGTGAGTAAAACGTAACCAAGTGTTTAGTCATGTTCTTCTCCGGAGGCTTCATTTTGGGGCTTGCAAGACTTTGCGAAGACTTTCTCAGACACAAATGAGCATCTAATTTAATTCAGGTGTGAACAGGGAACAGAGCGAGAAAGAAAGACCGGCAGGAAATTACACCTTTGAGACACGCCATTATGTTCGATTTGTATTGTAATGTAACGCAATAGGAAAAGAAGGACAAAAGAGAACTTAAGGCTCAGTGCTTCATGTCTAGCTGAGCGACGTCTGTTATTTTGTGTCTCGATCGACGCCCATTTCCTGCTCTACTCTCAACTTGGATATTAGGTTAGGAGAAAAGGAGGGATGAGAGAGAGAGAGAGAGAGAGAGAGAGAGAGAGCAAGAAAGATGAAGCTTGAAAAGATCCATCCATTTCTCTGACCTTTACAATAATGACACAGAGGTGAGCGGCGCGTCCTCGGAGAAGCTGACCGCTCCAGCTAATACATCACAGTCCTATCTCTTGTAACACCTAGACTTATGAACTCAAACTGCCAGCAAAGTGCAGAGCTACGAATGAATCACAAAAGGCCGGTTAATTTCGCAGGCTTAATCGGTGACAGAAAAACGAGCCCCGTGTCATGGAACCTGACTTCTTTTTGTACTGCAGCCTTTAATGCACACTTTATAATGTGTGCATCATAAATACTCGCTCTTGCCGGGGTTTTTTTTTTTTCTTTTTTTTGACACACACCTTCTGAAATGTCAGGAGTAACACACATTGAGGAGGATAAAACACAAGGGAAGTTGTTTCATTTATTAATTTTTTTCCAAATATGCCAAAAATCCATGCTGATACATCGGGCAAAGAGTGGAATCGGATTTATTTTGGATTGATTTTATTGTATTTATTACATTTAAAATGCAGGTCGTTTTTGGATTTGTGAAAAAATAAATTGCAAGGTTGGTAGTTTTTAAAGAAGAAGAACCGAGGGCACCTTATTAAGCCTTTATTATCACTACACATACATTACAGCACAGTGGAATTATTTTCTTCACGTATCCCAGCTGAGGAAGTTGGGGTCAGACCGCAGGGGCAGCTATTATACAGCACCGCTGGAGCAGGGAGGGTTAAGCGCCTTGTGCTCAAGCTTGGTGGTGCTGGGGCTTGCACCCTGATCCTCTGATCAACAACCCAGAGCCTTAACCACTTGAGCCACCATTTCTGAAGATGATATCGATATGCTGTGGCTGGTTGAAACAAGCTGTTCCTTTATCGCAAGACCTGAAGACGTCCCAGTGGCAGAAAATGTAGTTATCTGACACTGGAGACTCCTTCCAAGAATATTAAATGTGTCTCCTCACCCATCCCTGTGTTAGCTGTTACTATAGAAACAGTAATGTATCAGAGTGACTGCATTAATGTAAAAGTTATAATCAAACCTACAGTCAGTGCTGCTGGTACAGAGAATTAAACACACACGCACCATTGCAGCGTTTAGTCTAAACCCATTCAGAGCCTTAACTATAAAGCTTAATGTTCCTTTATCGGGCTTAAGATAGTAATTGCTCCAACCAACCACTGTTTTATACGATGTGAAAGCACTCAAACCATAACAACGGCTTCCCAATAAAAACACAAAACTGGATTTAATGTTCTTCCAGGATGGAGGTGGTGCAACCCTGTGCAGCGGGAGACGCGGAGGTTGATTCCAAGCCGCTACCTCATCTCGTAGAGCGGTGTCTATAAACAGAAATCTGGTTGTAAGAGCTTCCGTATCCACATAGGTGCCCATCACCGGGGCAGGTTGCTATGGCGACGAGCCGTGCGGGTCCCGTGGCGTTCGCTGAGATTACATAAGGGGCTGTGATGGATTCAAATAAAGCACCGGTTTAGCAGTAGGGCTTTTTTTTTTTTCCCCCCCAATAAAAGAGAAAAATATATCAGCTGGAGCCGAAATCGAGAAGTCTTTTTTTAATCACGTTGGTAAGCTGCAGTCTCGTTTAAAGACGTGCGCTCGATGCACTCGGAAACAAACCGTTCGGATGTTTCTTCTACCGCCGCAGCTGAAAGTGAAAGGGGAAGAAAAAAAAAAAAAAGCACGTTAAGAGTCATGCGGCAGGGTGCTTTTATGCTCGGAGAGCCTGCGCCGGATAAAAATAGCAGCAAACACTGCTAACGCTTGGACTCCCTGCTCCCTGTGCTAGAAACATAAGCGTTATCATGCGGTAGAACCGACTCAGCAGTGCTGCACTCGGAGCTCCATGCCCATTGTAGAAACTGGCAGTCACTTTCTTTTTCTTCACCTGTTCTTTCCCCCTCTCACTTTTGGAGTAGTGAAGCACAAAAAAAAAACAACTTTCCCCGAGATCCACTGTAGAATTCTGGGTAAAAGAAAAATGTTAAGAATCCCTGTTTAGATACTTGACATATGCCTATCAGTGTATAATTGTGTGTGTGTGGCTCTTGCGTGCATCTTAAACCTATCACAGTTTTTTTTCTCCACATACATGAGTGAAACATGGTGGTGGTAGACGTTCAGTCTCATTTCTTCATAAAGAATCTGCTGATGTCCGAGGACAGTTTGGACGCTGCTTCTCCTTTCTTCGCCTGGCTCCGCTCTTTGGCCTGCTGCGCTGTCCTCTGCAACGAGACACGGACCATGACGTCGTCACGCAAGTAACACATTTTAATACAAAGAGAAATCTCACAGGGAGAAATCAACAACCGGAAATATGTGGGTGTCCAGACGGGCAGGTGTTACAGAACCGTAGTAGGATAAAATAGTTCACGTCTCTTCCGTGACGAGACTCTTGCATCAGCGCGGCTATAAATTAACGCGGGACGCGCGAGCTTGGCGTCAGCTTTCGTTTCCTACCGAGCTGCACGTTTGCGTCAGGTGCAGACACGGAATCGCGGTTTATATATAGAGCTCGAGCAGCTTGCAGGATATTGAGGCATCTCTAAATATAAGGATGGTACTTGGGCTTGTCTTTTTGGACAAGGATTGAAATTGTCTGAGCGTCCCTGAGGTTTGTCGAAAAAAAAAAAGAAAGAAAGTTTTTCACAGTAAACACAGAAATCTGAATTATTTGTGGTGTGTTTTTGCGCCGGTTACGATCTCTAAACATGAGCGAAACGTATGTAAACGTAAACTTAGGCTAAATCCTACCGCCTCAGTAACAGGAAATAATCACAGCGGCATTGTGGGTAATTCACTGTAGAAGTGAAAAGATCATGAGAAAGATTTGAACAAAAAAACAAAAACAAAATATCATCCAAAAAAAAAGAAAAGAAAAGACAATGACTGAAAACAAATTCCTTCATTTCCTGTCAAAGTGATGGTCATTTTATTGATTTATTTATTTTTTCCTTGAGCTAAGAAATTTCTCTCTGGGTTTTTCTCCTATCGCTTGTTTCGTCGGAGAGAAGAAGCACCGTTCTGCCTCAAGACACAAATTTTGCGCCGAATAAGCATCCAGGATATTTTTCACGGGAAAAAGGCGGATATAATTATTCCGCGTTACTGGCGCGAGTCTGGCTTCGTTTTAATTGTTGTGTTTTTCATGAGATGTCACTGAAGTGTTGTGGTTGCGCTGTGGCCAGACTTGTGACATCAACTGCACAAGAAAACACTATAATCTATTTATTTTTTTAACCAATGTATTCACTGCATATGTAGCAGAGGGGCAATTACCACAAATAATAATCTCAACATTTCTATAGTGAGGAAGCAGCAAGTTTCTTTTCTTAACAGTTAAAAAAAAACAAAAAAACACTGTATTATTTGTGTCTTATAGTACAGATGCAGTGGAGAGAAAAAAATTTCCATAAAGTTTCCATCAGACTGAACTCTCCTACAACTGAAGACAGGAAGTCATGGCCTAATCGTTTCAGCCAAAAGCAAATCTATTGACTTTGGGCAGCTGAAGATTTGAGGGGGAAAAAATTCTCGCGTGGCTTTTTGTCCGATCCACAACTGAGTCTGGAGTGAATGTGGAGATTCTTTTCTGTTCAGCACGGTTGTAACGAGTGATTACATAAAGCTCATGCAGGAGCTCAGCAGTTTCTGAATGGCTGACAGTCACCGAGGTTGCTTTTATTTTCCAATTCTCATATCACAATAATGTTCATATTTTTTTTTTTTATTTGATTAAAATTTGATTGGATAATGCAGGTGTTCCTAATAAAGTGAACAGTAAGTGTATCCTCATCCTGCCATCTCCTGTTACTGGAGAAAGGGTCTAATTTTTAAATATTCATATATCTAGGAGAGAAAGAAATGATATTTAATCTGGCATAATCTGGAGTATCATTTTCCCGCTAACGTCCAGCCTGGCGGGTGTGGCGCGTGTTTGAGTTCAGTAAGGAACAGGATTAGAAATCATACAATAACAACAAAGTTACTAAATATCATGTCACTGAACAGCAGCTGGATATTTCTAGTTTGTAACAGCTCACAGGATGGAGTCTCAGTGTTTCTACACATTAGCATCATCTGAATATCTTATAGATCGCTAGCAACAACACAGCACTGTTTACCTTGTACACCGATCAGGCATAACATTGTGTTGGTCCCCCTTTTGCTACCAAAACAGTACTGACCCGTCATGCACTGTGTATTCTGACACATTTCTATCAGAACCAGCATTAACTTCTTCAGCAATTTGAGCAACAGTAGCTCGTCTGTTGGATCGGATCACACGGGCCAGCCTTCGCTCCTCACGTGCATCAATGAGTCTTGGCTGCCCATGACCCTGTCTCCGGTTCACCGCTGTTCCTTCTGTGGACCACTTTGGATAGATAGTGACCACTGCAGACCGGGAACACCCCACAAGAGCTGCAGTTTTGGAGATGTTCTGATCCAGTGGTCTAGCCATCACAATTTGGCCCTTCGTCAAACTCGCTCAAATCCTTACGCTTGTCCATTTTTCCTGCTTCTAACACATCAACTCTGAGGACAAAATGTTCACTTGCTGCCTAATATATCCCACCCACTAACACTTGCCATGATGAGGAGATCATCAGTGTTATTCACTTCACCTCTCACTGCTCACAATGTTATACCTGATCAGTGTAAGTGGAAATGCAGAACCAAAGTATCCACAGAACATTTAAACAGATTACTGAAAAAATCTCAAAAGCAATATTAAATAATTTGGAAAAATCCTGTTGAAGCATATGGTAATTTTTTTTTTGTTTTATTTTTCCTTTAAGTGATGAAATGATAAATGATTCTATTTTTCTCACATGACTTCCTTTCTTCCTTCCTTCCTTGTATTTATTAGTTGTTTATTTCTAGGAAGAAACCAGGGACTGAATAATGATGATAACAAATGCACTGCTGTAATGATCTTCAATATTTCACGCACCAACAACAAAAAATGATCTGCGAAAATGTTTTGTCAATATTTGTAATGCGCGTTTGCAGTCATTACCGTTTCCGTGACCTACATTGGGCAGAACATTACGAAGCGCTCGTTAGTGAGTAGCATGAGGAACTGCTCTATGCAGAAGGACTAACGGTAGACGCTACTGACTTTCCCGGAGCGCTCAGGTGACTAACGTCGGAGTAAATCGATAGGCTCAAACCCTCAAACCCTGTAGTGACTCGGACAAGCCTGCCTGCGGAGGATCCTGCCTCGAATCATGATCCCATGTTTGATGATGTGAGGAAGAAGCAGCAGAACAGACTCTCTACCTGTTTGTTGACAGATGCTGCAGAGACTATGGATGTTGTGCTTTCCTCTTAATGAAATCTCATTTACACGACCTGGAGCAGTACTGATGGGAGACGGACACTAAAGCAGAGCTACAGCATGTGGGAGCAGGATGTCCTAGATAATGATTGTAATCCTGAGTGAAAGAGTCATGACACTGCTCGACAGACAGACAGACAGACAGACAGACAGACCGACCGATAGAGAGAGAGAGAGAGAGAGAGAGAGAGAGAGAGAGAGAGAGAGAGACACACACACTGACTAGCAGATAGATAGATAGAAAGCCAGACAGGTAGGCATACAGGTAGGTTGGTAGCTAGATAGGCAGACATATAGGTAGGCATACAGGCAGATAGACAAGACAGGCAAATATATATATATATATAGAGAGAGAGAGAGAGAGAGAGAGAGAGACAGACAGAGAAGCGGACAGACAGACAGGGAGGCATACAGATAGATAGATAGATAGATAGATAGATAGATAGATAGATAGATAGATAGATAGAAAGCCAGACAGGTAGACATACAGGTAGGTTGGTAGATAGATAGACAGACAGACAGGCATACAGACAGAGAGATAAAGAGGCAGGTAGGCAAGACAGGCAAATATATACAGTGGTGTGAAAAAGTGTTGGCCCCCTTCCTGATTTCTTATTTTTTTGCATGTTTGTCACACTTTAATGTTTCAGATAATCAAACACATTTAAATATTAGTCAAAGATAACACAAGTAAACACATCATGCAGTTTTTAAATGAAGGTTTTTATTATTAAGGGAAAACAAAATCCAAAACTACATGGCCCTGTGTGAAAAAGTGTTTGCCCCCTAAGCCTAATAACTGGTTGGTCCACCCTTAGCAGCAACAACTGCAATCAAGTGTTTTCCATAACTTGCAATGAGCCTGTTACAGCGCTGTGGAGGAATTTTGGTCCGCTCATCTTTGCAGAATTGTTGTAATTCAGCCATGTAGTTTTGGATTTTGTTTTCCCTTAATAATAAAAACCTTCATTTAAAAACTGCATGATGTGTTTACTTGTGTTATCTTTGACTAATATTTAAATGTGTTTGATTATCTGAAACATTAAAGTGTGACAAACATGCAAAGATGCAATAGATAGACATGCAGATAGAGACAGACAGACAGACATGCAGAGAGATAGATAGATAGATAGATAGATAGATAGATAGATAGATAGATAGATAGATAGATAGATAGATAGATAGGTGTGTTTATACCATGCGATGGCAGACGGTGCAGAGAGTCTGCAGGTTGTCCAGAAGGCACTGTCCTCCTCCACTGTACACCGGCTTGATGTGGTCCACCTGCCAGAAGTGGCCCTCTACTGGGTGACGGATCATTTCGTTCAGCTGTAGCGCACACACACACACACACACACACACACACAAACATAATTCAAGGATGAACTTGTTAAGAAAGGGATTAGAGACTAGATGCATTTCTTCACATCAAAGCCAACGAGACAACAGATGGCCAGAGCCTGTGCTCTGTGACTCTGCCCAGGCTTGGCCACTTCACAATTTTAAGGGCACTGTGTTCCCACACAGACTGAAAAAAAAAATCACAAATTGTGTTTTTTTTTTTAATATATATATATATATTTATGTTGTAGCTGGGTTTTTTTTGTTTTTGTTTTTTTTAAATAAATACAGGGACTTTTTTTGTTCTGGGTTTTTAAACTGGTAGTTTGTGTTTATAATTATAAGTTGGTACAAATAAATAAGGTTTACAAATTAATAAGATTTAAAAGCAGTATAAAATGTTAAGAAGAATTCATGTATAGAAAAATGTAAGAGTTTATTATATATATATATATATATATATATATATATATATATATATATATATATATATATATATATATATATGAGACAGTGAACCAACATAAAAATAAAAAAAAAATATATAAATGGTATTGATTGATGCAAAAATACATAAAAGCTTTACCATTAAATTTAAACTTGAGATCAGCGTAAAGATGGTCAGGGATTTAAGTTTAGAGTCTCGTCATGGTTGGAGTTCGGTTTACCCGAATAGCACTGTTGTTTTTCACAAGAATAGCAAAATATTTTTTGCCCTGGTTGTTGGTTCACTTCTGCTGAGAAAAGAAACAGGGGCAATATTCAGATGACCTGCTACTGCTGAGCCCAAGGGGATTCTGGGTAGTGTAGTTCCCCTTTCCAACTTGCTCTGCAGGCTGTTTTTGGCCCGCGGAGCAGCGATGAGGGACTAGGGGAGCTTCAGAGGAGCTTTAACATCGATGGAGGAGAGAGATCAAGGCTGGCGAACGAGAGCTGGGTCCTGCGAGAGCTGAACTGAAAGCCGAACCAAAGCGCTGGCATTTCAGTTTGCCGAGGCTGTTTTTAGGCCCCGCGCCTCAGGGGGAAACTACAGAAATCAATTCACTTCCCTCGACAAAACAGAACCATCCCATAATTATCCCGGAGGAAGCCTTGGAGGATGGAAATCACTGAATATACAATGAGGATGTTCACCCAGGCCAGCCTCTTTATTAAAATCCACACATATACACATACGCTAAGTATTTAATACCTCGCCTCTGTCACATACTTTGTTTTACCAGATTGGCGATGCTAACACTCTCTCAGGGGTGATGTCAAGACCTCCCCTCCAAACCACACACCCACCCATTCACCTACATACACGCCATTTCCCTGCACTCACACACGCTCGCACGCACGCTCGCTCGCTCTCTCTCCCCCTCACCTTTCTAGATCTCGGATATTTTTACAGAAAATCCTCTGCTTCAGTATAAGCATCGGTGTGTGTAGGTGTGTGTGCGTGCGCATTAGAAGCTAGGCTTTAGTGCTTAGGGCCAGCTAGATATGGAAAGTCTCTCATTGATTCCAGGCTCGGCCAGAAATGCCAAACAGGAATCAAACCCTCACCTCGCAGCAGTGCACGGTGGGAAAAATCGATGGCAATCTGACAGACCAGGCAGTCTGTTAACACCGCACCCTTTAGGGACCCTGCTCCATCCTTCAGTATTGTGTGTGCGTGTGTGTGTGTGTATTTGAAAGAGAGAGCTAAAGCCCGAGGCCACGATGTTATTGGTCCTACATGCTAACTGGACATCTTTTATTGCCTTTCTCTTTGTGCAGGCTTCGGCGGAAAACATGCTCAGGTCTTGTAAGTTACTCTCAGCTGTAAAAGAGAATGTTACGCAAATGCGAATTTAATGAAACGTCTCAGGCAATCACTTTCTCGCTGGATCAACCGGGAAAGTAGGGCACGAGGCAGTAGGCAGGAGTGGCTCAGCAGTTCAGGTTCTGTACTAGGGTCTGGAAGGTTGTGAGTTTAAACCCCATGACTGACTGAGAGGAAGATCATGAACCCTCAACTGTTCAGCCTCACTGATACAGAAAGCTGTATCTGGACATTCCTTCTGTAAACGTTAAATGATGTTGTTGCCCATCCACCTCAATTTTGTGCTATGTTGAGGTGCTTCTCTGCTCATAACAATTGTATAGAGTGGTTTTTCGAGTTACCTTCAGCTCAAACTAGTCTGGCCAGCTCTCATTAACTATGCATTTCTACCCACAAAACCTGAAATGTCATTTCTTCCATAACCCGGGATGACATTTCCCCTCTCTCTGATGTATGACGTGGACATTAACTGAAGCTCTTGACTTGCAGCCTTACGGTTTTATGCATTGCGCTGCTGCTACATGAGTGGCTATTCAAGTGGCTGGTGAGTGGGTCATTAATGGTGAGGAAAATCCACCAGTTTAGCAGAAAACACTAGACAGCTGCTTGACTCAAGTGCTGCAGGAGTAGTCTTACCCACTACACTAGTTTTCCTACAGAAGACAAATCTGAGGAAAGGTTTTGTGTGCGTTTGTGTGATTTATATTATAGCATTATAATCATCCACTTATTAAAGATGGTACGGTCCATTAAAATGTGTGTTCAAAATTGAGGTGAAAATGAACTAAACCAAATTTAAAGGGGTTGTTCATAAAGGGGTGCGTTTGTCATTGTTTGTGAGTCAGGGTTTTTTTGTGACCTTTTTCTTTTTAAATAGAATTGAAATCCAGAACAAATGAATATCTCGCATGCCTAGAGGTGACCATCATGCATCATTGTGTAGAGGGGCTACACAAACCAACTCACAGAATTAGCAATGAATGCCTTCGTCATACCAGCATCCTTACACAACATTAACTTTCATACAGTTGGAGATGCAGGAATCCTTTCCCACTCATACACCTCATCTCTTCTACCTTCGTGAGTATTTTTTTATATATCAAGTGCTTTGTGGGAGCGCTGTGGTACCCATTAGCTTTGAGTCAGTTATCTCTTGTAAGCATTGCTAGCCTGTATTAATAAATCACTCACCATATTATTGCTCTGTTGCTTTTAAGAACTTGTACTGTATAGTTCTTTGCTAGCCCCTTGGTTAGCACTTACCTCTCATTCCCCCCACTGGGTGGATTTCTCCCTCAGGGTCAGCCCTTGTTACCTAGCAGGCCTGTGGCTACATGCCACCATCCCATATGTCGTTCGTTATTAAGTATGCTAAAGATTCCATACAATGAACCTTATTTGCCCCTATACTCGGGTCTCCCATGTTTCGTGCTACACAGAATAGTTAGCCATGTTGCAAAACTTGGACCCCTTTGGCCTCTGAACTGACCATCAAGGATTCAGTATCCAACTTAGACATCTAAGCTAACTGCTCAGCGATACCGATGAAGGCATGGCGTGTTTAGCTGGTTACATGTAGACGCTGATTCGACGTTGTTTCTGACACAGAGCCTAAACAGCTTGCTAGTCTGCCAAACATCCAGCATCAAAGGATAAGTGCATCAAAAAGCCCAGACAGAAGTCTTGAGTCCAAGCTCCTTTCTAGGTGAATTAATGTACTGGTGGCAGATATGGCTCAGCTGAAATCAATAATTCAGGAGCTGAGACTGGACAACTCAGAGGATTCTGCCCTTTACCGAACCCTCCTTGTAGCTCTATGACCAGTTAACCTTCCACTTCCTTATCAAGGGAGCCCAAGGATGCCTACAGCCCTTTTCCAGGAGATTCGTCCAGGTTCTTTCTGACCTTGCGTTTGAACTGTGTTCAACCCTGGCCCCCTTGAGGAAGTGTCTGGGTTGGCCCTTTCTAGCGTTAAGGTTCACCTAACAGGCCAAGGCAGTGACACCAAGTAGGACACAATTTGCAACAGAATTCATAATGCCACAGTGCAAGGATTTCACTGAGAGCTTCAAAGGTGGGTTTTCACACGTATTTTCATGTCCCAATTGTCCCAGATCAGAGCGTATCTGCTATCATCTTACCTGTCTGAAGACTGGCTGTCTAACTCCAGTGTCTGGATTTTGTTTCACACAGACTCACCTGTTTGAGAGGCAGCTGTGACAGCCATGTGTTGTCCAGTATCTCTTTGCGGTGTGTGTGTGGTGCATCTCGGACACGCAGATACAGCTGGCGCGCGTTAAGGCCACAGCTCTGACAGACACCCTGCTCCGTCTCGAGCACGCGGGAGCGAGCGTAGCCTCGGCTGGAGCGCAGCTGAAGCTCCTCCATGCAGCTGGCACTGCAGAATCCGCCTGCCCAGCCTGAGTGTTCTACACTGGGCTTCTGGCAAGACAAACACAGTGGCGTTCCTCCAGAGTCCAGAGCTTGCAAATATCCTGTCTCCGCTTCTGATTCCCTGCATTCACAAAGCACACAAACACACGGGTTTTTTACTGTCTAGCATTGCCAATATATCGGAGTGGCTTACGCCAGTAACAGTGTTCAATGGCATTTTGCTTTCTTCCTGGTTTCCAGTATCTGGCATCACTTTTTTTATTTATTTATTACTTAGAATATGACTCAATTAATTACAATAATATTTAGAGAAACTTGATATGAAAAAGACCAGGTGACCAGCGTCCGATCTTCAACTGTCCAGGTTAAGTGATCCTGTCCTCACTGCAGTCTCAGAATCCTTTATTTCAGGAATCAGGAGGACCTGAGGTGTCCACCTATTGCTCTGCTTCTGATCTGCCTCAGGGTTGGATATCTTGAGATACTTTTCTGCTCTCCACGGTTATAAAGAGTGGTTATTTACGCTAGTTTAGACTTCTTGTCAGATCGAACAATATTTTCCTCTAGGTATTTCTGACAGTAGACCTGACACTAAGGGGTTTTTTATGTGGTGGTGTTGGTGTTTTCTGGAACATTCTGTGTAAACCCAGGAGGTCAGCAGTTTCTGAAATACTCAAACTACTCAGACTTTCTGGCTCCAAGAACCGAAGTCACTAAGCTCTCCTTACCTGAAGCTCTTGATCTGTGTCTCCATGATTTTATACATTGCCACATGATCGCCTGATTGGATAATTGCCTGTACTCTGGATAATCCCGATCCTATGCTTCTCCTCCTGCGCTCTGAGAGACAAATCTGTATCTTTTCTTGTCACTGGGGTAGCACCCTCAAGTGTATACTTCTTTACCTTGCATTGTGCATACGCTGCACTTTTAAATCCTTGCTTTAAAAGCCAATTAAGGTCCAATTATGCAGCTTAAATCTTTTTAAAAGTATGCTATGTCCACGTTACCAGGCAAAAGAGACTTCTTTAAAGGTATGAGGTACAGTTTAATACTTGTGTGTCTGGAAGCAGGGTTAAAAGTTCACCCTATGCTCTATACTTACGGCAGAAGTAATTTTTTTAGAAAATATTTACAGCTACAATTCATCAGTCAGTTCGTGTTTAGGTTTAGATGTTTTTTCTAAATTAGTTACATTAGACGCTAGGATTAGCTGTAATGAACCTGTGCTTTACATCGTTTCAGTCTGACGTGAAGCTACGTCCTACACAGACACTGCTTTTAGTCTTTATGTTGCACGGATATTTGTTCGATCCTCTGTCCTCAAAGCGCTGATCTAGCATAAGATTCGTGTCCTTTTATGTGTTAAAAAGCTAAAACAGCAGCCCTCCATCATCAAGATGTACGATGAATATGGCCCTCGTAAAAGCTGTAAGAGCGTGGGCGAGCGAGAAACGGAGAGAGTGGGCTGGCGAGAGAGGGAGTGGGCGAAAGGATGAGTGCTTGTTGGGGGCTTTTCTGTGCCAAGAGGAAGGTGCTTATGGTGCTGAACTTTATCTGTAAAACCACCGATGATGTGCTTCACAGCAAACACATTGCAGTGTCCTCTTCAATCCATCCTCTCTCGCTCTTTTTCTCTTTGTGCCTTCCATCTCTATTGCGCTTCTTCCTTATCTCTGTGTCTCTTTTCCTTTCCTTTAACTGTCTTCAAAATAATATTAATGATAAAAAAAAAAAAAAAAAAAAAACCCTTTCCAGACGGTCCTCGGCGACTCTTAATTTTCTTTCCATGGTTTCCATGGTAACGTCGGAGTGTGTGTGTGTGTGTGCGCGTGTGTGTGTTTGCGTTTCAGGCACTGGATTAAGCCCTTATCCTGTGTGCTAAGCATTCTCCAGCATTTTCCGCAGCGCACACACACACACACACACGGTTTAGAAGGCCAGACAGTCTACCACTATATACATAATTACACACGGAAATTCGCTTTTGAAATGAATTGAGAGTGCTGTGCAAATTTTTTTTTTTTTGCCCACCGTTGCAAATTCATAAATATGTAGCTGTCAGTTCCAGTCCCTGCTCCGCCCTGACCCATGCAGAGTGACATGATGAGCAGTGATGAGAAAGAGAGAGATATCTCTCTCTCTCTCTCTCTCTCTCTCTCTCTCTCTCTCTATATATATATATATATATATATATATATATATATATATATATATATCTTTGTTTTGGACACACCTGGGGTGCGGTAGAGGCAGCTGGAGTGGAGTGTACACGCAGAGTGTGGCAGAGATAATGATAAAAGAGAGGAGAGAGGGAAAGGGAGGTAAATAAGGATATGAAAGTGTGTTTATATGCTACTGAGTGTGGCGTGTATCAGCTGGGAGCTGCAACTCGGTGTAGCAGAGCTGAAGGTGTCTGATCAGTGCTTCACTAACAAACTTAGTGGAATAGTAAGCAGCTGTCACATAGAATCTAAAAATCTGTCGCAGAGTTGACAGTGCGTGCATGCTTGTGTGCGTGCATGCTTGTGTGTGTGTGTGTGTGTGTGTGTGTGTGTGTGTGTATAGGTATACACTGCTGATTTACTGCATAAATTGGGTATGATGGCTGACAGATTATATATATGTATATATTTTTAAATAATATTTGTCATACTATGAGGCACAAATATATTACTTTTTCTTTCTGGAAAAAAAAATGAATAGAAATGAACTAGCAGACTGAAAGGGAAAGGGACAAGCACTCTGATGACTTTTTATATTATTTGGGAAATGGCACAGCAGTGTTGTTGGGGATTTAAAGTGCCAACGTTGAGTTAATTAATCCAAACACTAATCCATGATGGACCAACGGAGTAGGTGTGTCTAATAACGTAAGCAGTAGGTGTTTAGAAAGCAGAGGAAAGCTGTTGTGCCTGATCACAGTGTTTTTCAACGCAACAATGTGCCAGTGTCACTGCTGTGCTGAGAATGATCCTCTACTCAAAGCTGGTCAGATAGCAGGGCAGAAGATAGGCTACAGTCACTAATTAATTGTTGTTGTGGTTTCTTTGCTAACATTAGCAAGAAAAGAGCAACAGCTACCTGTCAGTGCAGTTTGCATACCAAGTCATTATAATCATGCTGTGCTTTGTAGACAAAGTGTGTGTGTGTGTTTAAGTGACATACTTATCAGCTTGACTGGGTGGCTTCATAATAGATTTCGTCAATGAGGAAGAGTTGTCCTTGCTGATGGAGCGTACAGTTCCTCCCTGTCTCTGGGCTGCACTCAGGGATGCCTGAGCCACTTCCTGCTTAGAAAGATACCTGAGACAGAGAGATGAGACAGATGGAAGCACATCTAGGAGATGTCTCTTAATGTCTGGATCACCTGCACACATGAGCTAAAGGAGATTTGTGTTCATCTCAAAGAGTTATTAAGGATCTCTATTTATGTATCAATGCACCTATCTAAATATCTATCTATCTGTCTGTCTGTCTGTCTGTCTATCTAGCCTTCAATAAGACTGACAGACCCAGAGGCTCCTCCTCCTTCACTGGGACTGACAGACCCAGAGGCCCCTCCTCCTTCACCAAGAATGGCTTATTCTGAGGCCACACCTTCTTCTCTAAGACTGACAGACCCTGAGGCCACACCTCCTTCACTAAGACTGACAGACCCAGAGGCTCCTCCTTCTTCAGCAAGACTCTCAAGCACAGAAGCTCCTCCTCCTTCACTGGGACTGACAGACCCAGAGGCCCCTCCTCCTTCACCAAGAATGGCTTATTCTGAGGCCACACCTTCTTCTCTAAGACTGACAGACCCTGAGGCCACACTTCCTTCACTAAGACTGACAGACCCCGAGGCTCCTCCTTCTTCAGCAAGACTCTCAAGCACAGAAGCTCCTCCTCCTTCACTGGGACTGACAGACCCAGAGGCCCCTCCTCCTTCACCAAGAATGGCTTATTCTGAGGCCACACCTTCTTCTCTAAGACTGACAGACCCTGAGGCCACACCTCCTTCACTAAGACCAACAGACCCTGAGACCACACCCCCTTCTCTAAGACTGACAGACCCAAAATCCACACCTCCTTCTCTAAGACTGACAGGCCCAAAGGCCACACCTCTTCCTCTAAGACTGACAGGCACAGAGGCCACACCTCCTCACTGATATTGATAGGCACAGAGGCCACACCTCCTCACTGATATTGATAGGCACAGAGGCCACACCTCCTCACTGATATTGATAGGCACAGAGGCCACACCTCCTCACTGATATTGATAGGCACAGAGGCCACACCTCCTCACTGATATTGATAGGCACAGAGGCCACACCTCCTCACTGATATTGATAGGCACAGAGGCCACACCTCCTCACTGATATTGATAGGCACAGAGGCCACACCTCCTCACTGGTATTGATAGGCACAGAGGCCACACCTCCTCAGTGATATTGATAGGCACAGAGGCCACACCTCCTCACTGATATTGATAGGCACAGAGGCTACACCTCCTCACTGATATTGATAGGCACAGAGGCTACACCTCCTCACTGATATTGATGGGCACAGAGGCCACACCTCCTCACTGATATTGATAGGCACAGAGGCCACACCTCCTCACTGATATTGATAGGCACAGAGGCCACGGCTCCTTTGTGAAGACTGACAGGCACAGAGGCTATGCCTTCACTAAGGGATGCATTTGTGCATTTGGAAAGCTTTTTAATGGCCTCCTTTCTGTGCACATGTGCCTGTATGAACACAGCGCTGATCCAGCACCAGATTGTGTTCTTCAGCGACTTTTATATTTTTAAAATCCTAAAACTGCAGAAGGCCTTATTATGATGGATATGGCCTCATAAGAGCTGTCTTCATGCTACTAGTCTATATAAAAGTAATTTGTGCGTGCGTGTGTGTAAGTGTGTGTAAAAGAAAGAGAGAACTCAGCACAACATAATCACAGAGACGACTTACATATCAGGAAATCTAACCAAGAGTGGCAGACAGCGGAGTGAAAGAGACAGGCAGGGGGAAAAAAGTGTGATGGGAGAAATAATCATTGGTACACAGACACCGAACAAACAGATGGAGCCAAAGATTGAACTGGAATGGACACTGACAGGACGAATGGGAGAGAGTGGGACTGAGCAGAGCAAAACTAGGAGGCACGAAGATTGACAAGGAGACAGCCAAAGAAATGGAGCTACACTCATAAGTGAACAGATGGACAACGAGAGAAAGAGTATGCGTGTGGTTGTGTGTGTGCATTCTTGCCTCTTTGTGCTACTGTGTCGACGCTGAGTGTGTGTGAGCTCATCCACGAGCAGAATCGGGCTTTGAAAGACTTTGCCACTCTTCCTCACTATCCTTTGCTTCATCGCTGTCAGAAAGCTCCACTCGCGCACAAACCGCACCAACTACACACAAGCACACACACATTATTGTTCATGTATATCAGTAATCTTTAGTAGTCTTCATATTCTACATGTGTACGTTTTCTGCATACATCTATCTCTCACACACACACACACACACACACACACACACACACACACACACACACACACACACACACACACACTCACGTGTCTCCGGTTCTCAGTGCGGCTGAATTCCGGAGGCAATTCTTCCCAATTCTGTAGCCTGATATCCAGAGGAACAAAGTTGCAGTTGAGTGGGAGACCATCCTGAAACGACGACACACACACATTTTTCCAATTCATAACACAACAGCCTGTAACAAACAGTATGAAGTTAACTGGCTAGCTTAAATAAATAATGATGTTTAGAAGCCTATTAATTACAATACAAGTCAAGCTTGTAAATATGAGCTAACTGTACACCATTGAAATTTCATTGTGTGTGGCTAAATAAATGAACGTCCGTCTACCAGCATGGAAAGAAAGGTTATGTGATGACAGGTAATGCACCAGGGAAACCATGGCAACCAGGATTAACGTGTATGAAAAGAAGATCATTAGTAAGGCACAGGCAGTGTGTCCTCAGAATCCTGTTGGGAACCGGTGTTGGCTTCTGCTGTTGTAGATCGTTCCACCTCCAGGTCTGAGAAGCTTTCCTGCTCGACACTGACATTACGTTATGAGCCACTGCCAGCTCAAACCTGTAGAACTGCTGTGCTCCTGTAGAACTGCTGCCTATTGTTTTATTCCGGTTTCTAGAGACTGCTGTGTGTCGGAATCACAGACGTTTCAGTAACACTCGAACAGAGGCACCGGCCACCATGCCACAGTCGCTTAGATGACCTTTCTGTCGAGGATTTTGTAACACTGTGCTACAGTCACATGATTGGCTGATTAGATAACTGCATGAACATACAGGTGTTCCTAATAAAATGGATGGTAAGTGTATAGAAATATCTACAACGCAGTTATTATAATATATAACTATAAGTTACTATACATAACTATTATTTGTGTTTTTGCTCTTTTTTCTTTTTTAGAAACCACATGGTGTTGAACCAGTTTGCCTCCAGGTGAACGTGTGTGATTTAGACTGATTCCAGCGCAAACCTAAAGAAGTGACGAAACGTCTAGACTTGATAGATAGATAGATAGATACTTTATTCATCCAAGTGGGAAAATCTACAAATATCAGATATTTAGAGTAGGGGGGCACAGTGGCTTAGTGGTTAGCACGTTTGCCTCACACATCCAGGGTTGGGAGTTCGATTCCCGCCTCCGCCGTGTGTGTGGAGTTTGCATGTTCTCCCCGTGCCTCAGGGGTTTCCTCCGGGTACTCCGGTTTCCTCCCCCAGTCCAAAAACATGCATTGTAGGTTGATTGGCATCTCTAAATTGTCCGTAGTGTGTGTGATTGCGTGAGTGAATGAGTGTGTGTGTGTGCCCTGCGATGGGTTGGCACTCCGTCCAGGGTGTATCCTGCCTTGATGCCCAATGACGCCTGAGATAGGCACAGGCTCCCCGTGACCCGAGTATAGATCGGATAAGCGGTAGACAATGAATGAAGGTATTTAGAGTAAGGAGGGAATTGAATAATTGGTTTAAGGAGTGTTTGCTCATTGCTCATCACACACACCCCTATTATGAGGCGCTAAAACCAACAAAAATGAATGTCTCATTGTGAAATTTGGCTTTTTGTTGTTACTTAATGAAATAACAGTCAGCATTCAGTGTGAAAGGCTAAAGAGGTACTCTCTCTCTCTCTCTCTCACACACACACACACACACATTTGTGTCCCTAATTCATGTGAAATCATTTTCCTTTCCGTGTTAAATGAATTCATTCCAAAATGTTGGCGCGAGTCTGATTAGGTGAATTAGCGTAAGCTGATCTGATAAGCTTGTGAGTGCTTGTATATAAATACGTTCGCTTAAGGACAGCGCATCGTCTATGGAGTGTCTTTGTTATTATTAGACATTATATGCGCCGCATAATTTGGTTCTCTCGCTCCCCTCGTGTGTCTCGCTACTTCTCCTCCTCTGTCATTCGTTCTTACTCTCACCACCCCCCACCATAATGCCCCCACCCACCCCCAAATTCCCACCTTGCTGAGCTCTGCCTGTGGCTGCATCATCCATCACTGCTGAGCCCAAATAGCCAGAGGAGAAGGTCTTATTAAATATCTAACTCTGCTAATATTTCTCAATCTGAGTCAACCGAGGGACTTTGTGCTCATATTTCGTCCCGTTTAAAGGAACGTAAACGATGGCACGCAATTTCAACTTGAGAAGACGTTTCATTTTGCATGACTGGTCGAGAGAGAGAGAGAGAGAGAGAGAGAGAGAGAGAGAGAGAGACAGAGAATAAGAGAGAGAGAGAGAGAGAGAGAGAGAGAGAGAGAGAGAGAGAGAGACAGAGAATAAGAGAGAGAGAGAGAGAGAGAGAGAGAGAGAGAGAGAGAGAGAGAGAGAGAGAGGGAGGATGATGAACAGAGCCGAACTCATTAATCTGGTCTCGACCGGATTCTTACTGGAAAGAAGTATTGTGGCAAAAATGCCCATTTTTGTGTGTGTGTGTGTGTGTGTGTGTGTGTGTGTGTGTGTGTGTGAGTGAGAGAGTGTGTTACCTTGTTGTAAATGTAGATCCTATCAGTATTTTTGCTGGCACAGAACTTCAGGCTGTCATACACAGGCAGAGAGTCATCTCCCGGCTCTGACTCACGGCTGTCATTAGCTAGCGAGGAGAAGGAGAAGGAGGAGAGGAAGGGGATGGAGAGACGAAAAGAAGGAGGGATGATCATTACTGCTTGTGCCTCAATCAAGAAAAGGTCAGCAGGGAGGAGAAGGAAAATAACGAGTCGAGCAGCAGCTACATCGGTAAATGTGCACGATATAACGCTTCCACCTCGTCGCTCGTAACTCGTCCTCTCCTTCATTAACAGTTTGGAGCTTTTCAGCAACATGGCACTCTTGTACATCACCTGTATACCTCTCTCCAGTATATACTGCTGTCTGTGAAGAACTTCAGTCAGGGCTGTTCCCACCCAAATTAGCACGGAATGATCAACGTGTCATTTAAAAAAAAAAAAAATACATTAGTGTATGAGGCTTGCATAAATAAGAGGAAAAGACAAAAACAAGCAAAAGACACCGGAAAAGACTTCCTAACTGTTTTATTGAGGATTGCTGTGGTACTTGGAGTCAAAACATGCAAGAGGGCTAAACTTTATAGCATGCAATTATGCTAAGGAATTAAATGAATGCCCTCGTGTCAGAGGAAACTCATCACCCTTCTGAAAATACTTCCATTTATTCATGTACATTTCTGACATTTGGCAAAAGCCCTTATCCAGAGCGACTTACATTTTCATCTCATTTTATGCGACTGAGCAATTCAGGATTAAGTGGCAGCTTGGTGGACCTGGGATTCGACCTCACAACCTTCTGATCAGTAATCCAATAACTTAACCTTTAAGCTTTAAGGTCAGTTTCTTTTGTTTTAGAGTTCGAGAACCCACCCATTCATTTTAGGTGATCAAAAATATTGGAACACGCACCTGACAAGTGCTTTTGTTTCCTCGGTCTGCCTGATTAGATAGATTGATTGATTAATTAATTAATTAATAACACTGAATGTTTATTCTTGGTTTGAACTGGGTTTCGCCTTGAAAGCTGATAAAGTGGATAAACCACCGTGAAGACCAGAGAGCTGTCTATGGGAGAAAAAAGGGAAGCTATTCGAGCTTAGACAATACAGCGAGTTTACTTATGAACATATAGCCGGATTCGTTAATGACGCCAGTTTCATGTAATTGCTCCGGAATTCCTTGCACTTAGTAATATTTTACTGCTGTAAGTTCAGATGGCCATATCTCCCGGAAAATTGTTGCCGTTCCTGGCAAGCGGAGGGAGAAAAAAAAAAAAAAGTTAAGAACAGCAGGGATGTCTCAGTGTGGCCGATCTCACCGCGCCATTGCCCAGCCATTAGCTGCAGCTCACTGCAGAGGACAGGCACGCCTCGGGAGGGAACAACACCACACAGGGCTGTCAAAGTGTGAAAATGGTGGGTTTCAGAAGGAAAACAGCTGGTTGCTGCTGCAGTGTGTGTGTGTGTGGGGGGGGGGGAGTTCAAGTACCCTTTTATTCATCAACATTGAGAATGCAGCAAGATACAAAAAGGGCGTTTACATTAAAACATCCCACTTCAGTTCACATGAGACTTTTCTTTTTTTTTTTTCTTGCTTTGCAGATTTCATTCATTTTTTTTTACGCTGGTGGTGAATCTAGAGGTTATCCCAAGAAGGATGAGCGACGTGAGGGCATCATTTACACACCGGGGGATGGATTTATATCCAGTCCATCTACAGGCATGGATTTAGATTGGGAGTAAATTGGAGAAACCTTTCTCTAGAGAACCCTCAGCTGACTCAAGAGCCCAGCTGTTATGTAATCCGATGCGGATGTTACTTAAGGTCAGCTTTAACAATAAAAATGTTGCTCAGGGAACATTTTGTCAGCATTCTTACGACTAACTGCTTTAACGAAAACTCACTAATGATGTTTGAACGTGGCGTATTAGACTTTTGTGCCTGTAATATCGTGACCTTCCTCAACGATCCTGTAGCTAGAGCCAGGATGGTCGAGAGTCTGAAAATCTTATAGTACTGAAAAGTATTATTTATTTCAGGACTAATTAAAAACTGGTGCTTGGAAATTTGTACAGCGAGATTCTGATAGCTGACAGATTTTGTCTGCTTGGTGTGGGTGGAGACAATTTCCCGATTTTAGACACAAAAAGGATCTCTGGACGGCTTCACGTGGTATGAAGTGAATAAACTTACCGTCAGAAGTAGTGTGTGGAGGACCTGTTCCTGACGTCTTTTCGGTTCGGCTCTGCGTGCCGAGAGGAGTTTGCGGTCTTTTGGGGGTGCTGTTGTCTTCTTCTGTGTCTGAAAGAGTGATGCAGGGGTTGGAGACGGAGAGAGAGGCAGGAGGGGAGGGAGACGCAGGAGGACTGTGAGCTGCAAGAGGAAAACGAAGTATAGAAAGGAAAAGAAAGATGATTATAATAATAATAATAATTATAAGGAAAAAGGAACAGCTTTGGACGTAGTCTGATAGTCAGAAAGGTAAAAAAAAATCCCCAGTGTTTTGGATGCTCATGAGATTCAGACTGATTTGCCACAGACTATAGACACGGTTCTGGCAGCAGCCATGAATAAAATTTGGGCCATAATTAATGTTGGAGTTGTTAGTACATCGAGCCTCGGCGTTGAACAGATGCTGTGTGTGTGTATGTGTGTGTGTTTGAGAGACGGATGGGCTTCAAGTTTGTCTAATGCACAGTGTGTCTCGTCCATACGGCAGAGCGGGACATGCTGAGAAAAAGACGAGCTCCTTGAGAGCAGCATTACTCTTTCCTTTCCTTTTCAGAAAACTTTCGCTCATCCTCTGCATGCGACTCCACAGCAGAACCCGGAGACCAGGAATCATTTCATCCTGGTTTCACTCCTCTCACTGTCTGTCACCATGTCTGTGTTTCTGACCGTCTCATTCTCTCCCGCCTTTTTCCTTCCTGTCTCTGGCCTTTTCTCGGTCTTTCACATGGACTCTTTTGTGCCTTTTTGTTCTCCCTCTCTCTCTCTCTCTCTCTCTGCCTGTCTCACACTGTCTGCCTCGCCTTACCTCTTTCTCTAGCTCTGCCTCTCACTCTTACTGCCCCCCCGACTTTCTCTCACTTCCTCATTCTCTCGGTCTCTTCATCTCTCACTCTCCCTGTCTATCCCTCACCCTCTCTGCCCGCCCTCACTCTTTTTGCCTCTGTTCCCGACTCTTTTTGCCCCTCTCTCTCTCTGTCCATCAGTCTCTCTCTATGTGTCTCCTTAACAACCCTTTCTCTCTACCTCAGTCCCTCTCTCTCTCATACACATATTGTGTTTCACTGGAGACTCATACTGATGACATCAGGTTGCAGTAAATGGTTAAAAATAATGTTGTTCCAGAGACATCTACATGGAAAAAAACAAAACAAAACTGGTGGCCACCTTCTCTCTCATCTATATGGCTCTGTGTGTCTCTGTGTAAATATATACACGCACATCTGCATGACTCCACCTGTGTCTTGATTATCTTTATGGATAGACAGGTAGTGGCTCAATATTCATGATCGATACTCTCTTCACACGGTGACCCTTTCTCCTCTCGCTATTTGCCTCTGCCTCCCTCTGCGCCTCTTTCACCTCTCCTCGCACCTTTTCACTCAGTCAAAGGTCAGCCTCGCACGCATCTGCCGTAAATGTCACCCGAACTTTCTGTTTCTGTTCTCCGTCGCGAGAGTCCGCTGAAAAACGTCATTCGGGCAGATTAATCAGATTAGAGATTACACTGACCGAGTGAGAAGACATCTCTGAATAAGCTCACAGTAATACATTTTAAAAGAACTCACCTCGGTGTGCTGACAAGTTATTTTATCTAGTAAGTAGTCGGCGGTTTGGGACGTCGCTAGAGGATGTAATTATTGCTCAGTATTACAGTACAGTATTACAGTAAAAATACGGCACTGAGAACAAAACTCTCAAATCTCGTCTGGTTGATTTCATGGATGCCTGGTTCCTTTATTTATTTATTTTAAAAACATGACAAATTGTCTTCGGATGAGTTAGCTAACAGGGTAATGATACAACCTCCACAAGAATTTTACATCACCCGGATAGCTTTCAGGCTTTGTTTTCCCGGTGCATTAGCAAATAAGTGCTTGAATCCATTTCCATTCCTTTAGACTGGAAAAAGCATTATATTATATACTGACCAGGCATAACATTATGACCACCTGCCTAATATCGTGTCGGTCCCCCTTTTGCTGCCAAAACAGCCCTGACCCGTCGACACATGGACTACTCTAGATCCCTGAAGGTGTTCTATGGGATCTGGCACCAGGATGTTAGCAGCAGATCCTTTAAGTCCTGTAAGTTGCGAGGTGGGGCCTCCATGGATCAGACTTGTTTGTCCAGCACATCCCACAGATGCTGGATTGGATTGAGATCTGGGGAATTTGGAGGTGGAGTCAACACCTCAAACTCATGGTTGTGCTCATCAAACCATTCCTGAACCATTTCTACTTTGTGGCACGGCGCATTATCCTGCTGAAAGAGGCCACAGCCATCAGGGAATACCGTTTCCATGAAAGAGTGTACATGGTCTGCAACACTGCTTAGTTAGGTGGTACGTGTCAAAGTAACATCCACACGGATGGCAGGACCCAAGGTTTCCCAGCAGAACAATGCCCAAAGCAGGACACTGCCTCCGCTGGCTTGCCTTCTTCCCATCCTGGTGCCATGTGTTCCCCAAGTAAGTGATGCACACACACCTGGCCATCCACTTGATTTAAAAGAAAATTTGATTCTTCAGACCAGGCCGCCTTCTTCCACTGCTCCATGGTCGAGTTGACGCTCACGTGCCCATTGTTGGCGCTTTCGGTCGTGCACAGGGGTCAGCATGGACACCCTGACTGGTCTGCGGCTATGCAGCCCCATACACAACAAACTGTGTGCATTAACTTCTTCGGCAATTTGAGCAACAGCAACTCATCTGTTCATCTGATTGGACCACACGGGCCAGCCTTCGCTCCCCACGTGCATCAATGAGACGTGGCCGTAGTCAGTGTTTTTGTGCCTCAACACGTGAGAGAGAAAGAGAGACCGACCCGCCCTCCAACGTCGAGCTGTTTGTTTGTATTTCACTTAATGTGTGTGTGGAAATTTCTACTGAAGTGGTACAAATGTAGACGATGACCAATGAGGATAAATGGCATCGTTAAAGGATGTGTTTCTTTCCAACAACGTGCAAATCAAAGGAGCGTTCTTCATGTTGGACCAGCGAATAAAGTCATTAGATACAAAAATAGCTTGAAGATCTGAATCTGAGCCGTCTTAACAAATAGATTCAAACGGTGTTCACTGTGTGTGTGTGTGTGTGTGTGTGTGTGTGGATCCAATAAAGAAAAGCAGGAAGTGTTTACATGCGTAAATAAGAGGATAAGAGCAAAGAACTTGTGTGATGCAGGAACGGCTAATCTATTTTAAACCACCGCCGCTGATCTACGGTCAGAACTTCTTAAAAAGTTGCTTCTTGTTTATTTATCTATTTATTTGCTTACAGAGCTGTGTTTAGTGCAGGAGTAGTATCTAATGAACAAATGCCTCATCCATTGTCTATCTTTTTTTAACTGCATGTAGGCCAGAGTAATTAAAATCAGCCTTAAACCGTAGCGTCGTTAATTCTTAACGTTATCATGCCGCAATCCAAAACAAACACTGCGGCTCCCTTGAGTGTCACCTCTGGATCCCCAAAATAGATACGTACGTCCTGTGTAAAGTAGAACACCTAAATACAAGACATGGCAGGCGATATGTTTCAAAGGCACATGGAGACGCCGCTTTGTCCTGCTTAGATTAGTGAGGCTGGTGATTTATTGTGTGTTTTTTTTATCATTAATTTAAAGAGCCAGGGCGAGCACAAAGCCTGGAGTTATAACCTCTCGGTAGATTTCACTGTAGCGGGTAAAAGAATCTCAGCAAGCTCATGTGGGAGATGACAAGCTACACTGTTAAATACGGAGCTTTCCAGACTAGAACAGACGTACCATCTCTGCTAAAGGCGATGAAATATACACCGATCAGCCATAACATTATGAGCAGTGAGAGGTCTCCTCATCATGGCACCTGTTAGTGGGTGGGATATATTAGGCAGCAAGTGAACATTTTGTCCTCAGAGTTGATGTGTTAGAAGCAGGAAAAATGGGCAAGCGTAAGGATTTGAGCGAGTTTGACGAAGGGCCGAATTGTGATGGCTAGACCACTGGATCAGAACATCTCCAAAACTGCAGCTCTTGTGGGGTGTTCCCGGTCTGCAGTGGTCACTATCTATTAAAAGTGGTCCAAGGAAGGAACAGTGGTGAACCGGCGACAGGGTCATGGGCGGCCAAGGCTCACTGATGCACGTGGGGAGCGGAGGCTGGTCCGTGTGATCCGATCCAACAGACGAGCTCAAAATTCTGAAGAAGTTAATGCTGGTTCTGATAGAAAGATGTCAGAATACACAGTGCATGACGGGTCAGGGCTGTTTTGGCAGCAAAAGGGGGACAATACTAGGCCATAATGTTATGCCTGATCGGTGTAAATATTTTATATTATATATTTAGGTGGAAAAGTCTGTTGTTGTTTTTTTACCCTGTATCTAGAGTGCTATGAATTGTGGGTACATGGTGGCAAAGGTTCAGTTCAGTGCTAAAACATTTCAGACATGTGTCTGGTGTTTTTTTCGGAAACACTAATTACATTTGTTTTAATATCATCTTGAAATGGCATCCACTAGCAAGTGGCTCAACAGAAAGATATTCGCACTGTCGTTGGCAGATTCAGAGTTTCTAACCAGTTTGTGAGCTCATGTTTGTGAAAGAGGGCAGATAGCGCTTTCCTCGGAGTGTGAAGTAGCATGAGCAGCACTTCCTGTGATAGGAGAGGGTGAGCTAGTGGGTGGGAAATGGCAAATTGAGAGAAGACTGGGTTGTTACGGGTATTTGATGTTTAGAAAAGCAAAACAAAAATTCTCAATTTATGGATATCGGTTACTAAATCGTTTCTAACTTTAACTTTCTAAGGTTTGTATAATGAACCTTTTTTTAAAAAAAGTGATTTGTGAGAATGTAGACAGGTGAAACAAAGACATGTCACATTGTAAGCTAATGAGCTTAACATTATATGAAATGTCATAAGCAACTTTGTGTGTGTGTACCTCTCTGAGCTCGCGGCGTCTCGCACATTTCGCAGCGCAGCAGCAGGCCGCTGTTGGAGAATGTACAGAGTGGGCAGCTCCACTTCTGGATGTGGCGGGGGGTTTGCAGTCCTGCCGAGAGCCTGTGTGGTGCACCGAGAGGCGTCATGGGACTTCTTTTCCCCCCGCGGCGAGACAATGGAGTAGCCTGTTTCAAACGTTTCACCTGGGGACTGAAATCCGCATCCTGATTGGCTAAATCAGGGCTGCGGCTACCGGGGCTTTGATTGGTTCCCTGCTGGTCTTGTGAAGGTGTCTGAGGAGAGCCGGCGACAGAGGAGTCGTCGTCTGTTCTCTTCCTCTTTTTGTCCGAGACGGGAGAGAAAAAGTTGCGGATGTCGTGCTGTTTGTCTTTCTCAAACTGTAGGGAAGAAGGATTAAAAAATGGAAAGTAACAGAATTAAGGTGTTTAAGTATACAAGTTACGTTGTTAGGAAGAAGAGTGAACGCTGCATGGCTGTAGTAGACATTTACTTATGCAAAAAAAAAAAAAAAAGGAACAAATAATTCGGATTGTTTTTATTCTTCGTGTCAGAATTTGCTTCGTTACATTATAAAAGTTGTAACAGTTAAGTCACCCGATTCGTTGCAGTGCACTGTTGACACTTGAGACAGTGTCTGTTCTTAAACTCCCATTGAGACTTACATGTGAGAAGAAGACACCATCTTTCAAATCCTCGGCATCGCCGGTGATGCTGTCGCTCGGTGTCCAAGCCTGAGCGAAGTTCAGAAAATCCCATTTCTCCTTATCCGCCTCCTCCGCTTTCAGGTAATCCTTCTTTCCGTTCAGAGTGCTGCCTGTTACAGTTTCCTGATCAAAACCGAGAAATCTAACATTAACACACTCAAACACACTAAACGAGTCTTTTAACAGTTTGGACTTCAGAGGTTAACGTCTTTAGATTAGTGACCGAAAAGTTCATACGCCTGGACTGCCTCTGTTGGGGCTCTTGAACGTACCCCTGGACATGTCGTTAGACTTTTATAGGAACATTTCTGAATCATTAACCTCCTCAAGCCCCTATCTAGATCTATAAATATGCATGATATGTAAATTGACCAAAACCCCCCCCCCCCCCCCCTTTCATCGGGGTTACAGAAATTTACCTGTGGTGTTCTGCGCTATTATAAAAAGAAAAAGGTCACATTTGGAAAATGTCAGTGAGTCTGAGTTTGAACAGGGAACATCCATCCACAAAAAGGAGGAACTGTTGATATATCAGTAAAGATCAGGTACGGACATGTGTTGATGAAATAATCACTCTTTACACCAGCGGTGAGCAGAAAAGCATCTCAGAATGCACCAAATCAGCCTGGAATTGTATAACAACCATGATTTTGGTCTAATAATTTGCATATAAAATGGAATACACCAATCAGGCATAACATTATGACCACCGATAGTTGACATGAATAGTTGATGTGTTAGAAGCAGGAAAAATGGGCAAGAATAAGGATTTGAGCGAATCTGACGAAGGGCCTAATTGTTTAGGCTAGACCACTGGATCAGAGCATCTCCAAAACTGCAGCTCTTGTGGGGTGTTCCCGGTCTGCAGTGGTCAGTATCTATCTAAAGTGGTCCAAGGAAGGAACAGTGGTGAACCGGAGACAGGGTCATGGGTGACCAAGGTTCATTGACGCACACGTGGGGAGCGAAGGCTGGCCCGTGTGGTCCGATCCAACAGACGAGCTACTGTTGCTCAAATTGCTGAAGAAGTTAACGCTGGTTCTGATAGAAAGGTGTCAGAATACACAGAATGCATGACGGGTCAGGGCAGCAAAAGGTGGACCAACACAATATTAGGCAGGTGGTCATAATGTTATGCCTGATCAGTGTATATCCAAAGCCTTAGGCCTGACTCATATTTATTCATATGTAACACCCCAATTTTTTATTTTTTTAAACCAAACTACTAAGCACATCTTTATCTTTAATACTAAACTTAGCACTATACAGACAAATTTGTCCAATCTTGTATTCTGTAACAGGATTAAACCCTCCATGAGGAGTTACGTATTGAGTTCAGATGCACTTCAACGCTCAACGACTCTGCGATATGATACGCTCGAATTGGATTCTGCCTCGCGTCTAATTCGCTTTGGATAAAAGCATCGGCCAGATAAGTAGGTGTAAATGCAAATTCTGGGCTCGCTGCTGCTGCTACGGAACGATCTTACAGGAACGCGTAATCACTTTTAAACCTTTCGCTGCCTGTTATCTCAAGCAGATTTAAGTGGGATCTTGCATAACGTAGACTGTAATCATACCTTGGGGCTTCTAAACAGTGCCCTAAACAGTGCCCTAACCCTAACATGGGACAGAGGTTATGTTAACAAGCGCTAACAATTTTTATAGTTTTCTTTTTCCAAGTGCTAAATGCTTATTTAGATTCTATGCTTATGTTAATAAGGTGTGCTTATTTATTTTGTATATGCAAAATGACTGAAAAAATTTTTTAGACAGGGTTTTCTTTTTCTATTAAAAAAGATACAATGCTACACAATTGTTAGCAAGCCTCTATATCAAAAAATGCATATTTTTGTAATAACGAAGTCAGTGTACTCAGCAGCCATTTTGGCAAAGCTTTAGGGAGATACAAGACGAGACTTGTATCTACAAGAAAGTGCGTTAGACCCATAATCCCTGAATGGATTAACAAAGATATCAGGGCCCTGTATCTAAACATCAGTGTAATACGCTTGGCTTTTGCTGGTCTATTTTCGACAGAAATAGCTGAGGAGTTGAGCATCACGCACGACTGTCTCGACTCCTGATGCGGTCCGTGTCACTCACTTTCCTGTTCAGCATGGCCCACATCACCATATCGAACGTGCCCTTGGCGATGAGGTAGTGAACGTGTACGGATGAGGTTTGGCCGATGCGGTGTGCTCGGTCCTCCGCCTGCTTCACGTGACCTGGGTTCCAGTAGAGCTCGGCAAACACCACGTGAGACGCCGCCGTCAAGGTCAGGCCCTAAGAACACACCCACGTTATCTCTTATAACAGGAAGGCATTGAGTGCAGATGGGTTGTGAGTGAAACTACAGTACATACCATCCTGAGATCACTGTTAGTGTACCGTGATCGAGTTTAATGTAAAGTTCTCATCGACTTTATGCAAAACACAAAACCCAGAGCAGTGGGTTCCAGTGTGGCGTTGATCCAAACCTTTATTTCTGCACTGATCCTCTGCACTACCACATCCTCATGCTCTGGTATCTGCATCTCAGCAGCAGCACTCTTCATCATGACCTGTTATATGCTGTTATATTTCTACAGCTACACTACTGGTGCATTATTCAAATACTGCACACTGCAGGTCGGCACAATCTCTGTGAATATTGGCACACAATCTATGAAAGATTAGTCATTATCATACATTTACAGATCTCAACAGACTCTGCGAAGCCTGAGCTTTATGCTGCAGAGAAGTGGGGCGACTTTACACTCTGTTCAGTTACGCAGTCATTTTACAGAAACTCTTACATATTTAAACAAGGGCCTGGAGCCGTGTCTGTGTGTAAACTGTATTTGCCTTCGCTTCATAATAGTACATTTATACCAAGGCTATAAATATTGCAGGAACATCTTGTTAGAACAGATTCTGTGTGCTCTAGACGTCGGAGACGGTCGTTTGAACGGATGAACGCCGGCCAGACGTAAATTCCAGCTTTCAGGACAGAGCCATTATCCTTCACCCTTATAGTGCAGCGATTGTTTCTGTGTGTCTGGGTCATTTATTCATTAAGCCGAGCTTCGGTGAACACGGAGGAGTGTGAAGACACGGTGTTGAAGCACTTTCTACTGGAATCAAAACACTTAGTCACAACAACACAATGACGCACAAAGCCTTCTCTAAATGCAAGAGCACTTGATTACAGCCAGACTGTTGGGATAAAAATACGCCTCTGCTCTATAAACACATTTCATGACTAATTAGCATGAAGGTGTTTTGTAGAAGATAAAACAGTGCAAATGAAGTGGGAGAGAAGGAAAAAAAAACATATGAAAAGAAAGTGTTCGTGTGGATGTGTTTGCGTGTACCTGTCCCGCCGCCTGTATGCTCAGAATAGCCACCCGTGTCTCTGGATCATTCTGGAAGCGGTGGACCAGCTGGATCCTCTCTGCGGAAGGAACGCTGCCATCGATCCGGATATAACCAGCCTGCGAGACGAAAAAAAAAATCACACTCGCACCTTTCGGCTCAAGGCTTCTCAATAAGGGGGTGAGAAGACTCTGATTCTAATTTAAAACTAAATCGTATGTGTTGCTTAGTGACACCGTGTCTTGTTCTGACAGCAAACATCTGGCAATCAACATCCAAGTCTACGATCCTCCAGCAGAACATTATAGAATAACTGCATTATAACATTAGAACTGCAGGACTGCTGTTAGTATTCCCAGAAATTCTGGAGTTGATGTCATTCCTATAACAGCGTGTCCTGAAGTGTTTTGCTCCTCTTAGTTACTTACCTCTCCCCCTCATCCAACACCACCACATCTTGCCCCACTTACCTCCACAACCTACTCTTCTTACTTCTATACCCTGCCCCTTAACACATCCTTCCCCAGGTACCTCCACACCCTGTACCCAACACATTGTACCCTCCTGACCTCCACACCCTGCCCCAACAACACGTCCTACCACACTTACCTCCACACCTAACCCTAAAGCAAACACATCCTACCCCCTGACCTCCACACCCTGTCCAACAACATGTCCTACCACACTTACCTCCACACCGTCCAACAACATGTCCTACCACACTTACCTCCACACCTAACCCTAATCCAAACACATCCTACCCCCTGACCTCCACACCCTGTCCAACAACATGTCCTACCACACTTACCTCCACACCCTGTCCAACAACACGTCCTACCACACTTACCTCCACACCTAACCCTAATCCAAACACATCCTACCCCCTGACCTCCACACCCTGTCCAACAACATGTCCTACCACACTTACCTCCACACCCTGTCCAACAACATGTCCTACCACACTTACCCCCACACCTAACCCTAACCCAAACACATCCTACCCCCTGACCTCCACACCCTGTCCAACAACATGTCCTACCACACTTACCTCCACACCCTGTCCAACAACATGTCCTACCACACTTACCTCCACACCTAACCCTAACCCAAACACATCCTACCCCCTGACCTCCACACCCTCTCCAACATGTCCTACCACACTTACCTCCACACCCTGTCCAACAACATGTCCTACCACACTTACCTCCTCACCTAACCCAAACACATCCTACCCTCCTGACCTCCACACCCTGCCCTCTAAACACATCCTTACCTCTTGACCTCCTGACTCTGCCCCAACACATCCTACCCCCTGACCTCCACACCCTGCCCCAACACCACGTCCTACGACGCTTACCTCCACACCTAAACCTAACCCAAACACATCCTACTACACTTACCTCCACACCCTGCCTCCTAACTCATCCTACTCTCCTTACATCCACACCCTGTCCAACATGTCCTACTACAACCTGTCCACTAACATATCCTAATTTACTCACCCCCACTGCATGTCCTCCAATACATCCTACCTCCCCTAACAAATCCCCACACCCTGCCCACAGCACATCATACCCCACTTACCTCCACACCCTGCCTGCAACACACCCTAACCCCACCTACCTCCACACCCTGCCCCAAACAAACCCTAACCCCACCTACCTCCACACCCTGCCCCAAACAAACCCTAACCCCACCTACCTCCACACCCTGCCCCCAACACATCCTTACCCCACATACCTCCACACGCTGCCCCAAACATGCTGTTCTGTGTACACAAAAAAATTTAGCTTCATGTCTCAAACACCGAAATGCCTGAAGACCTCAACAAGTGTGCTTTGACAGATGTTCAGCTATTCTAATGAACACTTTTCTCGTTCTCTTCCTCTCTCTGTCACTGATTTGGTCAGCTGAGTGTGTTCCCCCCTGCCTCATTTACGAACACTTCTTTTTCGGGAGCTTTCGTGCTAATTGGTGGTTATGAAATCTTAAAGGATAATGAGAGCAGTCACACCATGAGGTGCGATCTCACACACAGACACACGCACTTGCACACTTTCTCGCGCTCTCTCACACACCCCTCTCACTCTGTGAGAGAAGTGAGAAAGGTTGGAGATGATGTGAAAATCAGTCTGGCTGGTGAAAGTTTGGAAGTTTTTAAAGTGTGTGAAGAGGAGAGCTGGGTCAACTGGGTGAGGAGACAGTAGGCAAAGAGTTACATATAACACACACACACACTACTGAGCACTGGTGTCTAATTCATATTCGGCATGTACATTCTTGTGTACAAATGTAGTAGCTCTTGTGTGTGTGTGTGTGTGTGTAGTAGTAGCATTCATAAACTGGGGCCAAGTTGATGCCTTAGCAGGGACAGAAATAAAAAATCCAAGCACGAGCTCAGTGAGGAGACCTGCAGCAGAACGAGCTCTCCCCAAAGGCTTGGCTCTCTTTTCATCCCAACCTCTACTGTTACAGACACACACTTTAAATTTTTCATATTTATGTACTTTGAGCTACATTCAAATAGACTACCTTTAGTCCTTCAATATGAGGCTATTAAATCACACATTTTCTGATTGTTGTTTTGTTTGAAATTCAGGATAAACTGCACCGTCATTGTGTTCGAGTTGCTGATCGGTGACTGATTTCCGTTGATTGCTGCTCCTACAGCCGCCAGAGTGCTTAATGTTGATTCTGTCTGTGGCAGGCTAAAATTAAAATTAATGAGTAATTCAAGTGTGAATGCAATTTTAAAAGGGACTGACAACACACACACACACACACACACACATATATATATATATATATATATATATATATATATATATATATATATATATATATATATATATATATATATATATATATATATATATATTAGAACAGGTGTGTATCTGATTGTCATGCTAATGAGTTGAGCTGAAGTAGGGGGATGCATGCACACACACACAGTACCTTGGCCTCAATCGCAGCCTCGGTACACGCCTGCAGCATGCTGAGGTGATGCGCAAAGACCAGAAACTTCAGCTGCTCTGTCTCCAGCATCATCTTTATGTAGTCCTTCACAGCTCCTGCCTAGAGAGAGCGAGAGAGAGAGAGCGAGCGAGAAAGAGAGAGAGAGAGAGAGAGAGAGAGAGAGAGAGAGAGAGACAGACAGAGCGCGCGAGCGAAAGCTGGATATATTCAGTGATTCACATTCAGCATATTCCCACTCCATGCATGAAGCACATCTAGCACAGCTTCCTTCTTTTCTCACAAAGGTCTGAGGTTTACAATATTCATTCACACGTTGCCGGATTATTTGGGTGATAATCAGACTGCCGCATTAACCGTGATCGTTAGCGAGCTGTGAGTAAAACCTCACTTTCCGAACGCCGCTCCACTTTTGTTATTACAGCCTAGTTTTGTCGTTTTCACATCTTTTAATTGGTATCCAAAACTGCTCCCTGTGAAGCGGCATTAAATCTTCTCCAGTGTGCCGTGTGTGTGTGTGTGTGTTTGTGTGTGTGTGTGTGTGTAAGGCTTAGTCTTGAGATAATTGGGAGCAGATGCTGTTGGGGTAAAAATACCCATGCTTGGCTCGCTCGTGCTGGCTGGGAATTCGCACTTCAGAAAAAGAGGGACACTGTCTAATGCGGCCATGATACTGCTTCATTCCATTCCTTCTCTGTGTGTGTGTGTGTGTGTGTGTGTGTGTGTCAGAAAATCAAGTGGGACGGATATGAAAGTTGAGCGGCGAACAAACGGGGCCGAATCAATACAAGTGATTAAAGGTGATGAAGCAGAGATCATAAGGCCAGTAGGGACGATGACTTGTGACCCAGATGCTCACTCATATGAGCTCTTTTATCAGCGTGTGCCTGTAATCCGTGTTAATAGTGCATAATAAACTATTCATGGCTGTAAAGAGCGCTAGAAACCGGTGTTTAAGCTTGGGCTACTTTATATAGTCCTCCTCCTCTTCCTCCTCCTACTACAGCTACTAGCAACACACAATTTAGTGTAATGATTATTATTAATTGCTGCCTCTCAATCACGTCCAGTCACTCTCTTTTCTGTCTGGATCGGTCTAATACCGAGTTGATTTATTGTTATTTGTTAAATAAATAATATCTAGGAATACGAATATTGAACATTTGATAGCATGTGACGTAAATCTAGCATACGTTGAAATCTGGACGCGATAAATGTAACCTGGTTAAAAAAGGTTAGCTGACCCGAGTGTGTAGAGCAGAGTCGGTGACTGTGGTCCGGGTTAGGGTTAGGGTGTGGGCTGTGTGCCATGGGTTTGCCATAAGATATCAGACATGAGATAGAGAGCACTTCACTTCTGCGAGCACTGAGCATGTAATCTAAGCACTAAGGTTCTGTTTAAACATAAAACCCGCCACGAAACGTTCTAATGTAAACCCATAGCAAGAAAACAGAGCTAAATAAAACGTCCCCAATGATCGATTGACTTATTATAATATTAATGCACCGCTAACTTGTCATAAATACATATTGCATGCATCCTAAAAGAGGTCGTGTTTTTGTAGGAGAAAAACCCAAGAGGGAAAAAAACAGACTTCATGAGACTGAAAAGGTCACTGGCCTCCTGCTGCAGTGCGTTTCCATGGCAATGCCATCAGAAGGGCTGGTTGCCATGGTGGACATGTGGGTTCAACAGCATGGTGTCTGATTCGCTAATGTAAGTAAGAAAGCATACTGTGCGCAAGTTGTACAGAAGCATGTGAACTACTTGACAGGGCAGTGTTCAGATCACATCTGGACCATGTCCATATCGGGGCAGGGTTCAGGCGAACAAAGCTTTAAGAGGAGCAGAGTCTGTCCATCTCCAGATGTTGAGTGCATTTATGACAAGCTAGTCTTTATTGTTTTGTTTTGTTGTTTTTTTACTCCTTTTATTTTTACTAATCCAGACTTCTTTAGCTTTTGAAGAAATCGTTAGCCCAGAGGTTCACATCTTTTTTCTGGACGGTGCACTAATGTCTGTATTCAGTGGTGTTCTATGCAGAGTGAGGATTTAATACCAAATTTGCCCACATCGGTCTTCAGAGTCAGTGTTGCTTTATTTATTCTTATTTGAAAGTGTGCCAGAAAGCTTCACAGGGTGTCTGATTGTGAAAAAGACATCACTTGGCCTTTTCCCAGTCTTCATCTGTCCAGTTTTGTTAGCCCTCTGTAGCCTCAGACTCCTGTTCTTCTGATATGGTCTATTGTTTGATGTGTTCTGCGTTCCTTAGTGCTTTTTTAATGCCGAGCTGCCACTGCTGGGCCCCTGAGCAAGGCCCTTAACCCTCAACTGTTCGTAAATGGAGATAAAATATAAGTTGCGTCTAAATGTAAATGCGTTATACTGCTGAAAGAGGCCACTGCTATTAGGGAACTAGTACCCTGAAAGGGAAAGTTACCATGAAAGGGTGTACTTAAGGGGTGTGGAACAATGTTTAGGTACGTTGTGCATCTACATGAGCGCCTGGACCAAAGCTTTCCCAGCAGAACATTGCCCAGAGCATCACACATAGTGCATCCAAGTAAGTGACCACTCCCTGGTCATCCCCCAATCTAGCACATAGACGGCTATTCACACAATGTAAAAGAAAAATCTGATTCATCATGACCAGACCTCCATCTTATGTTGCTCCACAGTCCATTTCTGATGCTCATGTGTCCATTGTAGGAGCTTTCAGGTGGACAGGAGTCAGTATGGCCACTCTGACCCCAGTCTACAGCTATGAGCTCTATACACAATCATTCACTTTTTCAGCAGCTGGTGCTACTTCTGTTGGATCAGACCAGATGGGATAGGTTTGAGTCTGTGACCTTGTCATCAGTTCCTCGGTTGTCCTTTCTTGGACCACTTTTAGTAGGTACTAACCACTGCATACCGGGAACATTCCACAAGTCCTGGAGATGCTTTGTAGTTGTTCAACCAATGCAATTTGGCTCTTGTCAAAGTCACTCAGATCTTTACGCTTGCCCACCTTTCCTGCTTCCAACACATCAACTTCGAGACCTCCCTGTTCGCTAGCTGTTTAAAATATCCCACCACTTCACAGCTAACGAGATAATCAATGTATTCACTTCAGCTGTAAGTGGTTTTAATGTTATGGCTGGTTGGTGTATGTAGAATGCCGACTCTTTAAAAAAAAATGCAAAAAAAAGAAAGAAAAAAAGCGGCTCTTAAAGCTGGACTCAGATTTGGAGCTTACTGCATACTGAATCAGGATTTTACTTGTAGCCGGAATGATTCAGCGATTCATGTGTTTTGGGACCTGGTGATTTGAGCTCTGTGTGTGTGTGTGTGTGTGTGTGTGTGTGTGTGCGCGCGTGTCTTGGCTTTCCACTATAACTCCCCGCTAGGCACAAAGTCTCTGCTGGAGGACTAAAGAATGGGCTGCACAGCAGGGCTCACTTGCAATATGATACACACTAGGACTGTCTGAAGGAGGAATTTTCATAATATTTATGTATTCAAAGGCAAAATAAATCCACATTTGAATGTTTAATATTCCTGATTTTAGCTGCCTTGTTGTAAGCCTATATCAAAACATGTATCCTGGACTTTCCTTCATGCAGGAAAAGGGGTCTGATTGATCTGGAAATCTCCACACCCCAAAAATATTGAAATGATGTAACGTTAGACGGAGATTTCAGGAGGACTCCCACGTGCTTATCTCTGCTAAGACCATGTCCTTAGTCTCCAATCTCTCACGCTCCATCAGGTTTTCTCCCCCCCGCCCCCCAACATGTGTAGGTCTCGACACCAGGCGATACGTTTCGGGATCTGGAGTCAGTCACTGAATCCCATTAAAGCGCGACCAGCGCCAGCACCCCATGTGAACGTCTGACTTGCATCAAACGCAGCAGATAGGATTGGATTTGAAGCCATGTGAGGTGTGAGTCTGCATGTGCTGTACAGTATATGTGTGTGTGTGTGTGTGTGTGTGTGTGTGTGTAACGTGGGCTGCTAATAATATCGCTTCATTTGTTTGTTTTTTTTGCGTGGCTGAATGAAATCAGTGCCTTAAGACAAAACATCTCAATAGTTCCTGTGGACATACTGGACTTCCTTTTCTGATGTTTATTTATTTATTTTTTCTACTTTATCTAAAAAGGAAACTGACGACTATAAGGTTCAACGTAAACCATTTATAGACACGGACTCTTTCTGTAATTTAATGATATATTTCATTATTCATTTATTTCACGCTGAAGCCCTTCGGTGCATGCTGCGAAATAATTAAATCCGTCAACATCATCCATCAAAACCAGTGGGCGGAATCTAACGTCAGATTGGATCAACTAGACCGGTGCTCGCCGCTAATCGATAGCGGGCTAACGGCTCAAATGTTTTCGGATCCTGGTTTTAAACCTGATTTATGCTTCCATCCCGAACGGGACACGGTGAAGCGTGGAGGCTGAGAGAAGAGAGAGAAGAAAAAAAAAAAAAAAAAAAACGCTGCCAAACAGCCTCTCTTATTTTTATATCAGAAAATAATCCAATAATTCCAAATCTTGCAACTAAGCAAAACTTTTTCCTGACTCACAGCAGAAACACACACAGGACAGTTTCATTTGAATGTGTGAATTTGAAGTGATAATAAACTGAAGCTTGGTATTAAAACCGGTTTAAACGGTCAGCTGGTCAGAGTTGCTTGACTCGAGACGCACAGGAATTAGCTGTTAGTTAGGTTTCTAAACTAGGTTCATTGAAGACAGTTTAAACGCACAAGCTCTCATCCTAAAGAGCTGCCATCTTATTGAAATGGACACATAAATGATAAAAAACCTGCTCATGATTGATTTGTAATGTTGCCTCTTAGTGAATCTTAAGAAAACACAATTGTCTCCTAATGAATACACTGCTAGAGAACTGTACAATGTACCTTAGCTACTGCAGTCTGTTTGTACATCTGCGTGATCAGACCCATCACTTCTGTAAACGGGTTCTCAGTGTCCGACTGACCGGAGTCCAGAGAGCGCGTTAAACTCTCCCACTTCTCCAGACTAGAGCTGGCTTCCTGAGAAGAGAGAGAGAGAGAGAGAGAGAGAGAGAGAGAGAGAGAGAGAGAGAGAGAGACAGACAGACAGACGTGAGTTATTCTATTGTGTCTTTTTTTGTTATGGGGCCAGAAAAATTAATGAGAGTACAGTGTGCCCTACCTTCCTCTCTAGTGCACACACACACACACACAGAAAAGAAGAAAGGATGTAAGAGTGTGTGTGTGTTGGGGGAGGGGGGGAGGGTAGATATCCCCGATGTTCCAGAACATCAGCTCTCTATCGCTAGGTCATGTGACCTGTGACAGCAGCAGGGGAATGTGGAAGCACAGGGCACCGGTGTAATAAATCACTCACACACACACACACACGCACACACACACTGCTGTTGTACTACCTTTCCTTTCTGAGCAGACAGAAACACACATCTACACATCAATACTACTGTGGTTTTGGACACACACACACACACCTCTACTCTGGGTGTACACTCAAACATCTACATGCACACACAATGCAAACATAATCCTCTACCCAGATCAGTACTCCCTTTTAGAGTGTGCACACACACACACACACACACACACACACACACACACACACACAGTCCACCTCACAGATAATCAGACTGACAGATGTACATCGCTGCATCGTTACACCCCGAGCTACAGCAGCAGATGACCACATCAGGCTCGGGCTCCTGTCAGCCGTGTCCAGCGCTCAGACTGACCCGAACCTGACGGTCAGAGATTTTGTAAAAACGTTGCCTGGTGTTTTTCTTCTCTAACGTCTCTCATCAACACCAACTGCCCAAGGTCAGAGATATGTTTACACATACTTCCATAGATTTGTCAACTGACCTCCTGGCCTGGATTAAGAAAAAACTCAACAAAGCAGAAGATTTAAAGACATCATTAGTGTGTTACAGTATTACGCTAGATGTTAGCTGAAACTTTATAACGTCCAGTTGACTAGCCATGCTGTAAAAAAGATCTCAGTGGTCAGCTGCATGCTTCACCGAGCTGAAGGGCTCTCACGTGTGAAGCTTCTCCATATGCTCGCTTCACTGCGCCACCTGTGTGTGGGAGCACGAGTCACACACGCTGTGCTCTCTTCACGAGCATGCTCTGTGCTCAGGTTTAAGGTGTATAAGGAGGGGTGTGTGTGTGTGTGCGTGTGTGTGTGCGCGCACATTCATGTTTCTATGTGTGCATGTTGTCACAGCAGGTGATTTCTGAGGATCAGTAGCAGATAAAGTGCTTTTTGTACTTCTGGCATATGCGCGCACACACACACACACACACACACACATCTGCCGTCAGACAGTGACAAAAGGAGTGAAAGAAAATGTTCTGAAGAAAAATAAGGTTGGCAGAATTGCATTCATATCAAGCGATCAGAAATAGAAAAAGACAGGAAGTGAGTGAGGAAGAGAATGAGAATGAGGAAGAGTGTGAGGAAGAGTGTGAGAAAGAACGAGGAAGAGAACAAGGAAGAGAGTGAGATCAACACATGAGGAGACTGCATTTCTTTTTTCTGCTGCATTTCTTTCTGAAAAATCTACTAATTCATACAGGAGCTTTTTGTACAGAACAAATGAATGAATGAATGAATGAATGAATGAATGAATAAAACACATTCTTCATACAATAGATTCTACAAGTACATCTGAATTAAGAGTAATACCTGAAATTTCCCCAGAAAAACTGCTGTCTGCAAAAGGAGATTGGCATGAAAGGGGACTATGGCGCCTGAAATTGAATGAATGAATAAATGAATGACTGAATGATTTAATGAATGAATGAATAAATAAATGAATGAATGAATGACAATGATTTAATGAATAAATGAATGAATAAATGAATGACTGAATAAATGAATGACAATGATTTAATGAATAAATGAATGAATGATTTAATGAATGAATAAATGAATGAATGAATGAATAAATGAATGACAATGATTTAATAAATAAATAAATAAATGAATGATTTAATGCATGAATGAATAAATGAATGAATAAATGAATGACAATGATTTAATGAATAAATGAATGAATGATTTAATGAATGAATGAATGAATAAATGAATGAATAAATGAATGACAATGATTTAATGAATAAATGAATGACTGAATGAATGAATGATTTAATGAATGAATGAATAAATGAATGAATGAATGACAATGATTTAATGAATAAATGAATGAATGATTTAATGAATGAATGAATGACAATGATTTAATGAATAAATGAATGATTTAATAAATGAATGATTTAATGAATGAATGAATAAATGAATGAATGATTTAATGAATGAATGAATAAATGAATGAATGACAATGATTTAATGAATAAATGAGTGAATGATTTAATGAATGAATGAATGAATAAATGAATGACAATGATTTAATGTATAAATGAGTGAATGATTTAATGAATGAATGAATGAATGACAATGATTTAATGAATAAATGAATGAATGAATGAATAAATGAATGACAATGATTTAATGAATAAATGAATAACTGAATGAATAAATGAATGACTGACTGAATGATTAAATGACTGAATGACTGAATGAATGATTGTCCTCTAACAGTTTGAATATTCATGCCTTGAATGAGACTGTTGCTTTAACCAAGTGAACATTAGAAGGTACAGAAAGCCAAACCGGCGACTTCTACGAGGAGAGGAGAGGAGAGGAGAGGAGAGGAGAGGAGAGGAGAGGCGAGGAGAGGAGAGGAGAGGAGAGGAGAGGCGAGGAGAGGAGAGGAGAGGCGAGGAGAGAAGAGGAGAGGCGAGCTGGTTAGGAACAAAGTGTGAATCGAGAAATACTTTCTCCTCTGAATAACATGCTGACAGCTCATCAGAGCTTGAAAAGAGACGAGGGAAGAAAAAAAAAAAGAAAGCGAAGAGGGAAGAAGAAAAAAAAACTGTGATCATGGACAAGTGAGATAAAATGATAATTAGTGCTAATCGAATACGATCGCCTAGCAACGGCCACGGGGCGGTTATGGAGAGGTAATTAGCGCTATATTTAGCCTGTCTGATTCGGTCTCATCTCAGATGGGATGACTGGAGATGTTAGCGTATTGGGGTGGGTGTGTGTGTGTGTGTGTGTGTGTGTGGGGGGTGTGTGTGTGTGTGTGTGAGAAAACGTGCGAGTGTGAACCTTTCTCGGCGTGTTTATGAATGCGTCTGTGTGAATCAATGAGCATGTGTTTGTGCATCGACGTACGTGTGAATAATGGTATTAGAACGGATTTCTGCCAGGAGCTCTGTATGTGTGTGTGTGTGTGTGTGTGTGTGTGTGTGTGTGTGTGTGTGTGTGTGTGTGGACTTTCGCTGTTACTTTGATTTGTATGAATGCTATTTTTGTCTAAAGAAACTCAAATTGCTCAAAGTGCTCCTAACATCTGTGGTGAGCTTAATGTATCATACAGTGGAATAAATTGACTTGAATTTAATACGTACATCCGTACCACATGACTGAATTAAGTAACATTAACATGATCGCCATGATTTGATCACGTTTTTTTCAAAATCCTGAGGAGCACGGTGGAATTCTGCATGCATGTTCTATCCATGCCTCAGGGGTTTCCTCTGGGTTCTCTGGTTTCCTCCCCCAGTCCTAAGACATGCCTCGTAGGCCGACTGGCGTCTCTAAATTGTCCCTAGTGTGTGAGTGTGTGTGACTCTTCCCTGAAATAGATTGCCATCCTGTCCAGGGTGTACCCTTCCTTGTACCCCGAGTCTTCTGGGATAAGCTCCAGGTTTCCTGTATGGAATATAATCGAGCACCGAGCTCACACCTTGAGCTGAGAATCAAAGCTTTAATATTAAACGTAGGCAATTATATCGTAACTGCAATCGTAGAACAATGCAGTGATCGAGTTCTCACTGATATTTGGCCAAAATATTACATTAGAATCAGGATTATTGGACAAGTATGTTTTTACACACACAAGGAATTTGCCTTTTGCCACACTGACCCGCCATGCACTGTGTATTCTGACACCTTTCTATCAGAACCAGCTTTAAACTTCTTCAAGCATCAAATGAGTCTTGGCCGCCCATGACCCTGTCACCGGTTCACCACTGTTCCTTCCTTAGATACTGACCACTGCAGACCGGGAACACTCCACAAGAGCTACAGTTTTGGAGATTATCTGATCCAGTGGTGTAGCCATCACAATTTGGCCCTTCGTCAAACTCTTCCGCTTGCTCATTTTTCCTGAACATTTTTGCATGAACTCTGAGGACAAAATGTTCACTTGCTGCCTAATATATCCCACCCACTAACAGGTGCCATGATGAGGAGATAATCAATGTTATTCACTTCACCTCTCACTGCTCATAATGTTACGGCTGATCGGTGGTGTTTGGGGATGAAATGGTGAGTAAAGAGTAAGAAGTGTGTAAAGAGCATGTTGGTCAGTTGTTTATGAGGGGTATCGCCTGTGGAAAGAAACTGTCCCCATGCCTGGCAGCTTTGGTGTATGATGATGTGTTAGTGTATAGCAAAAGCACGACAATGCTGCAGTCAGGTTTAAGGAAACAAATCTTGTGTATAGTTTAGTGTAGTTCACCATTTCACTAAACTTCATTTAAATAAGTTTTTAATGACTTGATAGAACGATGTAGAGCGAGTGTGGTCAGTTCCCCTAACATAAATCCATGCACATGAGGATGTTAATAAGATGTGAGCTCTGTATTTTACTTTATTCAAAATACAGACAATCGTATTGGATGTACAAAAACTAGTTTGTGTCATGTGGAAACCGACGTAGCTTGTAATAACGCGCTGTATTTAAACACGATCACTTTCGCTCTACATCACTCAGTCCAGTCGTTAGAAACCTGTTTAAATGAAGTTTAGTGAAATGGTGAACTACACAAAACTACACGACTTCAATCTGACTAAAATCTTCAATTTTAGTGTTCTATACACTAATACACAATACAGAAAGCATTCAGGATTGAGATAATAAGATGACGGAGTTGATAGGTTGATAGGAGTTTGCTTCCTCGCACACGCACACACACAGTATCACAAACATTCCAGAACATAGCAAGCGTGCTGTTGCGGTGAACATCAGCAGCCGAGCGCCGTATTTAATCACAGCCGTGCTGTTATTCGGCAAGTGTGATATTGCCTTAGTCCGTCAATAATAATACGTTTTGCTTTGTTGAAGCGTAACCCGGTTGTTCATCTGTTTATTATTAGACTTCGATCGCGTTGCACGTAGACGTCCATACGAGCCACTACCAGTGCGAGTTAATTCCGTGGCGTTGATGTGTTAATATTGGCTGCTTGGGTTGGTTTAAAGTGTACTTTAGAGTGGGTTGTGATGCCGTGTGTGTGTACCTTGGCCGCGTCTTTTGGCAGGTCGAAAGGGATTCTCTGACGGATTTTGGCCGGCAGCTGTGTGAGCACTTCGGCTTTAAGTCTGCGGATCATGATCTCGCTGAGCCTCTGGTGCAGCTCGTCCAGATGAGATGCTCCACGGCAATCCCACTGACGCCTGCTCCCGAAGAATCTAAAAACACACACAAATATACATATATGCACACATATACATATCTCTCTCACACACACACACAGAGTTACCCCCTCGTTGGGTTCTCCGGAGCAGCTCTGTCATTAATCAGACATTTAATCTCTCTCTCTCTCTCTCTCTCTCTCTCTCTCTCTCTCTCTCACACACACACACACACACACACTTGTTACTCTTCTCATACTATCAAGCACCTCATTATGATGAGATCTTTACAATCCTGAGTGTGTGTGTGTGTGTGTGGTGACTAAGAGCTATAACGAGCAGTAAATTATGGAGGAGCCCTGGGTGACTGGCAGACAGGCTTTATGGGCTTTAATGTACACACTCTTTTGTAAGAGAGATGTTTACAGGAAGCTGTGTGTCTGTGGCTGAAGCTCAAATGTATACAGTAGTGATGATGTCATCATGTCATTCCCTAGGTAGTGAACATATATAGTTTAAGCTGTTGGGGTTTTGACCCTTTGTGTGTCGACTTTATGAGGCGTAAAGGCACGTGGCATGTTCTCAGGTACGAGGCGCATAAACGGTTAAGCTCGTGACTGACAGAACGAGATCTGATCTACTCTTTTTAAACGGACGCATAGCGTTCGTTGGCTGAATAAACTAATCAGTGTGATTAGCTGACTAATATTATTTGCACAGCCTGTAATTAGAAAATGAAGTCATAATTAGAGCAATTAATAAATAATAAATCTGTTCATTAGTGGAACGTTTCCCCAGTAATAAGTTCGCTCGTTAACCTTCCGACTCTAATCCGAGGGAGGTGCTCACCTGTAATGAGCGTTGCAGTATTTCTTGGCGTAGTCGGTCCACGTGCCGAAGCGCCTCGGATACAGAGCATCGATCTGCATGAAGAGCTGAGAGAGAGAGAGAGAGAGAGAGAGAGAGAGACAGAGAGAGAGAGAGCGAGAGAGACAGAGAGAGAGAGAGAGAGAGATCAGGCTGGGAAAGCGGCCTTCACCATGTTCACGGTTTACGGGCAGAATAAACAACCTGTCAGGTGCGGCTGTGAGGTTATTTCTCACGTCAATGCCCGTACATGTCTACAGCGATGTCTTCAACCTGACATGACAGACAAGTATAGAGTAAAAAAAATATATAGAGAGAGAAATAAAATACATCTCAAGGAAAATCAGTCAACGGGAGTTCAAGTAAAACAGGAAAGTGCTTTCGCAGAGAACAGCAGCGTTTAGAATTCTTTTAAGTCAGTGTGTGTGTCCTTGCCGTTTCTGATTTATTTATTTAAATTTTTCTTTTTTACGGAGCAGAAATTCACCGGAGCCTCTCAACCTCCGGCTAACGAGCATAATCAAACGGGAACGGCTTTTATTCTGCAGAGGTACGGAAGCCGCCCACAGGATTCCATTTATACACAGCAAAAAGCAAACAAAGCACACAAACTGGATGATGGAGTGAGAGAGAGAGAGAGGTACTATATTTAATGTTTTTATTTCTAGGATCAGGATGTCTCAGCAGAGATTTCTTTTATTATAAATTATAGAGGTGTGAAGAATTTGTAATGTGCAGCAGTGTGGGCACTGTCTGATGCCCACGTGTCCTCAATCGCCGAGCCTTTGAGGACCCTGGTGACGGGGTAGACGATATATACGTGTAGAACGGGGTGACGGGGTAGACGATATATACGTGTAGAACGGGGTGACGGGGTAGACGATATATACGTGTAGAACGGGGTGACGGGGTAGACGATATATACGTATAGAACGTGGTGACGGGATAGACGATATATACGTGTAGAACGGGGTGACGGGGTAGACGATATATACGTGTAGAACGGGGTGACGGGATAGACGATATATACGTGTAGAACGGGGTGACGGGGTAGACGATATATACGTGTAGAACGGGGTAGACGATATATACGTGTAGAACGGGGTGACGGGGTAGACGATATATACGTGTAGAACGGGGTGACGGGGTAGACGATATATACGTGTAGAACGGGGGTGACGGGGTAGACGGTCTATGTGTAGAACGAGGTGACGGGGTAGACGGTATACTTGTAGAACGGGGTGACGGGTTAGACGATATAACGTGTAGAACGGGGTGACGGGGTAGAGGGATATATACGTGTAGAACGGGGTGACGGGGTAGACGATATATCGTGTAGAACGGGGTGACGGGTAGACGGTATACGTGTAGAACGGGGTGACGGGTAGACGGTATACGATAGAACGGGGTGACGGGTAGACGGTATGCGTGTAGAACGGGGTGACGGGGTAGACGATATGCGTGTAGAACGGGGTGACGGGTAGACGGTATAGTACGTGTAGAACGGGGTGACGGGGTAGACGGTATGCGTGTAGAACGGGGTGACGGGTAGACGGTATGCGTGTAGAACGGGGTGACGGGGTAGACGATATATATGTGTAGAACGGGGTGACGGGGTAGACGATATATACGTGTAGAACGAGGTGACGGGGTAGACGGTCTATGTGTAGAACGAGGTGACGGGGTAGACGGTATACTTGTAGAACGGGGTGACGGGGTAGACGGTATGCGTGTAGAACGGGGTGACGGGGTAGACGGTATGCGTGTACAACGGGGTGACGGGGTAGACAATATGCGTGTACAACGGGGTGACGGGTAGACGGTATACGTGCACAACGGGGTGACGGGTAGACGGTATACATGCCGAACGGGGTGACAGGTAGACGGTATGCGTGTAGAACGGGGTGACGGGGTAGACGGTATGCGTGTAGAACGGGGTGACGGGTAGACGGTATGCGTGTAGAACGGGGTGACGGGGTAGACGGTATGCGTGTACAACGGGGTGACGGGTAGACGGTATGCGTGTAGAACGGGGTGACGGGGTAGACGGTATGCGTGTAGAACGGGGTGACGGGGTAGACGGTATGCGTGTACAACGGGGTGACGGGTAGACGGTATGCGTGTAGAACGGGGTGACGGGTAGACGGTATGCGTGTAGAACGGGGTGACGGGGTAGACGGTATGCGTGTACAACGGGGTGACGGGTAGACGGTATGCGTGTAGAACGGGGTGACGGGGTAGACGGTATGCGTGTACAACGGGGTGACGGGTAGACGGTATGCGTGTAACGGGTAGACGGTATCGTGTAGAACGGGTGACGGTAGACGGTATGCATGTAGAACAGGGTACGGGGTAGACGGGGTACGGTAGACGGTATGCGTGCCGAACGGGGTAGACGGTATACGTGTAGAACGGGGTGACAGGTAGACGGTATACATGTAGCACAGGGTAGACGGTATACGTGTAGAACGGGGTGACAGGTAGACGGTATACATGTAGAACGGGGTAGACGGTATACGTGTACAACGGGGTAGACAGTAAAGTGTACAACGGGGTGACGGTGGCTTAGAGGTTAACGCCTCACACCTCTGCAGCTACAGGTTCGAGTCCCGCCAGTGTGAGTGGAGGTAACATGTTCCTTCAGTGCTTTGTGGGTTTCCAAAAGATTCCAAAGACACATACTGTAGGCTGAGTGGAATCTGTAAGTTGTATGGTATGGACTGTGTGAGTGTGCAGTTGGCTTTAAGGAATTGTTGAGAAAACCCTGTCTGGAAATCTGACTGCAAAGAATGCTGGCTTGTAAATTGGTCATTTTATACCTTACTCCACATGGGGGTTGCTTATGTTCCGCTAGAGTTTTGACCAGAAACAAACTTCATAATCTAATATATGGTTTAAATACATAACAAGAAACGCTAAATTAATGTGATTAAATCTATTAATTACTTATATGTTCATTCATTCTGGATAACCTTTTATTGTTTTGCAGGGATGCTTTATAAAGAAGGAAAGCAAAGGAAAGGAAAGGGGAAGGATAGCTGAAGGGAAAAAAGGGAAGGGAAGGGAAAGGAAAGGAAAGGAAAGGAAGGGGGAAGGGAAAGGAAAGGAAAGGAAAGGAAGGGGGAAGGGAAAAAGAAGGCAAGAGGGAGGAAGGAAAGGGGAGGGGAAGGGAAGGAAAGGAAAGTTAATGGAAGGGGAAGGATAGGGGAAGAAAAAAGGAAGGCAAGAGGGAGGAAGGAAAGGGAATGGAATGGAAGGGAAGGGAAGGGAAGGGATGGAACGGAACGGAACGGAACGGAAAGGAAAGGGGAAGGATAGGGGAAGGAAAAAGGAAGGCAAGAGGGAGGAAGGGAAGGGAAGAGGAAGAAAGGCAAGCAAAAGAAAGAAAAAGAAGGAAGGTGAAGGCTTTATTGTCAGGAATCTGAAGGTCAGAGCTCAGGGTCAGTAATGAAACATCACCCGGAGCAGAAAGAGTTAAGGGCCTTGATCAGGGACCCAACAGCATCAGTTCATCAGTGCTGGGGCTTGAACCCCTGACCATCTGATTATTTCACCATCAACAAATGTAATGCAACAAAACTGAGATTCAAGGCAGATCAACAGTGTGATCAGAGTAACTTTTCTCTCCAGCTGATCAGTGTTGCACTGAAATAAACCTCATGTGTAACGTGTTAGTGCTGCTAACTTGACTGGATAAGCAACATTCCCAATTCCAATTCTAGGAAAAGTCTGTTAATCAGGGACATGGTGGAATATTTGCTGTATAGTTTGTTGCTTCTGTGTGCTGATGGCACACAAACTCCTTGCTCTGGGTTTTACATTTGAGATGTTTTTTTTTTCGTCTGATTTGCAGTCTGTTTCGCTTTGATCGGCGTCATTAATTGTAAAACACATCCAGATTGCTGTCGTTTCGTCGTCTGTTCATTCAGACAACAACATGCGCTAGCTTTACGGCACATACTACCACCTGGTATCGGATATCAGACAGAACCGAGTGTCGGCACACATCGGGACCGGTATTGATTTTTAAAGACAGGATATATGAAACGAGAACGAACAACAAACATCAACTCCAACTTCAGAGCTTTCTGAAAATCTGCTTTCCGGTTCTGGATATTTCCCCCAGCGGAAACACGTTCCTTTAGAGTGTTCTCCAGAAATAGTGTGAAAACAGCCGGAGGGTGTAAATGGTGTTTCACAGCTCTATTGTTCGCTCGCTTTCTGTCTGTATCCAAGGTTTAGCACAGCTTCCTTTGATACCTTGCTATCAATGGCTAGTGTTAGACACGTCAGGTTTCAATGGAACGTTTTTTTTTCCCTGGGAATAATAAGCTGCAATTATATAAATCCAGGTTCCATCTGCTCATTTCTCCAGGCAAATGTGTTCATCAAAGCTTGGCTCTGTGCCATGAGCTAAAAAAGACGGATGGATAGGTAGAGAGAGACAGACAGAGAGAGTGAGAGAGAGATATTCATTCCTTCTGTCCAGTCACGGTTTTTGCAGATAGTAATAAAAGCAGAGATGGATGCTGTGCTAGTAGAGAGAGAGAGAGAGAGAAAGAAAGAGAAAGAAGATAGAGACACACCCACACACACAGCTTCAGTGCTCCAGGGGAAGTAAATATCTACACCTATAAAACTAGAACAAGCTGAACCAAGGGGAAAAGAGACGCTGTTAAATATATTTCTCCACAATATCCAGTCTCTGTGATTAGGAAGATGATGAAAGAACAATTACATTTTTAATGCGGATAATAGAAATGCGGAAAGGAAATTCCTTTCCTTCCTTCCTCTTTCCTTTCCTCCACCTTTCAGTTCCTTTCCTTTCTGTCCCTTCACCCCATTCCTTTCTTCTCTGTCCTTTCTTCCCTTCTCCTTCCTTTCCTTTTCTTCAATTTTCCTTCCCTTTCCTTTGCCCTTATTCCTTTCTGTTCTTTCTTCCCTTCTCTTTCCTTCCATCTTCTCTCCTTTCCTTCTCTTCACCCCATTCCTTTCTTCCCTTCTCTTCCCTTTCCTCTCCTTCCCTTTCTTTCTTCCATTTCCTTTCTTTTCCTTCCCTTTCCTTCACCCCTATTCCTTTCTGTTCTTTCTTCCCTTCTCTTTCCTTCCATCTTCTTTCCTTTCCTTCACCCCTTATTACTTTTCTTTCCTTTCTTCCCTTCTCTTTCCTTCTCTCCTCTTTGCTTTCTTTCCCATCACTCTCTTTAATTTCTCCTCCTAATATTTTCTTAAGTAAAAAAATAACTGCTGATTGTTTCGCCCTTTGAAGCTGAGCTTGAACGCTCATTATGAAGGAGCAGCAGTTTGGCATCATGTGGGTCTGAGAGGATGTGTGTGTGTGTGTGTGTGTGTGTGTGTGTGTGTGTGTGTACACGTGTGTTAGACCACAGTTAGACCTAGCTGGCAGGAATCAGACACGGTTTGAATTAGGATGAAAACTGCACCGATTTGATGGGAAGTGATGTGGTCTGGTGTCATAGAGTATATTCATGTGACTGATGTCAATGGATGTGCAGGTGTAGTGATACTGAGCACAAGAAAGAGAAGAAGGCTGTGATCATGTGAGGAAGAAGAAAAGGAGGAAGAATAAATCTGATAAAATGTACAGTGTGTGTGCTTATGAGCATTAAATCAGTTATATGGTGAAAATGTTGATTTATGTGTATTCAACGGTATTTATCTTAGAACTGATCGTCATGGGTGCGCTTTCCAAGGGTACGCTGAGGACCATCATGAATACTGTACATTCGGAAGAAAGAAAGCCTTGCTTTGTTTTCCTGCTGTATTTTTGCGTCTCCTGGTGATCAACTCATTGCTAGAATAATAAGCGTAGTGGGAAAGTTGAAGCAAAGACAAGCTGAGAATTTCAATTTGCGCTAAAACGCTCTCTCAGTTTAAAACAGAGACAGTAATTCGAGGCGTAGGTAAGGGAAGCAGACCACAATGCTGTTACCTCTTCTGGTCTGCCGAGCGCTGGAGTTCCTGTCAGCAGGATTGCGCGTTTGGCGTTTTGGATCACCGGGACCAGGATTTTCGTCCTCGCTGCGTTCCGGGACTTCAGGTAGTGCGACTCGTCCACTATGACGACACCGAAGCGCTGTTTTTTTAGTGTCTCCACTAGAGACTGTGCATCATTGGTGAGCAACCCGTAGCCCAGAATGGTCACCTTGCTCTGGCTGATCCCCCTAAAATTACACACAGTGTCTATTAGTAATGAACCATGCACAATATATATATATACACATATATACACACAGCTATCCTGAATCTGGATCATATGGTGACACCAGGATGGTTTGGAGCACTTTAAGGGGACTGGAAATAAGGTGACGATTCGGAGCTTTTGATCTCGGCACTGTGAATTTAAAAATTTTCCCTTTTTTTTTTTTTTAAAAAAGACTCCTTCGTCCACCATCTTTCGACTAAACTTTCAATACAAGTTGCCTATTAAATCATTTATTCTCTCAAATTATCAATTTTTCTGTTTTTGGCTCATGAGGCATTGCTCTGAAGGATTTGCCTATTTCTAAAAATGTGCTCACAATGAAAGCCATTTTTTTTTTTTTGCGCCGTGTATCCTCTTGATAGTAGCCATTTATTCACTGTGTTTGTCCCGTAGGCCATCGGAGTTAAAACATCACAAACACAAGGCCATCGAGAAGCCGTTGCCATGGCAGCCAACAGCGGCTCGGATCGACCCCGGGCCCGGGCTCTTTGGGATGAGCTGGCCAATTTGCACGGCTCTTTTTAGAAGCATCGATAACGGCCAAAAAGGCAACGAGACCCCTGTGCCTGTGCAAACCTGCCTTCCCGATATATCTAGGCGAAGGAGCTGAAGCTTTTGCTCAACACACACGCACACGCACTCCTACTGAAAGCCGGCTCGCTATTAATATTTCGAGAAAGGCCTTTGGTTCTTGTGGATTCATGGGAAGGTTTAGTGCGAGAAAAAAGTTTAGTTTGGGGCTGTTCTCAAACAACTCAGCATGTCTCGGTTGTAATACCGTCTCTGCACGAAGCCTGAGCTCAATCTATTGTGGGGGGGAGTACAGAACATGTTTTACTGAAATTACTCAAGGCACGAGAATTCATTCCGTAATGGCTAAACTCAAACTGGGAGATGCAAGAAAGTAATAACAGCAAAACACACCTCATGTATTTGTTTCATTTTAGCAAGTTTGGAGCCTCATTACAAAAATATACATGGATTTGTTATTATTCTTCGACACCTGAATTGTTAACAGATTGGCATACACGATATCAGCTTTGCTCTCCACCAGGTTGATGTCGTCAGGACGGAGTTCGGGAAGCCAGCGCTCCAGCTCCTCGATCCACGGGTACTTCAGCGACGACGGCACCACGATCAGCAGGGGCCACTCGTGTCTGTAGAGGTACGCCACCGAGATGGCCTGCACCGTCTTTCCAAGCCCCATCTTCGAGTTTAAACAGTTATTATACACATCAACACATTCATTTGGATTCGTTTCAAGAGATATTTCAAGATATTTTTCCTCTTTGAAGGTGATATAGCAACCAACAGCATTCAAGTGAAAAGGAAATCTCACAATGATCTGGCTGCGGAAGTATGTACACCCCTTAACTACTTTTGCTTGTAATAGAGCATTCTGTCTTTTTGGTGTAAAAGTCTATCAACGTGATTTGAAAGTTTTATTCCACTCTTCCTTGCAGAAATGCTCTGGATCTATCAGAATGCAAAGGGATTTCTTGTGTACCGCTTTCTTTAAGTCTCTCCACAAGTTACTATAGGATTTAGGTCAGGGGTCTGACTGGACCGTTCCAAAATGTTGATCTTGTTCTTCTGAAGTCATTCCTTTGTTGACTTGGGAATTTGGAAATATCCAGGATTCCTTCTGTCTTGGCTAGAACACCAGTTCCAGCTGAAGAGACGCAGCTCACAGCATGACGCTGCCAACACCATGTTTCACTGTGAGAATGGTGATCCTATTTCAGCACCAAACATACAGGTGCATCTCAATAAATTTGAATGTCGTGGAAAAGTTCATTTATTTCAGTAATTCAACTCAAATTGTGAAACTCGTGTATTAAATAAATTCAATGCACACAGACTGAAGTAGTTTAAGTCTTTGGTTCTTTTAATTGTGATGATTTTGGCTCACATTTAACAAAAACCCACCAATTCACTCTCTCAACAAATTAGAATATGGTGACATGCCAATCAGCTAATCAACTCAAAACACCTGCAAAGGTATCCTGAGCCTTCAAAATGGTCTCTCAGTTTGGTTCACTAGGCTAAACAATCATGGGGAAGACTGCTGATCTGACAGTTGTCCAGAAGACAATCATTGACACCCTTCACAAGGAGGGTAAGCCACAAACATTCATTGCCAAAGAAGCTGGCTGTTCACAGAGTGCTGTATCCAAGCATGTTAACAGAAAGTTGAGTGGAAGGAAAAAGTGTGGAAGAAAAAGATGCACAACCAACCGAGAGAACCGCAGCCTTATGAGGATTGTCAAGCAAAATCCATTCAAGAATTTGAGTGAACTTCACAAGGAATGGACTGAGGCTGGGGTCAAGGCATCAAGAGCCACCACACACAGACGTGTCAAGGAATTTGGCTACAGTTGTCGTGTTCCTCTTGTTAAGCCACTCCTGAACCACAGACAACGTCAGAGGCGTCTTACCTGGGCTAAGGAGAAGAAGAACTGGACTGTTGCCCAGTGGTCCAAAGTCCTCTTTTCAGATGAGAGCAAGTTTTGTATTTCATTTGGAAACCAAGGTCCTAGAGTCTGGAGGAAGGGTGGAGAAGCTCATAGCCCAAGTTGCTTGAAGTCCAGTGTTAAGTTTCCACAGTCTGTGATGATTTGGGGTGCAATGTCATCTGCTGATGTTGGTCCATTGTGTTTTTTGAAAACCAAAGTCACTGCACCCGTTTACCAAGAAATTTTGGAGCACTTCATGCTTCCTTCTGCTGACCAGCTTTTTGAAGATGCTGATTTCATTTTCCAGCAGGATTTGGCACCTGCCCACACTGCCAAAAGTACCAAAAGTTGGTTAAATGACCATGGTGTTGGTGTGCTTGACTGGCCAGCAAACTCACCAGACCTGAACCCCATAGAGAATCTATGGGGTATTGTCAAGAGGAAAATGAGAAACAAGAGACCAAAAAATGCAGATGAGCTGAAGGCCACTGTCAAAGAAACCTGGGCTTCCATACCACCTCAGCAGTGCCACAAACTGATCACCTCCATGCCACGCCCAATTGAGGCAGTAATTAAAGCAAAAGGAGCCTCTACCAAGTATTGAGTACATGTACAGTAAATGAACATACTTTCCAGAAGGCCAACAATTCACTAAAAATGTATTTTTTATTGGTCTTATGAAGTATTCTAATTTGTTGAGATAGTGAATTGGTGGGTTTTTGTTAAATGTGAGCCAAAATCATCACAATTAAAAGAACCAAAGACTTAAACTACTTCAGTCTGTGTGCATTGAATTTATTTAATACACGAGTTTCACAACTTGAGTTGAATTACTGAAATAAATGAACTTTTCCACCACATTCTAATTTATTGAGATGCACCTGTATCTTATTAAATTACGGCTAAAACATTCTACCCTGGTTTTATTAGACTAGAACACTAGACTATATTTTGCCACGTTTTGTCAAAATTCAGGTTTTTCAGTGGCTTTTAATGCTGAGAAGCTTTCTAACCTCTTTGCAGATCACAACATCGATCGGATGAACCTGAGGTGATGTGTAACCGAGTAGGATTGTAGGATACACATTTCTGTTACAATTTTTTTTTTGGCTGCTTCATCACGTTAAAGGTGGAAAAAGATCCAAATTTTTCAAACTGTGTTGTTGTGTCGACATTTAATATTCACTTTATTTGTAAAAATCTGCTAGACAACTAGACATGTTTGAGCTATTAATGTTTCACAGAATCGATTATACGCTAAATTATACAAAACACTTGTAAGGCAGTGAGATCAAAGCATCCATTCAGCATACAGAGTCATAAAACTAGAGAATTTAGAGATTTTATCCCTCCACTTTTCATGTTTCAGCAGCTAATTATTGAGACCATTAACAGTAGAATAGGCCATAAAAATACAAAACACACAGTTAAAGCCCTGCGGTGTTTCAGTTTTAGACATCTCCACGATATATACAAGTTCTATAACCTTGTTTTTTCACCAAAGTGACCTGAAGTGATAAAAACGGTCTTACCTCATCGGCAATCAAACACCTGCAAGACAAAAACAAAACAGTGGGAATGAAATAATAGAGAATTGTTCTCCTCTTCTTATTCTCCGGTTCGCTTTGGATAGCGAATGACTCCGGAGGTGATCAAAAGCAATGGTCGTCTCATAAAGAGTGCCCCAGATAATTACCCTGCAAATTACGTTTTTCATTTCTGCCCGCAATCGATGTCTGGGGAGGCTGAATTATCGATCCAGCCAGGTGCTGTGAAAACAGAGCTTCCTGTCTTGTGCGTCTTGCTCAATATCGCTTCGCGCACCTGACACTCAAAATCCAATTAAACGGCACCAGCTATCAGTGTAAGGGCACAGGGTATTAATTAACGTGCTGTTATACCACATTGATACCGAATTCTCGAATCGAAACATGTTGATTAGCTTTCTATTACAGAAGCTCTGACACTAGTGATTTAAATGTGATTGTATTATCATTGTACTTGTTTTAATAAGTTCCTCTAGGAACACATGATGATGTACACACACTAACTCCACATTCATTCATTCATTCATTCATTCATCGGCCAATCATGTTTCAGCAACACAATGAACAAAATCATGTAGGTTCAGGCCAAGAGCTTCAGGTAATTATCACATCGAACATGGGGATAGAGGTTGGATGTTGGTGCCAATGGGCTAGCAAGAGGTTTTTTCCAGAAATTCCTGAACTCCTGGGATTTCCACACTGTGAAATGTGAAAATGTCTAGGCAGGTCAGAGAACGGCCCGGTCGGTTGGAGCCGACGGGAAGGCTGCGGTAACTCAAATAGCCACTCTTTACAAACGTGATGAGCAGAAAAGCATCTAAGAATATACTAACCATCAAACCTGTGACAGCAGAAGACCACATCAGGTTCATCTCCTGTTGTGGACAATAACTTGAATATGAGGCTACTCTGGGACCCATCAAAACTGAGCTGCTGAAGATTTTTCCAGTTTTGGTGAACATGTTTACCATGTAGCCTCAGATTCCTGTGTTCTTTAGCCCAGAAGTGTATTGTAACTTCTGGTTTGCTGATAATATATTATGCATGTCTTTTAACTTCAAGAGATAGAAAAAAAGAGAGTCCGGCGAAGGAACAGTGGCTAGTGTTTATAGCTGCTACAGTACCGTAAGTGATAACTTGTGGAATAACATTAAATGTAACTATAATTCCTAAAAAAAAAAAAAAAAAAATGCAAATACAAAAAAAAATTTGTTCCGACTTGTTGAAACATGGAAAACTGGACTGAAGATGCTTCAAAGTATCCTCTTGAAGATAAAGATTCTAATCAAATGTTCAGGTGTATGTTCATTATACTCTACAAAGTTTGTAACGCAAGTGTCTTTTTGGAAAGATTGCACAGGAACTTGACAAAGAAGCTGACAGTGGACATACACTGCCACAAATACCCAGCAGCTGGGTCTCGCTGGGATTCAGTGTGATGAGCTGCCATCCATTATGAGATGTCTGCCAGACATGCCAAGATATATGAAGAAACCTTACTCTCTAATGGTGTGAAAGATGGGAGGTGTGGTGTCATCATCATAACTGTGGTAGGAGAAAACATGAAGATATTACATCACCAAGAGAAGGGGTATAGAGGGGAAAACAGAAGAGGACAGAGCACAGAGCCTTGTGGGGCTCCAGTTTTAGGTCTATAGGGAGCACATGATTAGCCTCTCCGAGTCACCTGACATGATGCAAACTCTTGCATGTCTTGTTTGTCTGGAAACACCCGTATACCTACTGCTATTTTTTTTTTTTAAACTAATTTTACATTTATTACTGAAGTACACTCCATGTTTTCTTTTGTGTACCTATGAAATCGGAGGAATGGATTTGCATGGGCATCTTTGAACAATGACATGTTGAGGTTGGTGCTCTTCAACAGACAAAGACCATGCTGATTGCTGAGGTTTCAGTTTCAATCGCCAGTAGCAACAATAACATCAAAAATGGACCAATGCAAAATGGGAATGCAAAAAAAAATCTTGCATCAAAGGACAAATCAATGTCCTTTTTGCCTGATGGATGAAAGGATCAGAATTTATAAGTCTAGACTTATAAATTCCTGCAACGGACTGGCGGTCCGTTGCAGGGCTACACCAGTCTACGGTCTACGGTCCGTTGCAGGGCTACACCAGTCTACGGTCTACGGTCCATTGCAGGGCTACACCAGTCCGTAGCCCTGCAACGGACTGGTGTCCCCCTTCATTTTTTTCCCAGCCTTGTGCCCAGTGTTCTCGGGGTGATCCCCAGATTTGCCTCCACCCTGATCGGGATGGAGGCATTATTGAAAACGAATCAGTCCAAGGAAGCATCCTCTTTGGTCTGGTATACAGGCTGGTGATGGCAGTGTGATTTCTTGTGATTTTCTTGGCATACATCAAGCACAGTGATAGCCCACTAAAGAATGTCTGAACAATGACTATAGCTTATCCACCAGGTCACAAGGCATGCCTCATCAAAGCCTGACTTGTCTTTGTCAGGTTGCTTGCGCAAACTCTGGCTCTCAAGCCTATCAAGCAATCTTTGAGATGGTGCAGAAATGCCGTCCACAGCAAAAATGATACGCTGGTCAATTTCACGCAACTATGCAACCCAATCAGTCTTGCGTGGTTCATATATGAATATGTGATATTTCTATATGAAGCACATCCAGCATTTTGTTGGTCATACCCGGGAAAATTTATGTTGCTCTTGAAAAGCCAAAGAAGGTACAGGCAACCTGATACTTGTGTTCACTGCGTAACCTCCATGAGCTCAAAGTAAGAGAGAAAGTACAGTATAGATTTTCTTAAACTCACTATACCCTGTTAAATATGAGCTTAAACTGGTGGTTTTAACATGTTGATCATGTCTGAACATCTGTATATTAGATCATATTTGGCCGTGTCCTTTTTCAGGCAGCGCTCTGAGACCAAGAAATGTACGAACAGCAAGTGCTCCCTGTCAGTCTGGTTAAGACTGGGAATATAGGAGTGAATGAGTCAGCCTCAGAGGTATTTGATTTTCCCTATTCAAATTAAACGTGTGGTCTTTTCACCCAACACTGAAAGAACCCATAAAGAAAAGATGTGCATTTCATGTTCACTGGGATTGAGATTTTCTGCTGAAAAATTTTAATTGCTCTAAGCTTAGTCAGGCTAAGCTGAGGATTTACACCAAATAAATTATGCTTTTCTGGGAGTGATTGTGAAGCAAGAATCTTTTGTTTATGTTACAGTTACAACTGTTTGCATCATTATTGTTTCAGTTAAAGCTGATTCAGTGTTGCTTGTGGTCATAGTAGAACGAGTAGGTTCGCCGCAGTTGAAAACATTCATGTTAAACATGTCTCACAATTTGGCTCGATCTCTTTTTTTATTCAGCAAAAGTCCGGTTAGGTTTTGAATATTTATGTGCCTATTATTTATACGTCACTGAACATATACAAGCTAAGGTGTTCTTTATGGTATTTAGAGTGGATTTAGTGCTGTTTGCAACGTATCTGCTTTTTGACCTACTTTTCAGATGCAGATGAACCTAATGAGAGAGAAATGCATGCTGAGAGACAGAGAAAGTGGGATACACAGACATACATAGACAACAATGGCAGAATGATGCATTCTTGGGGGAAAAAGTGAATGAGATATCAGAAAGGAGAGCGCATTCTCTTCATCCCCTTTTCCGCCTCCTAATATGGGAGACCATGATTAATGTGCCCTGTGTTGTTTTCTTCTAATTAATCCGACACTAGCACAGGTGTGTGTGTGAGAGAATACCCAAGTGTGCACATGTGCATATGTGTGCCGCGTGCCATTTCCACGCTCATTAATCACTCTTCTTTAAATAAGCAGACCCGTGCCAGGCCCGTTTCTGTTTCGGCACCTGAAGACCTTGCCTTTCTCCTCGCTGTTTTAAATGTTATCTCTGATATGCACGGGGTTCAAGTGTCAAGTCGAACCTGCCTGATCCCTCCTCAATGCCCCGCACAGAAAAGGAGTAACCCTGGATAATTGCAAGAGTCGATTATCCTAAAAGGGTTCATTGTGTCCTTTTGTATCTGGAGAGCTTGTTCAGTCAACAAGAAAGCTTCCAGGATAGAAGAGATAGAGAACGGTGGTAGCCTACCGGGGTTCTTAAAGGGCCGGTACGCATTTTAGCGAGCCGATGACTAACAAAACACTGAAACTGGATTGTAATTACTTACATTTATACAGAAATCATTATGGACAGTTCTTTCAGGGCATTGGTGGTTCAGGGGTAGGTTTCTCGCCTACCATGCGGAAGGCCCGGGTTCAATTCCCAGCCAATGCCCAAACCCCAGCAACTGGATGCCGTGCCGGTTCCAAGCCCGGAAAAATGGGAGGATTGTGTCAGGAAGGGCATCCGGCGTAAAACAATTTGAACACTAAACTTGTTAGACAAAATCTTTCAAATGTGATGATCTTTATTGATATATCACAAGGTATAGAGAACAGCAGGCTCTATGAATTAGCATGGTGATGACGGTTAAAGATTCAATACTAAAGCTAGCTAGGGGCAGCAAAGAACTTTGCCTTATTTTGTTGCGTTACAACCTTTACCTTATTTAGTTTCAGGAGAGAGAAAAAAAAGAGGGCTAACAAGGTGGTTAGCACATTTGCCCCCAGGTTTGGGGCTTGATTCTACGGTTTCTAGGTTCTCCCCATGCTTTAGGGGATTCCTCCGGTTACCTCGGGTACTCCTCCCAGTCCGAAGACATGTGTTGTAGGCTGACTGGCATCTCGAAATTGTCCGTAGTGTGTGAGTGGGTGTATGACTGTGCCCTGTGATGGGTTGGCACCCCATTCAGGAAGTTCCCCACCTTTTGCCCAGAGACCCTGGGAAAGGCTTCAGGTTCCCTGTGACCCTGTGTAGGACAAAGTGTTCAGAAAATGGATGGTTCTAGAAAAGAGAGTCTGGGTTGGAGAAAACAAACCGAGTCCACTGTAACATTACATGTAACTATAAATGTATAAAGAAATAGTATGAGGCTTTGGGTTGGTAACAGTAACTATCCTTTGCACTGGGTCATGTTACACCACCCTGTCTCATTCTTTTCCTATAACAGATGGCAGCATCATGCTGTGAGCCTGCTGCTTCTCTTCAGCTTACACTGGAGCTCTAGTCATGATAGAACAAGTCACGGATGTCACAGAATACCAGTTCATTTCGGCACAAAACCTGCAGTCTTCTGTTAGACAGCTGAAGGTGATGAAAAGAATGAAATCAGAAGATGATTAACATTTTGGAATGGACCCATTAGAAGTTCGATCTAATTCCTACCTGTGGAACTGCGATGTGCACAGGAGATCCCCTGTCAGTCTGACAGATCTCAAGCATTTTTGCAAGAGAGGGTGGAATAAAAATTTCAAAATCTCAGAGCTGATAGTCTCTTAAACAAAAAGAAGTTGCTTTAACAAGGTTAAAGGGGTGTGCACTCTTCGGTAAGGTCTTGTCTTTTATCTGTTCTGGATAAGACCTGTACGTAGACGTCCACCACGGGATTGCGATAACAGATCTGGGGAAAGGATACTGAAATTTCTGATGCTCCTGAAGAACACAGTGGCTTCCATCACTCTTAAATGAAAGACATGAGGAACCACAGACATCGTTCAAGAACTGGAGTCCAGCCAAATTGAGCAAACGGGGAGTGAAGTAATTCAAAACAGCTTTACACTGTATGGTTTTTGGACCAATTTTGCTGCCACAGATAAAAATCGTAAAAGAATTCTTTGGGTGCGAGTTAAGATCTGTGGACTCAGAATGTGCAATGTCATGCTCAACGGCGGCCGCTATCAACAAAGATGGATGAAAAAATTCTGGTAGGGTCTCGAATTTTTTTTTAATTAAAATCTCTGTGTGAGAGCGTGGCTACGACGCATGACTAAAAGCCACGGATGTGATACAAGAAAACAAGATTCTGCGGTCTGGTGAATTTGAGATTGGAAGTCGAGCGTTACGTCTGGATACCAGTCATTGCTCATTACCTGCTCAAATCCATCTGAGTGGTGGCAACATCATGCTGGGTGTTTTCAAATGTGTTTGGTTTTTTTTGGCAGGATCAAGGGAAAGGTGAGGAGATTCAAGCACAGTGACAGTGATAAAAAAAACCTCCTCAAAAGCATTCAGAGCCTTAGAAGAAGCTTACAGTACGGTGAAATTCTTTTCTTTGTATATCCTGGCTTGTTAGTATAGTGCAGGGTCAGCCATGATACAATGGAGTAGAGAAGGTTAAGGGAGTTGCTCAAGACCCCAACAGTGGCAGCTTAGCGGTGCTGAGGCTTGAACCCGCAACCTTCTGAGTCTTAACCTACACCCTTGCCTGTGGATTGGGGCAAATGTCCGTCTTAACACAGTACAGAACTGCAGACATAATGCAGGAGTGGCTTCAGGACAAGTCTGTAAGTGGCTTGACCCAACCAGAGCCTGGAACTGAACCTGCGTGAGGTCATCATAAATCCTGATAGATCTTGAAAAGCTCTGCAGAGAGGCATTAAGGGGAGATTCGCAGTTCCATAGCCCTCGTCTTCAATGAACACTTTACACTTGCTAAGTCCATCTCAGCACTTGTTTATGTGCATAATATTTTGAGCTGCAAGCTAAAATGGCTGTGATCTGTAGATTGGACGGATGGCACACTCTCTAGCCCTGGGCTATTAAAGTGACATTAACCACTCCTTATCCAATCTGTGCAGGCATTTTTGTGGAAGAGCTTCCCTGTGATGCAGGAATGTTCATGTGTCTTGGATGAAGCATGTGTTGGTAGCGTTGGTAGCGGTCATGCAGTGATCCATGCACACAACCATCTCAGGTGTATATTTCTGTCCCACGCTCTGGACATCCCTGACCAAGATAGAGACCAGCACTGATACAACACACTACCGAATTCTTCAAAAGGAAAATTCAGAGCTCTTTAAAAGAACACATTTGCAAAGCTGCCTTTGTTCTACAATTAGCCTTGATCTTAAATAATCTCTGTAGCTTTCCTTTCTCGTGCATTCGTATCACAGTTACAACGCGATTATAAACGCTCTTATTGACCACCTGCCCCCACGGACTCATCGTACCGATCGATAACTATCGATCGGTCCTGTGAGCATGCTGGATATGAAGACAGATGCATATTTTGCTGCTGGAAGTTTGGCAGAGGGGCAGGAAATGCTGCGGTGGCAGGTTAATGCGGCGAGCGGCGTTCAGGGCTCATTAAGCGCCGTAATTGTGTCAGCAAGGCGTATGCTAATCTGGAGTCCCGCAGCACTTGCGGCTTCGCGCTTCAGCTTGCAATCAGCAGGGTAGATTACGCCATTCAGTTCTAGGCAAGCGCATGTCTCATCTGAAGCATCGTCTTATTTAGGCCATAGATGTGCTATTTATTTATACAACAACGTAGATGTCGTGTCACGGGTCTGCACCAAGCAGTAAGAAAATTACTGCAGACGTCGTACAAACGTTTCTTGTGCTTTTTTGTATCAGATTCCACCTATACCCTCTAAACATGTCGTTTACATCATGTTAATTCATTCAGCGTGGGAGGATCAAGGTTCCGTTGAAAGATAGGTAAATAAATTCTAGGAGAAAGCTTTGTTGAAGAGACTGCAGCTCTAAAAATAGCCGCAGCTTCTTCGTCCTGCCTGCTCGCAGCATGTTCACCAGGAGAATTTGTCCCTTAGAGTGTAAAGAAAGTGCTTCAACTCTGGGGGGTGGTTCAGAATTGGAAAGCGTGAGAAAGAGTGAGAGTGAAGGAGAATCAATATGTCAAAATACCAGCACTGAGAGGTTACATTCTTCAGCGAGGGAAGAATAGAAACAAATCCCGTGCAGCCACGAGCTGCTGAATCGCTCGCATCAAGACAGGCGATTTCCACAATTGTATGAACCTTCCAATCCAGTCAGTGGGTGAAAACACATTTAAATCTGTTTTCTATTACTGGTTCCTGGGTTTGTAAGTTTAAGTGTCTTCTGCATTACTACTAGACATGTCTTTATACCACAGTGCTGTTCTCGATGTTGATTGGTCAGAACCTGGTGTTGATTAGTTTTCTAGCAGTGAATCCAGCTGCACTGGTTTTATTGAAGATTGAGATAATTATATAGAGATGTTTTGTTTTGCATTTGTGGGGGGTTGTCATTGTCTCCATTGTCGGTGCTTGGTAGCAACCAGAGGTAAAGCTGTAGCTTCGAGTTTTTCTGATATTTAGCCGTCTTACTCGCTTTGAAGAACAAAATAGTTTCCACACCGTTACATGTGACAATAAACAGATAAAAAATGCCCTTCAGGAGGTGCTGTATTAATAAAAAAAAAAAATCAACCTTGGGATTGTAACCAGTCCTTGTTTTCACAGATTGTAAAAGATTAACACAAGAATCTAGCACGATAACGCCACAACATTTACAAGATTTAGCGTCGTTTTCGAAATTACAGCAAATTTTCCGCGGATTCAGGTCGTGTGACATCATCAAACACGCATTCACACGAAGACCTCTACGGTCCACATGCGTCAAACACAAGTACATCTATCCTGTGCTATTAGTTTCATCAATTCAATTCAAAAAGTTTTCACCAAAAAAAAAAAAAAAAAAAAAAAAAAAAAAAAAAAAAAAAAAAAAAAAAAAAAAAAAAAAAAAAAAATATATTATATATATATATATATATAAAATATACACACACACATATACATATATATATATGAAAAAGCAAAATCAGGCATTTTTGGCTGCAACAATCACCGAAAAGCTCTAAAGTGACTAATAAGATCACATGTACAATATAATTTAAGTGTAACTGATAATTAAATAAATAAACCAAAAGTCCGAGACCAAATTTTCCTATGCAATCAGATCATTTGTTTTAATTCTGTATTTACAGTTAATTATTTTGTTGCCATGGGAATGATGAGAAAACGTACACGTACATGTTTATTCCTTATTCAGGAATCCTGAAATATTCATTGTCTACCGCTTATCCGAACTATTCTCGGGTCACGGGGAGCCTGTGCCTATCTCAGGCGTCATTGGGCATCAAGGCAGGATACACCCTGGACGGAGTGCCAACCCATCACAAGGGCACACACACACTCTCATTCACTCACGCAATCACACACTACGGACAATTTAGAGATGCCAATCAACCTACAATGCATGTCTTTGGATTGGGGGAGGAAACCAGAGTACCCGGAGGAAACCCCCGAGGCACGGGGAGAACATGCAAACTCCACACACACATGGCGGATCCTGAAATATATAACAAATAATTAAATGCATGGATTACTTAGTTAAAATTTTGTGCTAAAAGCCTGACAGTGTAAAATGGTACGTTTTCTTACATCGCCGACGTTCTACACTAAATTTCAGCAAAATGTAGGATCCTGTAGAGCTGCTCACGTTGCTTCCAAACGTCTTCGGTGAGCTTGAAGGGGGGAAATGTCGAGATTGACATTTTCCTTTCAAATGTAGTGAAAGAGTTTCCACATCCACGCCACGCGTCAGAGACAGAACGACAGAAGGACAGGAGGAACGCTCTTCTGAAATGACAGGACTGTATTTTCCTTTGTTTTTTTGGTTTTTTTTCATTTTCTTCTTCTAGCCCAAAGCAGGAACGGCTGATAAGTATAGTCCGACTGCACCTCATTGATTTTAATGCCTCCACACTGCATCATCAAGCAAGAGCAAATTTACACCATTAGCACTTTTAATTTGGGGAATCGTCGGCTTCCATTCGTAATGAAGCCGTCGTTAGGCTGCGTAAATGTTATGATGAAGGCATCAAATAAATAAATAAGTAAAAATTAGAAAAAAAAAAAAAAAAAAAAAAAAAAAAAAAAAAACAGTGCTACGGGTTTAATCTCCGAGGGGCTCGCTACCATCTCGCTGTCTCAAACGCGGCGTGGGAATTAATGAGAGGATGGATTTATGTTGAGGAGTGACGCGCATATCTGAGAGGCAAACTAATTGCTTTCATTTCCACTGTATAAACAGTCGGTGGCAATAACACTAAAGCGAGCAGATACGCTAACAATTCATTAATATAATTAGCCTAATGCATCATTTATTATGGGTGTGGAAAGAAGAGGAAGTAGCGGCGATGGGCTTACACTTCTCCCACAGGCCAAACACATAGATTAAAAGTCAGGCACATGGTTGCGTCTGCGGCTGATTAGCATAAAAACGGAGAACGGCGGCGGGAAAACGAATCGTGGAGCAAATGGAGGATGGAGCGATGCACTACATGAGCTTAAGAAAAAAGGGAAACAAACGTTCTTATTCCTGTTCATTTACTTCTACCCTACTCGAGCTCTGATTTAGCAATGAAAAAAAAAAACGTTTCTTAATTCTTTAGGTTGAGTAACTTCATGCTGTGAGGAAGAGAAGAGAGAGTATTTTCGCTTACGCAGCTCATATTGCTTGGTGATTACAGGAACCCAAGCACCGCCCAACAACCGGACATGTGAGAAGTCAGGCAGGTTGCCATAGCAACCGCTAATATGAACAAAATACAGAGAGATAAATTGTAATGGGGGGGGGGGCACGGTGGCTTAGTGGTTAGCACGTTTGCCTCACACCTCCAGGGTTGGGGGTTCGATTCCCGCCTCCGCCTTGTGTGTGTGGAGTTTGCATGTTCTCCCCGTGCTTCGGGGGTTTCCTCCGGGTACTCCGGTTTCCTCCCCCAGTCCAAAAACATGCATTGTAGGTTGATTGGCATCTCTAAATTGTCCGTAGTGTGTGATTGTGTGAGTGAATGAGAGTGTGTGTGTGCCCTGCGATGGGTTGGCACTCCGTCCAGGGTGTATCCTGCCTTGATGCCCAATGACGCCTGAGATAGGCACAGGCTCCCCGTGACCCGAGTATAGATCGGATAAGCGGTAGACAATGAATGAATGAATAAATTGTAATGGCGAATGTAACAGGAAAAGTTTAAGGGGGTGAATACATTTGCAGCACACTTTTTTTATGCAATGTATTTAGCGATCCAAGGAGACGAGCGTGCAGGCGAGGGAGGCGAGACAGCTGGACAGGCTCGAGGACTAAAGCGCTGCTGCATCGCGCTCATGAGGTAGAGAAGACGCGGGAGTTAAATCCCGCTTCACGAATCCTGCACCACTGAGAGACGTTTCAAACGATAAAATTCCTGCGACTGAAGCTCACGTGTTAATTATAAAGATTAATATCCAAGTGGTTGAGGGTTGTTCAAGACTGTGCCTTTTAATAAGGATATAATTTCACACTACGCCTAACAAGCACTTAAGCAAAGCTGTCGTGTGATAATAAGGTGGAAAGGGACTAAACGATTCTCGAGGTTCGGGAAGTAAATCAATTCTCGGTGGAATTGTCTTGTGTTCGAGGCAAATCCAGGACTTCCGGGGTTGTCCCCGACAATCAAAATTCCTTCACTGGAGGAATCGCATTAAACTAGACAGCATTCATTAAGCAAAAGCTTCTCCTGATTTATCCTCGCCGAGAGCCGGAGCCATCCCCGGAGGGACACGCGTGTGAGGTTCAGCGGTGTTGGTCTCTGAACGCGGCGTTAATTAACTGCCTGACCCCGTTTCCCGGAGAACACAGCTTTCTGGTGTCCTGCTATAGATCAGCCTTCAACACTATCTGTAGTCTGACTGCTCTGACCTGGCTTACATCGACCGGGAGCAGGAGTAAATTACATCGTCTGCTTGCGTTTAATCACTCCCCGGCTCGACCACGTTCAGGGACTAACGTCTTTTAAGTCTGGTGTGTAAAATTCGGTCGGAGTGCTGAGAAACAGGACATGATATAAAGCTTCAGCTTCACTTCACAACTGATGTTGATTTTCTGTTCTTTGAAAGCTATGTTGTATAAATCGTTGCTTCCTCATCATCATCATCATCATTCCCTTTGGGGTTTTTAGAGGTGGTCACGCCGCAAAATGTTGATCTTCTATTAGTCACTTCTATTATCATTTAAATCCGCAGGTCGCCATGAGTATTGAGCTCCCTGAATACGTGATTCTGATTGGTCAGAATGTGCGGATTAATGCGCACACTCGTTTCTATAGCAACAGCTCTAAACTCTAAGCTGAAAAATACATTTAAAAATCATTTTTATTTTCATTAATTATGACGAGGTGGTCATGGCGTGACGTGTCGATCTTCTATTGGTCACATGATTTAAATCTGCAGGTCACCATGAGTATTGAGCTTGCAGAATACTTGATTCTGATTGGTCAGAATGTGTGGATTATTACACACACACACGTTTCTATAGTAACAACTGTAAGTCCAAGCTTTCAAAATCATTTTTATTCAACAAAGACAGAGAGCTGGTCATTGATATTTCTGCTCTGTGATGTTTCGTGGAAGCAATCTCCAGTGTCAGTGCTCTGTAAACCCTTTGTGTCTCTAGGAAGATTTGTTCTTAGCAACAGTCTAACCAGCTTAAGGTGGATTTACTGTATACATCTGTCTGTGTTTTGAAGCAGAGAGAGGGATCATGGGTAAATGTGTCACGTAGATACGTGCTCGTAGATACGTCCAAATCATTAAATTCAGGTGTTGTTTTTCAGGGCTTGGGCTCGGCCCCTTAGTTCCAGTGAAAGGAACTCTTAATGCTTCAGCATACCAAGACATTTTGGACAATTTCATGCTCTCAACTTTGTGGGAACAGTTTGGGGATGACCCCTTCCTGTTCCAACATGACTGCACACCAGTGCACAAAGCAAGCTCCATAAAGACATGGATGAGTGAGTTTGGTGTGGAGGAACTTGACTGACCTGCACAGAGTCCTGACCTCAACCCCATAGAACAGCTTTGGGATGAATTAGAGCGGAGACTGCGAGCCAGGATAAAACTGAGACGTCTGCCTTTACCTGCACATGAATGTAATACGGAGTTGTCCCGCCCTCTGCAGCTATAACAGCTTCAACTCTTCTGGGAAGGCTTTCCACAAGGTTCAGGAGTGCGTTTATTGGAATTTTTGACCGTTCCTCTAGAAGCGCATTTGTGAGGTCAGGCACTGATGTTGGACGAGAAGGTCCGGCTCTCAGTCTCCGCTCAAATTCATCCCAAAGGTGTTCTATCAGGTTGACGTCAGGACTCTGTGAAGCTCCTCCACACCAAACTCGCTCATCCATGTCTTTATGGACCTTGCTTTGTGCACTGGTGTGCAGTGATGTTGGAACAGGAAGGGGTCATCCCCAAACTGCTCCCACAAAGTTGGGACTGGAACTCACAGCACCTGAATTCAATGATTTGGAGGGGTGTCCCAAAACTTTTGCCAATATGGTGTATATGAAAGTATAATATATTTGTCTTTCAATATTTTCAGACTGAATTCATTTGTTCCCACCACGACACTCTTCGAAACATCATGCTCTTTTAATTTTCTATCTTCATTCAACAATCACACGCAGCATTATCGCCTTAATACATCTCTGGAAGTGCTTTTAAATATTCTTCTTGTTTTGATATGTAAATGAGCACGATGACGCAACGAATATGCAAATTAGATCGTGTCGTCATAGGGCGAGTTCCAGCCTACTTTTTTTTTTTTTTTTTTTCTTTTTTTGGGGGGGGAGCAGGACAGATACTTTCCCCTGAAAATAGTTTGCATATAATACAGCATTATAATAATCTGCTGAATATTTCACTTGCTGTAGGTTGGTGGTTTGCTTTAGAGCTCACAAACTTCGCAACAATCTTCTAGAAATTTCCTGTCTTTATACTGTATACAGCGGAACACATTGCACTCTCACACACTCTTCCCATTTCTCTCCAAGTCTTAACACTCTTTTTAATGTTTACTCATGCTGACATCCAGCTTTTTGTTTATTGTGTTTATTTACTGACCGTCCAGCTCTGGAGAGAGCGAATTTGACTCCGTCGCGCTGAAATGGCAGCAGCCTCTTCTCCAGCTTCTCTGGAAGGACCAGGAGCTCCTCGTCCCTGTCTTTAAGCTCACCTTTCCTCATTTTCCTTTCAGAAAATAAAAAAAAAATAAAAAAAAGTTCAAATCGAGGCTGCTAAAACTCGAGCTAGCTGACCTGACGAACACACAACAAGCACTTTATCCTGTTCAAAGGTACTGCACGCATACTAAATCACAGCTCGCTGGACAGACACTTTGTATTAACGTCCACATAAAAAGCATGAGGCGAACCAGTCCACTGTTTCACGCGTCTTTTGACATTTCGCGGCAATGTGGCGTGCCGCCGACGTCATATTCGCGCGACATCGACGTCATATCCGCGCGACGTCGACCTGCACGAACTAAACGCCATAGGGCTGCTAAACGTGCTAATGTGTATTTTAGATGAGGGGAAAAAAAACATATTGTTCCGTACCATTGCGACATACTGTGTAGTATGCTAGTAGTAAGATAAGGATTATTTTTTAAATAATAATAATAATAACAATAATAATAATAATAATAATAATAATAACAACAACAACAACAACAACAACAACAATAATAATAATAATAATAATATGGGGGCACGGTGGCTTGGTGGTTAGCACGTTTGCCTCACACCTCCAGGGTTGGGGGTTCGATTCCCGCCTCCGCCATGTGTGTGTGGAGTTTGCATGCTCTCCCCGTGCCTCGGGGGTTTCCTCTGGGTGCTCTGGTTTCTTCCCCCGGTCCAAAGACATGCATTGTAGGTTGATTGGCATCTCTAAATTGTCCATTGTGTGTGTGTGTGTATATGCGCGCCCTGTGATGGGTTGGCACTCCGTCCAAGTTGTATTCTCCCTTGATGCCCAATGACGCCTGAGATAGGCACAGGCTCCCCGAGAATAAATCGGATAAGCGGTAGACAATGAATGAATGAATGAATAATAATAATAATACGACTTCACTAAACTTGTATTGCTGTTAATGATATCACTATGTGTAGTAATGTGGCTTTGGGTGTTAAAGAGGGTACATACATAAATGAATGTATATGTATTAATGTATAATGTATTCATCATTCATAATTATAAATAAATAATTATAAGTTTATAAAAGTAAATAAATAATCGAACAAAAAAATCTATACAGATGTACATAGTGGTATCGGGGAAAGTTGCAATAATCTTGTTGAATATTGTCTTTGTTATTTTCTTGTTTGCTTCAGGGTTTTTTTTTTAAACACGTGTTGATATGCAATATATGACTGAAACTTACTAATGTGGATCTGTCCGACCAAGCAAATGATTCTTAATGATTTGACCATCACTCTTGATTATTTCCACTCATAAGAAAGATGTAGTAGTAATAAATATAGTAATAAATCGTCTGCAAAGAGGAAGAACACCAAAATAAGAACAAAATGAAAGATAACGGGTGGTTTTATCCTGCAACAAATAATAAGAAATTGAAATGTTATTTCATTTTTCTATTTTATATATTTGAAAAATAAATATTAGTGCGAACAAACTGTAGTTTCACCTCCAGTCAAATGTTTATGTATGAAATTAAACAGTGGTTTGTGTTTTATACACTATATTGCCAAAGGTTTTGGGACACCCCTCCAAATCTTTGAATTGAATTAGAGCGGAGACTGCGAGCCAGGCCAAAAATGGGACGTCTGCCTTTACATGCACATGAATGTAATATGGAGTTGGCCCGCCTTTTGCAGCTTCAGCTCTTGAGGGAAGGCTTTCCACAAGGTTTAGGAGTGTGTTAACAGGAATTTTTGACCGTTCCTCTAGAAGCGCATTTGTGAGGTCAGGCATTGATGTTGGACGAGAAGGCCTGGCTCGCAGTCTCCCCTCTAATTCATCCCAAAGGTGTTCTATGGGGTTGAGGTCAGGACTCTGTGCAGGCCAGTCAAGTTCCTCCACACCAAACTCGCTCATCCGTGTCTTTATGAACCTTGCTTTGTGCACTGGTGTGCAGTCATGTTGGAACAGGAAGGAGTCATCCCCAAACTGTTCCCACAAAATTGGGAGCATGAAATTGTCCAAAATGTCTTGGTATGCTGAAGCATTAAGAGTTCCTTTCACTGGAACTAAGGGACCGAGCCCAACCTGTGAGAAACAATACCTGAATTTAATGATTTGGAGGGGTGTCCCAAAACTTTTGTCAATATAGTGTATGTTTATAGGTTAAAGAGAACCATGTTATTATGAATGCCATTTATTCAGAATTTTTAAAGTATATGTAAAAGTTTAAAATACTATGAAATGATGATGATTATTATTATTATTTATTCCATGATCTGATTGGCTGCGCTGACTGCCGGTCACTCCTCTTCCCCCGCCTTTTTTGTCTCCCAGCATCCTTTGCGTCGCTGTGACTGACTTACTCAGTTAGCCAGTTAGCCTCTACATGCTGCTGCTACGCTGATTTGTTTTTCTTTCTTCTGGACATTTTCAGATTCTATCATTCATCCGGGTGAGTTCGTATTCGCTTTTGTTCTGTTTTTAATAGAGTTTGTAGGAGTGTATTCACCCGTGAGACTCACACTCTGGAAGTGTAAAAGCACCGGTTAGCTCGTTAGGCTAACTGAACTAGCGGCATCGCCATTAGCGCATAAATTAAATAAATTATGTTTGTTGAATTTTATATTTAATGAAGCTACATAATTGATTACACCTCCTGGGGTCGCGACAAGTCGTTTTGGGATGAAAATTTACTGTAGTAAAGGCCGCCTTGGCGAGCTAAGGCTGCGTTTAGTTGCGCTGTTCATGCCATGCTAAAGATACACAAGCTCGCTGTCCAAACAACTCCCTGCTCCCTGTTTGAGTGCCCTAATTAGGGTGTGATATAATGACTTTCACACGCTGCGTAGTGTCATACCTGTCTAACAGACAGCCATTTGGGATTCAGCCACTAACCGGGCTACTTATCATTGCTTTCCTTTTTCTTGTTCTCACGCCATTTTATTTGCGAAAAAAGAAGCAACTGTAAGCATTACAGTTGTTTCATAATTAAAAACAAAATATCTAGTTGTAACTATTTATAGCATAAAACATAATTGTGTAGAATTATACATAACGAGAATGCACTGTAATTAGTCTGACAGATGAGCAATTAGTTTTCTGAAGAAAACGCTTTTTGAAATTTACTGATTTTATCTGAAATTATTATTATTATTATTATTATTATTATTATTATTATTATTATTATTATTATTATTATACTGTGGTATTTCACACACTAACAGGGAAGTAGTTGTCTAGACAGGGTTTTCGTGACAGTGTTTGTTCTATTGAGACTCAAAAAACTTAAGTTAGGCCACTTATGGATTCGTTGATTAGTTTTTGTTCTCGTCCAATCAAGTTCAGAACTAAGCCCCGCCCATGGGGCGTGGTTTGATCTATGGTAGCGGTATGAAAGCGTGGCTCATTTGTGAATTTTAATGGCTGTAGTTTTTGATGAGGGTTGCGTTTGAGTGTCTTTATACACACACACACACACACACACACACACAGTCTCAGACAGATGTAGTTTACCAAGATACTCTCAGGTGTGTGTCAGGTCAGTGGGGGAGGGGCGCAGCTACAACGCTATTGGCTGTTGTGCAGAATCAGTGACAACACGCCAGTTGGTTTGTTTGTTCATATAGAAAGCATGCAGTAAAAGAGACTGGTGTTTTGTGAAAAGCAGTAGAAAATGCATCTTTTAGACGTGTACTGCAAATAATCCCATCATTGGGGTTTGTTGGACCATTCACGTGTATTATACAGAGATCACGCCCTGGCAATAGCTCAACCAAGATTTTTGGGGGCCGTGGTAGCTCAAGTGGTTAAGGCTCTGGGTCGTTGATCGGGGTTCAAGCCACAGCACCACCAAAATGGGCCCTTGAGCAAGGCCCCCAACCCACCCACAGTTGGGCTGCATCATGGCTGACCCTGCGCTCTGACCCTAACCCTCCAAGGACGGGATATCCGAAGAATTTTTTGTCTAAGCTGCTGCAACACAAGAATTTCCCTCATGGGATCTGTCTGTCTGTCTATCTCATCTGATCTCCTTTGCTTTTCTGCACAAACACAAAAATTCAGGGTAAAAAACTGACAGAAAAGCCGTTGTGAAAGCACGTGGAATAAATAGGAGAGAAAAATCTCCAGAATAAACTATGCCTCTAAAAAAAAAATAACCAAAAAAAAAGATAAATAATTAAATCCATAATATATGATTTGCTGACAATGAACAAAAATGTAGCTTTATTTTTTAAATAATGTAACGTATTTTTAATACAACAGAACGTATTTATTTACTTCAGTAATTATTGCTTTCTTTTACAAAAAGGAATTATAGCTTGACTATAAGGAATTAAATCATAATTCGAATCATTTGGCTAGAAACTGTGCCCAGATTTGTAAAAAAAAAAAACAGTAATTAATATAGTAATAAATAATAATAAAAATAATAAAGTTGGAACTCTAATTTTTTTTTCATACTGATATTTTTTGCTCTCAGCATTGCACTAGGCTTTTCAGTATTTTATTTTATTTTTTATTTAACACTCTCTCTCCAGGATGTGTGAATTCTTACCTTCGACTTCTGTCTATCGCAGACAAGCTCACGGCTATTCAATGTGATGAAGGCCGTGTGTCGCAAATCACTCGGATGAATCGTTTTGTTTTTTTTAATCGTACAGGAGTGTTGCTGCTCCTGCTTCAGTGCCTTCAGTGTTCAGGGATTTGACCCGATAAATATTTCACCTCTTTAAGAAGTCTCTCTCTTGTTGAGAAAAAAAAAGAAAAAACATAGCAATATTTTCGTCATCGGTTTCAAGTGTTCGTCACAGCTGTAGTAGTCTTATAAACTCTCCTACACAATACATTACTCAGTTAAACATGCAGCTCATCCAGTCATCGTCTTCTCCCCGTCATTCGCGATCTTTATTCCGTATTAGCGCACATCGCTAGCTAGCTGTAGGTTATTATATCGTGTCTGCTCGCGCTTTTTAGCTGAACAATCACATGTCTTGGCAAACGGCTAAATCAGGAGACCAGACAGCACACTGGAGCTGATTAATTAGATCTGATAAATAAGACGTGAACCTTCAGTTCACCTTCAGGAAGTTGAATGTTTAGGCAGAAAAACGAACTCCAGTTAAAGTGTGAAATAATCAGTGATTTATGCCGCGTTTCTCATCTGATTTTTATTTTAAATGACTCGACACGTTTCTTTTTTCCCCATCTGAATTTCTCAGCATTAATTCTTTTGGCCCTCAGGTTGATTCTTCCTGCTTTGAGATGTTAAAACCTTCCTGAAGGTCATTCTTTCTCTCTGTCTGTCTGTCTCTTTCTTTGTCTGTCTCTCTCTCTCTGTCTGTCTGTCTGTTTCTCTCTCTCTGTCTGTTTCTCTCTCTCTCTCTCTGTCTGTCTGATACCTGAGCACTAATCAAGGTTGTCTCGAATACAAACATTCAGTAATGAAGTACGCCGCTTTCACACTGATTAGTCTTAATAAAAGAGTTTCTTTTTGTTTTATTTTCTCCGATCGTTTTAGTTTTCACACCGCGGACAAGTAAACAAACCTAAAAAGCTAAAGGAAATGCCTGTTTTGCTCTTAAAGCTAGTCAAGGTCAAGCAGGTGGGTGCAAAGACGTTTTTGCTAAGCTCCGCCTCCAAATTCTGCCTCATAGAGTTTGTCAGGATGTCACTTTCACGCGTGCTCAGCTGCGTTCACAGCCACCAAATCTGAAAAAATATTCATTGATACCGAAAAGAAATATTTTGGAAAATCACCACCATTGTTTTATTCAGATTTTTCTCCGTTTCTTAATACGTGTGCGTGTTGTTTGGTGGTGGTTGTTTTTTTTTTTCCCCCTCCAAAGCACAGCAGGAAAGCTATCATTTTCCCAAGGTGACAGAGCGACAGCTTGTGGGGCATTTAAAAGCAAGGAGGCTCATTAACCCAAAAAAAAGCGCTCGGGCCAAAATTTTCCCACTCAGTCTTTATAAAACCTGTGTTTTTGGGGAAGGGGGCCCTTCTCAAGGGAGCCAGTCTTTGAAAGGCTTGGTGGACCGGGTTTTTTCCCGAAACAGGACCAACCTTTCCAATCGGGAAAAGCCCAATGCCTTACCATTTTAAGCTACCTGCATCCCCCCCTTTCGGATAAGTGCTTGCCAAGGTGGAGGCAGAGCGAGGCAGCATTGGAGGGCGTCTGTAAAATGACTGATAGGAGGCTCATGTAAACACAAACAAGCGCTCCGGGCCAGAAGCCAGTTTTCCACGCAGTCGCTTTATACACCTGTGCTGAGGACATGGCTTCAAACCCGGGAGTCCAGTCTTATCCACAGAGCGTCTGTGTAGGTGCGGGTTTTCATTCCAGTCAAACAGGAGCCACACCTGATTCTCACCTGGATAATCAATTACTCCCGACTTTCAGTAGACTCAGGTGTGGCTTCTGCTTAGTCCACACCGGCTCTTTCGGGATAAGATTTTTTTTTTTGATTTTTTTTTTACATCATTTTCACCAGGTATTCTATGTTATTGGTATGTAGAAGGAAAAAAAATTTGTCTGTTACATCGTGAAAACCGGTTCGTTGTTTGGTCAGAAACACTGTGATGAAGGGATTAATATGAGACTTGCATTCAAGTTCTTGACTCGTCTTTCGTTCCCACTGATTTTCTCTGATTTTATATATGCACCAATCAGCCATAACATTATGACCACTGACTGGTGAAGTGGTGATCTCCTCATCATGGCACCTGTTAGTGGGTGGGATATATTAGGCAGCAAGTGAACATTTTGTCCTCAAAGTTGATGTGTTAGAAGCAGGAAAAATGGGTAAGGCGAGTTTGACAAGGACCAAATTGTGATGGCTAGACCACTGGATCAGAGCATCTCCAAAACCGCAGCTCTTGTGGGGTGTTCCCAGTCTGCAGTGGTCAGTATCTATCAAAAGAGGTCCAAGGAAGGAACAGTGGTGAACCGGAGACAGGGTCATGGGCGGCCAAGGCTCACTGATGCACGTGGGGGAGCGAAGGCTGGCCCGTGTGATCCGATCCAACAGACGAGCTACTGTTGCTCACATTGTTGAAGTTAACGCTGGTTCTGATAGAAAGGTGTCAGAGTACACAGTGTATGACGGGTCAGGGCTGTTTTGGCAGCAAAAGGGGGACCAGCACATTATTAGGCCGGTGGTCATAATGTTATGCCTGGTCGGTGTATACGTTGGTGCATATCATTTGTATTTACAAGGAAACCCCGTGCTCCAGCACCGAGTTGTCCCATTTATCCCCCACGTAACAGCCGAATTTTGTAGAAGACCTCGGTCCAATTTAATCCTGGGTCCTTTATTAAACCCTAATGCACTGCTGGGTGGCACATTGGCCTGAAAATGATTTAAAATGTGTAATATTTAAAGGTCACCGGATTTTGTGCGGTACTAAATCACTTTGGTTTCCATTAGCGCCGGCCATTATGAGCAAATAAAATGTCTAAATGAGCCATGTGTTAAAACGCTGACCAACAAAGTGAGGACCTTTTCTGTTACCACGATACAGGTTTTAATGAGCTGGTGTTGCAGTGATCCGGTTTCTCCACTTTATTAGAGATCTAGTATTGTTGCGCAGAATCGCGGAGGCCGTTAAAGTCGCCGTAAACTTTATAAAGACAGCTTTCTCTGTGATGTTTAATTGGAACGCCGAGCTTGTCAGCCATTTTGTTTTTGTCCCTTTTAAGAGCTGCAAATCCGAATGGAGCAGTGACATCATTTTTGAAGTTTCCGTGCCGACGGTGTGTCTGAACGTCGCGATATATGTCATAAAAATAGGCCTGATTATTGCACCATATTTATTTGGCTCTCGAAACGCGCCCCCTTGTTTTCGGTTGCGTCGCACTCGCACATGGAGCTGAACTGAGCCTGTAGTCTGAAAACTACAGCGTTAAACAAAAACAAACCACTAAGGATTCTTGACTTTGTGACTTTTTTTTTAAAGCGTGTGTGCTTAGACTTCCTGAGCTGCCCCGTTTCTGTCATAAGGAAAATAAATAAGGGGAAGAAATGAGGTCTAATCTGCATCAAGCAGGACCTGGAGCTGTGACTCAGGTGTTGCTTAACTCTTTGTGCTGCAGTACAGTAAAGTGGAGCAGTCCTGCTGTGTGGTGCGTTTGGGGAATGGGTTTCAAACTTGTGGTTGTTTTGCCATCTTCAGGTATAACAAGCCTCAGAGATTTAGTAGAGTTAGATGAACCTTCTCACATCCCGAGGTCTGATGAGCATTCTGAGATGCTTTTCAGCTCACCACAGGTGTAAAGAGTGGTTACTTGAGTAACCTGTAGTCCTTCCTGTCAGCTCAAACCCATCCCCTTATTCTCTTCTCACCTGAAGGGATACCCGCCCTTCTATTGACATTTTTTTTTTGTTTGTTTGTCCCATTCTGTTTTCACTCAACAACCTGCTGTCTGTGAAAACCCCAGTTCCTAATAAAGTGGCCAGTACAGCATCTGGTCGCTCTGGCGGTGTGCATTTTTAGCAAACCTAAACAGTTAGTCTTCAGTTTATGAAATGGGATCATCAGCCAATCAGCATGCAGAGTGAGTGTGAGAATCTTCATCTCTGCTACTACAGTGGAATTTCACCCCAATAACATCTTCACACCGCTACATCGGACTTCTTGACTCCGCCCACCTTTCCATATTTTAGAAATCAAATTAGACTCCCAAACCCCCACCCCACCCCAAGTCTGATTTTGTTTTGTTTCTTTACACGAGACACACTACTGTTTTTGTTACACGAGAAGCTGGATGCAAATGTGGTCACCACCACAGTTCGACATGCAGTCTGAGGCATGCTTTGCATCGGAAGCGACGCATGCTTTTTACTGGTTAAAGGATCAGAGCATTTATTACCATCAGGCCTTCTTAATCCACACGACGGTTCCGTTCGATCCTGGTGAAGTTCTTGCGTAAGACGTTAAAACTTTTGCACACACCCCTTTTTTTTATTTCATTTATTTTTTGTTCAAAGTAACATTGCATCATTTATCATTTGCATTTTTATTTCCAAAAAGTAGTTTGCTTAAACATGTGTGTGTACTTCATTTCATGTTAATAATGTGCATGTAGTTTGCCCAGGGGTGCACAAACTTTTGCCTTTTTTGGGGTGGGAGGATTTTTGTTTTCATTTTAAACTTCCAATTTACATCCAATCAGACAGACTGTTCAGATTGTGTAGATTTGTTGCATATTAATTCCCTTCCTGATCATCCTGCGTGGTGTTAAATGATGCTTGGAGTTTAGACGCAGCGAGCATTTGGAGATGCTCATGTAAGCTAGCTCGGGCCTGGAAAGCTGGTTGGTGGATGTAGCGTTATTTCCGCGCCTTGTGTTTGAGTGTTTTCGTCTCCTCACCCGAGGGAATCTAATGCCCCGGTTGCTGCAGTTGGCTTACCGTGAGGGACTGAGCAAGGGGGAAAAAATTGTCTCGAGGCTGGTAACAAACAAGCCAAGGAGTCGCAATGGATAAACTGGAGCTGTGAGATCTCAAACAGCTTCGAGTCTGATTGGTCCGATTCCCCTGGACGTCCTATAACGAACTAGAAAGCGTAACTCCAGATTCCGATGTTTTGCGGCTAAAGGCGGTGATTAGTGTGGCGAGTACCACGTGGCGTTTGTTTGGGGTTTGATTTGTGTCGGCGTGACGGGACCAATCAGTGCCATCTGGCGTGCCTCCATCACATCCACTTTGTTCCCGGTGTAGCCGCGGTGACCCACTACACCCGCTGTTCAGGATGTCTCTCGCTAATGAGGATGAGCTATTATCCACTCGCATCACCACTCTGCTTCCTCACACCGCCTTTCAACTTCCCCTAGCGACGCCGATCCCAAGTCCGCTTTTCGTTCTTCTCAAAAAAAAAAAACCCACAGCAATAACCAGATCGAGGGTAAGAAACGGGCCGTGATGAGCAGGATGGAAAGCACCACTCATGTCCCTTTACCCTTCGGGAGCTCGTTAGAGGCTGTCGGTTATCACATCCCCTCTTCATCGGCCGTTTCCTGCACACTTCAGGGTGGCGCCAGCTTCCGTAGGGAGTGCGTAAATAAACACATTTGTCACTTCTTCTCAAAGCAAATTGCATCGCGGGCCTTAATTATACGGCAGGGCTCCTCCGACTGCTTTATAATGCAGATGAGGCGACGGAGACGACGCGCTTCGGCTCGGCTTTTGGGAGCTTTCTTCTGCCTTTTATCATTTTTTTTGTTGTTGTTGTCAGTTTAATATGTATTTTTATAATGAAAGCCAGAGGAGGTCGAGTTCATTAACGTATTAGCTGACAGCGGCTGTTTTTTTTTTTTTTTTTTTTTTTATGTTTTGTTTTTAAAAAAGAAAAGAAAGGGCCGTTTGTTTTTTAGCAGAAAGCTGCATGGTCTCTGCTACAGCGTCTTTTCCTCTCCACGTAACCTCAAGGACATTAAATTATGCACCGGATGACGGGCGATCTCCACGGGGGAGGTATACAGACCGACTGATTATGTGACAATTGGAGGATTGCAGCACTCGCATCATATACTTCCACTGAACACACTATATAATTTATATATATGTATTTATATTTTATACAAACACACACCAATCAGGTATAACATTATGACCACTTTCCTAATATTGTGTTGGTCCCCCTTTTGCTGCCAAATCAGCTCTGACCCGTCAAGGCATGGACTCCACTAGTTCCCTGAAAAGTGTGTTGTGGTATCTGGCACCAAGATGTTGCAAATTCATTAAAGGCCACTTTGGATAGATAGTGAACACTGCACAAGAGCTGCAGTTTTGGAGATGTTCTGATCCAGTGGTCTAGCCATCACAATTCGGCCCTTCATCAAACTCGCTCAAATCCTTACGCTTGCCCATTTTTCCTGCTTCTAACGCATCAACTTTGAGGACAAAATGTTCACTTCCTGCCTAATATATCCCACCCACTAACAGGTGCCATGATGAGATCATTAGTGTTATTCACTTCACCTATTAGGTGCTCATAATGTTATGGCTGTAAAGGCTTTGTCATTGATTTGCTCAGTAACCTGTAGGTGAAGCTGACATAGAGCAGCAGCTGAACATCTCGGGACTGTCTGAAGATTTCACAACACACCTACAGGCTGTGAGAGAAGCAGCGACCAGAAAAAGAGTTTCAGGACAACGTGAAAGCAGCAGGAACAACGGCTAGTGTTTGGAGAATGGACGGGACTAACGTGAGCAGTGTTGGTGTTGGTTTGCTGATCGAGGAACTGTAAAGTGGTCCTGTCGGAGATTTCTGGTGTGTCCTGACGTCGTTTTTTTGCATGGGAGTCTTCCACTCACTGATTTGTTTGATTCACAGACCTGACACCTGCTGAAACCCCCAAGCTACACTTAGGGCTGTTTAGATGATGGTGATGATAGCTGCGACCTGCTCACATCGCTTCATTCATTTTATTTATTTATTTATTTATTTATTTTTAATATAAAGGTTTTACATTGTTGTGATTTTGGTGTGTGTTTGAGAGAGAGATTTTGTTTTATAGTGTGTGTAGTTAGTGTGTGTGTTTTGGAGTCACATGACTCCCCTCTGCTCGGGAAACCTCTTCCGCCGTTGTTGTGATTGTTGTCATGAGCTGCGTTTTAAAGCTAATCCTGCAAGTGAGGTGTTTAACATTGAAGCACTGCCTCTAAAAGGAAAAGCAGGTCATCTTGTTAAGTCTAGTGTATGTTATCTTATCTAGTGTTTATTTTCATAGCCCAATCATCAGGCCATGTTTTTGTTTAACTGTTCAGTGTGGAAATGACACGGAACCGAATCCGGAGCACTCTGAAAGGTTGCGGTCTGATTGGTCGGTTGTTGGCACTTCCTCAGGTGTAGCCTGCTGGACTATGAGGAAAGTCTGCTGATGTTCGAACATGTGATCTATGCCACGGTGCTTAGAACCCATGTGAAGTTTGCAGTCGTGGAGAAAGTGTGCACGCTACTGAGGTTATGATGCAGGACGAGAGCTAACAATGACGACTGATCTGCGATGGAGGTTGCGTGGCGTGTGTAAAGAGGGCACTTAGTGTGCTTGTTGAGTTTCCAGGGTTTGAGGAAAGGACACTCGAGTGTGGATTTGAAGTGGAAAGGGATTAGTCATGAAGCCTGAGATACTGACATTCCTGATACAGAGAGACGCTTTGCACGTTATGTCCCCGACAGACCCTCCCTCAGCGGCAGTGCGACACACACACAGGCAGGTGCGCACACACAGCGTCGTCTCCGTCTCAGGTCCGCGCTGCCAGCCGATTGGCTAATGAGAGAGGGGGCTGTACGTTAGCAGCCGTCCTGCGCATCATCTCCATTGGCTCAGACAAGGATGACCTCACCAAAGCCAGCTGTTGATTTGGCTCTGCGAGTGTGTGTATATGCGATAGAGAGAGAGAGAGAGAGCTGGTCGTCGTGGCGATGGGTAGAGAGACAGACAGAGCTGAGGCGCGCTCCAACAAGCGCCTTCCGTCCAACGCCGCTATGGAAACGAGCGATGTACGCCGCCGGGAGGATGAGGCAGGTGCGTGTGAGATGGGACTGTGTGTGTGTGAGAGACTTGTAGTTTCAAATCTGAACCTCTGTTGAAATATTAAACACTGGAATAACGGGAAAAAAGGGTTCTGGACTGTAATGAGATTAGCTTGCGCATCTTTAATTTAATTTATTTAAATCTGTAAATTTGTGTAAAAGAGCAAAAAAAAAAAAAAAGTCTAAAGGTGCTAAGGGTACCACCACGCTCCAGTGCTAGAGTTTAGTACCCTTTTTTTCTTTCCTTGCGAATTCTGCACGAACTAGGGTTTTGCGCTGCGGTTCATGCGATCCCACAATGCGCTCAAAAGTGCCCGAGGTTACTGTTCGAAGATGTGTGTGTGAGAGAGAGAGAGGGAGAGAGAGACTGTGGCGCGCTCCATCAGTGTAAATTGCAGTGCATGGCTGCAGGCACTTGCTTAATGTCATTAATGTCTGGAACGGTGTAAGCGATACAGCTTTGGACGCCGCAGGAAAGCCACATGCGGTGAAAAATAATAAAATAAGCGTAGAGTAATAAATGTGTTTTTTATTATTATTATTTTTTTATGATTGTGTGCTGCATGTCTAATTTACCCTGAAGCGCTCTGTTTTCTATTTATTTATTTATTTATTTATTTGTTATTTTATTTTAGTTCTGGACGATTAATATTCCCGAGCGCGAGCATGTCAGGGTTTGAATTGTGCACTCACGTCTTAATGAAATGATAATTAAGGGGAATCTGCTTCATCAGCTTGCTTTGCGTCCAGGCAGAAAAAGGATTTTAAAAAATGTCGCCTCGGGGCAAACAGGAGGAGTTCGGCGCACGACGTTCGGCTAATTAACAGAAACGATCCTGAATATATTAACCGCAGGAGGTCCGAGACACTCGTCCTCAAACTAACTCCCCATCTTCTCTCTAAGAGTTCCATGTGGTCGAGGAGTCTTATCTGACATCACCCTTTATTTTCCTTCCTTTATTATTCTGCAATTGAATTTTTTCCCCCGAACTGATCTTGTCATTTTGTTGATCTTAAATCAAACAGATTTTATTATTAAACTGAGATTAGAAAAAGTAAATGGATAAATAAACGACAAGTTGGACTCGACACATTTCCTGCGGTCAGATTCAGAAGAGAGGAAAAAAAAAATTCTCAGCCCAGCACCCAAAATGTCTTCAGGCAAGGAACAACAAACATACAGGGATGAAATAAATGTACAATGCAGCAAAAAAAAAAAAGTGTGATACGTGAATTTTCTTACGCTTTCTGATCAATGCAGTTTTTATTCAATTAATTTTTTTTTAATTATTATTTAACAATCTGTACTTTGTTGCATAGCAACAAGCTGGGTTCCAGCTGGAGGAATTGAATGTCGATGAAGAGCTAAAAGGAGATCGTGATGCTCTCAAACGATATTAACAATACCGCCAACCGGGGGGGCATGCAATTTTGTCCAAAAAAAGTATAAAAATTGTGAGCTAGCTAGAATGGACTAGCTATCTCTTCAGCTGCCTGTTTAATTAAACTGGTTATCGTTTTTAATTAAATTGATTTTTTTTTGTTTATTTATTCACATGCCTTTTTTTCCAGCTCCAAATGTGCTCTCACTTATTACCCTTTTTACTCTATTATGTAGTTTTCAATTTTCAAAAAAATCTTTTTTTGACACCTTATAGTTACTGTTAAGTGTTGTGACATTTATTTATTTATTTATTTATTTATTCATTCATTCATTCATTCATTCATTTGGTTAACAATCAGCATGATTGTCAAAAATAAACTATGGGGGGGCCCTCAACCTTTCGTGCCCCCTTGTGTTACGCCAAAAGAAATGCACTGCATCTTTTTTTAATTTTATTTTATTCATTTATTTATCTTTTAATTTATTTATTTAAACCAAACATTAAATACATAAATAATCAAAATTCAGAATTAAATTTTTTTACATTTTATTTTTTTAAAAAGAGAACCTTTATTTATTTATTTTATTGTTTTTGTTGTTGTTGTTATTGTTGTTGTTGTTGTTATTATTATTATTATTATTATTATTATTATTATTATTATTATTATTATTATATTATTATTATTATTATTATTATATTATTATTATTATTATTATTATTATAGTTTTTTATCTGCATCAGGAGCAGGAGCTCCTTACAGCTCTAATCTCATTTTTGTTTGTGTGTGTGAGAGAGAGGGAGAGAGAGAGAGTTCAGATTCAGATATTTGGGCTTGTTCTCACACTGGGTGTTTTGAGATGCCGAGTCTTTTGGGGAGAGGAGAGGACGGCTGAGGGATCGGAGAGGGAGATGGAGAGCAGGAGATAAAGGATGATGTAGAGATCTAACAGATATGAACAGTGTGTGGAGCTCATCTTTAGGGTTCATACCAATTCACTCTGTCCTCTGTCCCCCAAATGTCTCTCTCTCTCTCTCTCTCTCTCTCTCTCTCTCTCTCATCTCTCTCATCCTCTCTCTCTCTCTCTCTCTCTCTCTCTATATCCTGATTGTCCTCCAGCTGAACACATGATTAGTACACTGCGCTAACAGCTAGCCCCCTGACCCCCTTACACACTCTGCAGAATATATTCTAGAGGTGAAACACACACACAGCGATGAAGGGCACTTTCAAGGGAGCTATTACTGTGTGAGTGATGCTGTAGGGCACTCTGATCCAGACTCTCTCTCTCTCTCTCTCTCTCTCTCCCTCTCTCTCTCTCTCTCTCTCTCTCTCATGATCTTGAGCATGTGAGCTGTCAAATTCCTTGTGTGTGTGCAAGTAGGAGGTTAGGGCACAAACACCTGCTTTTTGTCACAGATGGCACCTGTGAGCCTGTCACAGCGAGTGTGTGCTGCTCATCTCCTGAATCTTGATTAGTGTGTGTGTGTGTGTGTGTGTCAGAGAGCATTAACATCATATTAGTGCTTGCTGCTGTGTTTGATCTTAGTTAGGGATGGATTAAGTCATTTATATGATGATTTTGTGTGTGTGAGAGTGTGTGTGTGTGTGAGAGAGGTCTGGGGTCAGTCCTCTTGACCTCTGTGATCACACACCAGGTTGTCAGTGCCAGCTCTGAGACCTGATGCCAGTGAACACAGCAGTGACACACTGCAAGAGACTGACAACCTCCCTGTGCCTGTCTGTCTCTCTCTCTCTCTCTCTCTCATCTCTCTCTCTCTCTCTCTCTCTCTTTCTTTCTCTCTGTATCTGTCTCTTTCTCTCTCTCTCTTTCTTTGTCTCTCTCTCTCTCTGCTGTTCTTTTGACCTCCTCCTTTCTCTTTCTACTGCAGTCGGTTGTTTTTTTCCCCATCAACTCCCTTCCTGTCTTTTACACTCTCTCTCTCTCTCTCTCTCTCTCTCTCTCGCTCTCTGCTCTCTCTCTTCTCTCTCTCTCTCTCTCTCTCTCTCTCTTTTTGTCCCATTGTCTCTTTGTCTCTCTTGTCTTTTGTTCTCTTCTGTTTTCTCTCTCTTTCTCACTCTTAGCCTGTCTTTTTGTCTCTTTGTCTCTCATTCTATCTATTGTCTTTCTGTCTTTCATTCTCTTTCATCCCCCCCCCCCTCTCTCTCTCATCCCCCCCCCCCCCTCTCTCTCTCTCTCTCTCTCTCTCTTGTTCTCTAGCTCTGTCTGGTGTCAGTGTGATATGTATTTATTCATATATTCATGCAGGCTGCACTTTTTGTCTTTGACACTTTCAAAGATTTTTTTTTTCTCCTCCTCTTCCCACAAGACCCGGAAACCTTTCATTCATTTTAATGCGCACACACACACACACCACACCTGTACAGACATGCCTACAACCAAAACCTTTCTTCTTGCGTAATGGAGCATCATCTGACCTTTTGCCCTTTTTTTGCGTGTGTGTGTGTGGCAGGTGTGTGACGGCGATGCGGAAGGTGTGCACGGGTCGTGGTCATGTGACCCGACCCCACCATTGGTGACAGGGTCATGGAAGCACCTGGGTCCTACTGCCCCCTGAGTTACTGCCTCAACACAGCCAGTAATACACACACACACCACTATTTAATGCATGCCAATGTTCAGAAATATCAGAGCTAATACACATTTATTCATTTTATTTCCTCATTCACATACCATGATAATCTCGTTGCCTTAATTGTCCCTTCATCTGTCCTTGTCCTATTGTGGTGTGTGTGTGTGTGTTGTGTGTGTTTTGCAGGTTGTGTGTGTGTACGTGTGTGTTAGGCGTCGGCTCCGATGAGAATGTCTGAAGTTGCGCTGGAGGAAAGAGGCTGCGACGCGATGAAAGTCCTAGAGAGCGACGGCCCTCCCGAACCGCACAGCCCCGCCCATGCACACGAGCACAACGCCGCACACACGCAGCATCAAGAGCACACACAAAACAAGTGTGTGCACGAACAGAGCTGCAAGGACCTCAGTAACCAAACACAGGTGAGGATGAGGGGGGAGGGAGCAAACACTACACTACACACACACACACACACTCAGGGGAGTAAAAGGATACTAAACAGCACCTTTGCTTGTCCCTAGCGTAGAGACCTGTAGTATCCAGGGTTCTAACTGAAATAAATCCCTTTACCTTCTGTTGCACTGTATTATGTGATAAACCGTATAATCGTCCAAATGCACCTCTAAAACAAATCTGCTTTGTCACCTGCAGCACAGGAATTTAATAAGGTTCGAATGATATATCGGTGTGTCTGAAGGAGAACAGCAAGTCCGAGGTGTTTTTGCTGTCTTTTTCCCCCTAATGAAATAATTTAACACAAACGTTCTGCTGTTAAAACAACAGGGATAGGGACGGCTCGTATCGTGCGTTTTATTATGTTTAATTGACTCCTTGCACTGAGATATACCGAACACTAGATGAGGGACGAGTCGTCCACCAAGTGGATCACTGTGTAAATCCTCCGAGCGAGAGCAGCGGACCGAGCCAACGGGAGCCAGATCCTGGCCCAGCTGCTGCATGACTGCCTCCAAGCAGGCCAGAGGGGCCCGAATATCTGGAGCTGAAACCCCGCAGGCTTATCCGCAAACTTCCTGTGTGTCATTCCAAGTCATGGGATGGCTATGCGCGAGTGTGTGTGGGTGCGCGCGCAAGCGTGTGACTTTGCCGCCATCTGTCACTGGCAGCATGACGGAGAAAGAGAGCCAAACTTCATCTCACTGTCTTTCTCTCGCTTTCTGTCTTTCCCAATTAGCTGCTTCACTGATGCACTCGCATGGCACACCTTCTGTCACTGCAACAACCTACTTACTGTAGTGCTACAGTACAACCACACACACACACACGTCCCAAAAGATCCATATACATACGACGTTTCACATTCTATGTTGCGTTTAGTTCTACTGCAGATATATAGCCAATATTTTTTTAAAGATTTTTTAACAATAAACATTAGGCATTAACGATGACTTGGTTTTTAAAGGGTTTCCCCTTTCCCAATACTTTTGCCTTTTCCCTTATTTGAGCCTGTGCTTCAAGAAACTGCTGCTACAGGAACCTCAGGCTGATGGAAGGAGTATTGCTTTTGCGCCGAGGTGGTATAAATCTGTCAACCAGACAATGCTTCAATATTATAAAGACTTTTCAGGGACACTCGGGTTTATCAGCCGTAATCATCGAATCTAGAGACGGATAGTGAAAGGATTTTATTGTGCCTTTTTTTTTGGATCCACTTTAATGCCAAGTTTCTCTGACTGATCTCCTCGGTTTTGAAAAGATTCGATTCTAGTGGGCGTGGTTTCTCCAAAGCTAGCCCCGCCCCGTCCACATGAGAATGAAAAGATCCAAATCCTAGGCGATGACCTCACACTCACCATTTTGACCCCTTATTACGTTGTTTTATTCGTTTAATTCGTCACCCAATGTTTATAGTGATCCATGAGCATATAACAGGTCTTTTTATTTATTTATTTACGTTTCAATTAAAAGGCAGCTCCTGTTTAATTGTTCCGACTTTCCCAAGCTGCGTGCGACGCTGACAGGGATAAAGATGCATGATAGGAAATGTCGGAAGCCATTAGGGAAAGGCATGGCTTAATCTGCATTCACACTAGCAAGCGACAAGGCAGGCGCCGGTTCATTGTCTATGCAAGTTCACAGCATGAGGCTCGATTCCAGAGACACGGCAACAAACTGACATTTGAATTGATATTTTCACCATTTTATGCAAATGAGGTCTGATGCAACCGCCGCAACAAAACCAAATAAAAAATCCTCTTAAAAAAAAAAAAAAAAAAAAAAAAGCTAGAGGAAACCTGTATTATTAAAAAGAATAAAGGTGTTTGAGTTTATTTGGACTCATGATCTAGAAGAAGAACCTTGTGATTTATTGGTCTAAAATTTTATTTTTATTTATTTATTTTTTTATTTTAATTTTTTTTTTTTTTTACAGAATAAATGCTGATGGTGGGATGTGTGTGGCAAGAAAAATAAAAGAAATATGGACAGAAAAAGATCGCTCTGTCCATCATCTAGCACAAATAGCCTAGCACATCTAGCACAGTAGCCTAAATGACTTACGAGGGATTTTTGTAGACGTTCTTAAGACTAGCTAGAACCTGCGGCATGGTATATTTCTGAAATATTAATGACCATCAGTCTTCTCTTTACTGTATCGAAAAGAAATTCACACCAGATTAAGCGTAGTTCAAGCCGGACAAAATGGCGACGAGCATCTCCTAACAAACATCTACTACAGCGTAAGGAAATTGAAAGGTTTCTGATTCAACACACATCTCACTGACCACTAGCCGGTGTGAAGAGCAGTCGACGGAGTTTAACGGAAGAGCGAAGCTTCGGTCATTCGTGTGAGCGAATAATCCTCCTGCTGCAGAACAAAAGCATGTATTGAAACATTGGGACAATTTTATTGTACGAAGGCAGAATCCAGCTTGTGAACCGATTTGTAAAACGGTGTCTCTGTCTTTACTTCCTGTCACGCAGCCGTCCACCACAGCAGGACAGCCAATGAGACGCTCCAAGGTATCGTACCGTCATCTAACGCACGCTTTTAGCATCAGTGACTAATAACTCCATCTGTGAGCTGAGGCTCGTGTCGTAGAAACTCTTGATTAGGTGTCGGTACTCAGCGGCCTCGGCGCTAATTTTGCTCGCTTTCTCCTGCCGAGATTTTATACGCTGAAAAACCTCGGATTTAAAAAGCTCTGGCCTTTTAGTACTGACTAAATAAAAATTTAAAGAGCACAGGAGACAGCAGCAGCAGCACTTGGTGGGGTATAGTACTCCCGAGTATTAAAAAAGCAAGCTATCAAGTTGGCAAATTACCTTCATAAGTGCATTTTAATGGCGCTTTAATGAAGGCGATGGCTAAAATGCTTTTGGGGTGTTTTTCTGGAACAAGGCGTACCTCGTGGAGATCCTCTCCACCAAGTGCAGTCAGTATTCATGGTGTTTGCATCATTACTGTGCATCTTGGACAAAAGCATGTTTCTTTGTGCGATTTGGATTTGTTCATGAAGCGCATCTTGCGGATTTTTCGAGTCTTTGCAGCTGTGTATCGTGTGTGTGTGTTTTTGTTTTGTTTTTTTTGTGTGTGGGGGTGAGTGATGGTGTTTTTTGTATACAAATGAGCTGATTTTCTTTTGTGTGTGTCTTGCTCATGCAGTGCTTGTTTTTACTTTGTACCTTCCGTTTTGATATGTTTGGTCTTGACAGCGTCATTGTTCCGTCGTCGGCCACGTATGGAGTGCTTGTTGACCTTTCGAACAGATTTTCAGACGTTGACGGACAGGGACGGCGCAAACAGCACGCCGCTCCGCAGCTCTCAAAACGCCGCGCTCTGCGCCGCTCGAGCTCGTTGACCTCTGAAAATCATTTTCCATGTTTTGTTTTCCGTGTGGGCGAGAAGTGCAGAGGTTGGCGCTTACATTTGAACTGTTTTCTGACAACAATAGCTGAACAGCTCTTTATTCACAACCACGGTTTATCTCCTCCAGTCAAACGCAAAAGTAAAATTAGTCCGGAGTTTGGCGGTGTGTGAAGAATCGTCGCCACCCACAATCTCAGAGCCATCACATCAGGTAAAGTGTGTGTGTGTGTGTGTGTGTGTGTCTGTGTATATTTGTGTGTGTAAGTTAGGGCTGTGCATTATGGCCATGATGTCTGTATTGCAATAAATGAAACGATCACACGTAGTAGTGTCAGACTAAATGGACAAAAGTATGTGGACAACTCGCCACCTTGTGCTTTTGAAGATTGCATTCCAAATTTTTTTTTGCCCCGTTTTGCTGTTTATTCAAACCTCCACGCTTCGGGAAGGCTCGGAATGTGGCTGTTGGAATTCGTTCATTCAGCCACAAGAGCTTCAGTGAGGTCGGGCATTCCAGTTCCTCCCGAAAGCGTTCCAGGTGGTCGAGTGAATTTATCTTTTTCCACACCTTGGCACCATGTTTGTATGGTGTGCACATGTACGTTTTACCTTGTCAGCATCTGACAGCCTTATCCAGAGTGACTTACACTTTCTCATTTTATACAACTGAGCAATTGAGGGCTGAGTGCCTTGAGTGTCAGGAGCCCAGTGGTGGCAGCTCGGCGGAACCGGGATTCAAATTCACAAGACCGATTCCTTCAATCAGTAGTTACTACGCTAGCACATCCCCCACGTCTTTGTCCTGCTGGAACAGGTTCAGGGCCACCTTAGTTCTCAGAAATCTTGCTGCTCCAACCTACAGAGACATTCTAAACAAAGCTGTGCTTACATATGGGGGAGATGGCTCTGACTCTTGTCGACCATTGTTTTACCGATGCATTTAAAGTCAGCAAGGAAGATTTATGACCTCTGCCTGCATGTTGCTTGCTAAATATTTGCGATGAAATGAGCATTTACATTTACTGGCCGTTTAAATAGAATTCGCACACATTCAGTCTTGATTAACTCACTATTTCTTTGATTTCAGTGACTGTTTTATTTTCAGCCAGGCAGGGAATTAACCCACAGCTCATCACACCTCTTTTAGTTTTGAGGGTTAAATCTTTACTCCCTCTGGAAAAAAAATGCTTTTTTTTTTTTTTTTTTTAGCATTTTCATTAGGGTAGGCTGCAAGGGTTTTAAAAGAACTACCCCTTTGGCAATGCTGTTAGTCAAGGGCTAAGTGAACTTGTGTAATTTATTATGAAAGCGGCAATGAATTCAATCAGCAGTAAAAAGAAACCCAGAGTACTCCCCCAAATATTGAGGTCTTGTGTGTAGGAGTACTTTGGGTTCTTAGTAAGTTGCACTGTTGATGGTCAACAAAATGCGGACCAACATTGTCCAAATTGTCAGGTACCTTTGTGGCGTGCAAGATTGTCCATGGCCGCTTAGTTTTCGGGTGAGGGTTGTGGCAGCAACAGATTAAGCAGCTCAATCTGATCCAGACTTCTCTATCCCCAGCCACCCTCAGATTCCAGCTTCTCTTGGGTCAACATCCACAGATGTTCCCAAGCCAAGTGTGACCTGTAATCCATTGAAGGGGTCCTTCCCTGGGATGTCTGTCCAGTGAGACATGCCTGATACAGTTCTAGCTGTACCTAGTCGGTGCCCTAGCTTCCTCAACTGGTTCTTCTCCAGAAACCTGTGAATTAAACTCATGTTCTGAAGGCTGCTCACACGACCATGTTCTTTAAGACGCTATGAACACCACACTATGCTTGAGTACGTGTTGGTGGTCCATTTGATGCTGCCAAGAGAATATCCTTTCCATGAAACCCCATTTGCCTTGAGGTTTGAGGGTTTCGGCTCTTGCTCGAGGTCCGTACAGAGGCTGCGTGGTGATTCTGCAGCTTTTAAAGTGCGTCCCACCACAAATGCAGAGGTTTATGAGGCCTTGACGGCGTTACGTGCGTGGCCCAGACCACCTCCAGGGCTGCCTTCAGGGGTGGGTCCTGGTATAACCTTTATCTAAGCACGGATTTTTGTAACTTTCCCAAGCGTCATTTAGGTGATTCCTTTTTGTCCGACCTCTGTCCTCAGATCTATTCACAAAGGGTGGCACCATGGTGGCAACCCTGAAGTTCACCATAGTATAAAAACCCCTTCATTACAACAATGTCTTGATGGCTTCTAAACTAAACCCTAGTAGTGAGTTGACATCTTGTTAAAATAAATGAGTATCTGCGTATGCTAGAGTATTCTGCAATAATTTTTCTGCAGGGTCTTGGCCTGTACGTTTGGTATTCTTTAGTTCTTTCTTGAACGGGGGGGGGGGGACTAAATTGTGTTTCATTGACCTTTAAATCCAGTTTCTTGTTGAGTGTGCAGAAAAAGTACAAAAAGAGAAAGCAAATGAACTTTAAATGTTTTGCTGCTTAATCATACTTGCTTAATTAGGTGTGTGGGGAGGGGGAGTGTCTCTCAAGCGAACAAAAAGGATTTCTAAATGGTACAGAGAATGATGTTTGCTAACCAGTACCTTTTTTATAATAATGGATGCTTGAAGATGATGTATGGCGTTCATCAGAACGGCTTAAGCTGTACAGTCAGGCCAGATTTATCAGAGGTGACCCGAGGTTTTCTGTAAGCGGGTTTGGTTTGGGGTGCGTTCAAGATTCTTGGCGTGCACGTGGCACCGTGGTCTAGCTCGCTCTTCCTCAAACAGGTTCTCTCTTTGTGAACCATTTTTCGACCAGGGATTGTTTTGCATCGAAAAGCCTAAAGTTCATAAACCCTAAATACCTTCAAGTAGCAAGATGCTGTATTTTTCCTCTCCATCATCATCTCCACCTGTCCCTGTACTCCTGGATGCTGCTGTAGCTCTGGAGAGTCACACTTCCACAGCATCAGCAATCCACTCAGTAATTGAGCTCAGTGTGCGGTAGGTGTGTTTGATTGAAAAGCATGTGTCTTCTTTTTTCTTCTCTCTCCCTCACGCTAATGGTGATGTGTGTGTTTAATAGACGGTGCGCCGTTTGTGTGTATTTAATAGATGCGTACAGGGAGTCGGTTTGTCCCGAGCGCAGTATTGCTTGCATCCATCATCTCTATAAAATGTAATTTTCCTGCGTCAGCGGCTTGCAGCTCTGCAGATTTTTTTTTTTTTCTTCCTTCCCTCCCCTCTCCTCTCTGCGGATTGATATAATTGGCCACTTTCACTCAAAACCCATTCCCACCCATTATTAAGTTATCGCAAAGCTCGGCGAACAGTAAGGCCGCCTCAGCTAGACCGCACCTCCAGCGCTTTTACGGTGCATCAAAGTAAAAAAACATTGCGAAATTAGCATGACTGCCACCGGAAAGCTCCGAATTAGACCGTAGAAAGGCTGGGCAAACGAGACCGAGAGAGCAGGAATGGTTTCTCAATATGCGTTTAATAAAAGGTCTTTAAAAAAAAAACGTACACACCTCTACCCCCCTATTTGTGCATAATCTAAATCGTGTTACTCAGCATCTAATGGGTCATGTTACTCAGGGTCGTGTCGAGTTACTCAGGGTCATAGGTCTCAGGCCACGAGCCGGATATATTTTACAAATTAAAAAAAAAACTAAAAACATTCTTAATAGCTGATTTTCTCACATTATTTGCAGAAATTAAGCACCCCCCCCCCCCCCCCCCCCCACAGGTCATGCACTCCAGCTATAAAATAAATGTTTAAACCTGCGCTGCAAATATATTTGATTTTAGGAAGATAAGCTGTAAATTGGTCTGTGTGTAATTGGACTGCGAGGACGAACAGATGTTAATCAGAGTTACGTCCTTGAGCACGTGAATGAGATCTATTTATTTTTTCTTCCCAATTCCCCTCGTGAATGAAGGTCTATTCACAACCTCATCTTTTTACCTCACTATTTATTTACCTTCCTTTGTTTCCTTCGTTCGGCCGCCTCATGTCGTGTTCTGCAGCAGCGTCGCTATCGAGCTCGAGACACAGCAGTTGATCAACGGAGAGACGAGCTCATTTTGCCCCATCTCATTGTGTGTGTGTGTGTGTGTGTGTGTGTGTTTTTGTTTTGTTTTTTGTTTTTTTTTGTTGTTGTTTTTTTCTTCCTCCTTGTAAAGGGCAAGACAGTTACTGATGGACCAGGTTGTGTCCTTGAGAGAAATAAAGCAGGAAAGAGACAGCAGTGATGGATGGATATGGCTAAAAAAAAAAAAAAAACTGCGCCAGCACTCGTTTATTTTATTTACTTAATTTTTTTTCATAAGCAGTTTACCGGGATTAAAGTATCGATGGAGCAAGATAAGATGTTTATTTCTTTACGTGTGCATAAATAAATAAATAAATATAGACACACTCCTGATTGTGTGTCTTGGATCACAAGACACAAAGGTTATTAATTTTTTATGCTAGGTCTAACAATTATTAGCGTTAGTATAGAGGAGAAGATTGGATAGCAAAGCAGTTTGGTCTGAATGTAAAAAAAAAAAAAAAATTTAAATAATAAATAAACAGATTTCTATATAGAGTGATTACTTTTATGCTTTTTGTGCTCTCTCTGTCTCTCTAAAATGTGTTCAATTATTCTGCAAGGGAAAGGAAGATCAGAGTAAATGCACTCATTTTTCTCTTTGATCAAAAGAATGTCATGGTTTTATTTTTATTTATTTGTTCATTCATTTATTTTTTATTTAATGAAACCTTTTTAAATATCCATCATGGCATTTGTGGCATTTTAAAAAAGCCAGTAATTCCAGGCGTTTTTAATTTTTTTTAAAATGTGTTTTAATTAAAACTGCTAATTGTGCCGCTCAACGTGCGCTCTACAGGATAAGATCCATTTGCAGCTCAGCCAGGCTTCGGAGAAAGAGGAAGCTGCCAGCGGGGATGAAGAACATGGCGAGAAGAGCCCGGAAAAGACAGAGCGAGCCGACAAAGCACCAAGAAGATCACTGTCGAGAGGTGTGTGTGTGTGTGTGTCATAGTGGGTTGGCTGATGTTGTGTTGTAAACGTTCAACTTTAAATAAGCCTTGAATATTTATTTATAAAGATATATCTATATATTTTTCAGATGAGTATATAATAGTCAGGAGATTGTATGGTACCTAATATATAAAGCAGCAGAAGGTGTGTGTGTGTGTGTGTGTGTGTGTGTGTGTGTCAGTCAGAGTGACTGGTGCTGGCAGATGAGATGTTTTCTCACACGCCAGATGGAGGCAGCAGAATGTATGCAGCATGTAAAATTCTCTCTCTGTCTCTCTCTCTCTCTCTCTCTCTCTGTCTCTCAGACCCCAGTCAGGAGTACACCGACTCCACAGGCATCGATCTCCATGAATTTCTGGTCAACACACTGAAGAATAATCCTCGGTATGTTCGGCACATTCATACTGTAAAGCCCGTAACTCTCCTCCTGTCAGTTTTGATCATTAATTCCCTCCTGCACCATGCAGCCTGCTGCGCGATGCCACCGGGAGCTAACAAATCGAGCGTTGCTCCAAAAAAACCAAAACGGAAGTTTGTTTGCAAACTCGACTATTTTCGAGAAAGAAACAAAACAAATTTGAGCAGAGCTTCAGGGGAAGATTGATGCCTCAAGGCTTAAAGCAGAAAAGGAGGTTCTTTTATTTAAAAAAAAAAAAAAAAAAAAAAGAGAAAAGGAAAAAAAGTTGTTTAGGCTTTCTCAGCATCCGTCGTCTTTTCTCTGAAATTTAGGGTTTGATTAAAATGTAAACAAACGGCGGTTCAGACTAAGAAGAGGGGAAAATGTCCTTGTAAGAAACGTTGCTGAAAGGGTAAGTGTTATGACGTCATAAAATGCAAGAGCCAATCGTGTTTAAGCTGTAGCTACATCGGTTTAACACGGGAAAGTGCTGGACGCGTGTAGTGTTAGACTCAGAATATCACAATCACACCACAGGGTTTTGTAATGACGGCGTCACACACGGATACGCCACGTCCCGAAAGTCTCTGACGCACCAGGCACGTCCCCGGCTAATCGGTTACATTTTGATTAAGCGGAAAATTGCGCAAATTGGATTTCTTTTCTCCTCGAACGATTCCTTTAACCCGATCAACCATTCGGGCTTTTGTACTCGGATTAGGTTTCATCTCATTTGTAAATCTGCCAACAGATTTAACACAACCTAATAAGTTTTTCTGTTCTTTTTTTTTTTTTTTTTTTTTTTTTGGTTAGGTTTATTAATATAGAAATATTAATACAGGTTTGTCGTTGCAGGGACCGAATGATGCTGCTGAAGCTGGAGCAGGACATTCTGGACTTCATCGGCAACAACGAGTGAGTTATTAAGGACAGCTAGAGCTCTTCAAATCCACTTCAAGTCCGGACGTTAACCTGCTGCCATGTAGCTCTGAAATACTCCGATATAACCTCTTCACTGCACGCGCCCGTGTTCATTAATCTGATTCCGAAAGCTGTGTTTGTGTAGTTTAATCTGATTTTAAACATCCTGTTTACAATTGCTTTACATCTGTTCTGAGCAAAAAGGTGTGTATAAATCCCATTGAGAAAATAATCAGACCCGGTCGTTTCCATGGCTCTTTTTATCCCCCATTCGAACCTCTATTCGAACATTCTGAGCAGTGAGAAGTGAAGTGAATAACACTGATGATCTCCTCATGGCACCTGTTAGTGGGTGGGATATATTAGGCAGCAAGTGAACATTTTGTCCTCAAAGTTGATATGTTAGAAGCAGGAAAAATGGGCAAGAGTAAGGATTTGAGCGAGTTTGACAAGGGCCAAATTGTGATGGCTAGACCACTGGATCAGAGCATCTCCAAACTGCAGCTCTTGTGGGGTGTTCCCGGTCTGCAGTGGTCAGTATCTATCAAAAGTGGTCCAAGGAAGGAACAGTGGTGAACCGGCGACAGGGTCATCTGTGGCCAAGGCTCACTGATGCACGTGGGGAGTGAAGGCTGGCTCGTGTGATCCGATCCAACAGACGAGCTACTGTTGCTCAGATTGCTGAAGAAGTTAATGCTGGTTTTGATAGAAAGGGGTCAGAATACACAGTGCATGACGGGTCAGTGCAACAAAAGGGGGACCAACACAATATTAGGCAGGTGGTCATAATGTTATGCCTGATCGGTGTAAATAATTAAAGTGGACGTAATTCACAATGTTTACGTCTCATGCTCCGATCAGGTCCCACAAGAGGAAGTTCCCCCCTATGACATCATACCACCGGATGCTTCTTCACAGAGTGGCGGCGTATTTCGGCTTGGAACACAACGTCGACCAGAGCGGCAAATCGGTCATCATCAACAAAACCAGCAATACCAGGATGTGAGTAGTGTCATTAACACCCAAACCAACTGTCCTAAACTCTTGCCTACACTTCCTGCGTGGGATCTTCCTTTTCTAAAACCATTATGCTTCATTTAATGCTTTCTTTTTTAATTATTATTGTTAGTGATGTGGTTGTTTTTTGTACCATTCTACTGTAGTACAGAGAAAGTTAGCATTGCCAGTTATTGTATTGCATCCTCATTGGTTTCATTATTTATTTATTTTTCATACGTTTAACTTTTTTCGTCACTCATATTTGTAATGTTATTCTATTACTTTTATTACCATCATTAACTTTGGAACAAAATGAAAAGCGCTTTATAAACGAGGTGCGTTATAGTCTTAACAACTCTCTTCGGAGCGAGAGATGCTTATTAGCCGAGTTTTGCCTCACTTCCTGCTTGGTGATACTCCAAAAGGCGCTGACATTTACGCTTTTAAACACTAGATAGCAAAACTCGAGTTAAGTGTTCCTGGAGTTGGCTGGCGTTCGGCCATAACAGGCCGCAATTTAAAAAGCAGCCGATCTGCTTGAGAACGTGATCTTTCAGCTTGTTCATGGTTTTCCAGCATTAGTATGCGTTAATATGCGAAAAATGATGGTTTCTGTTATTAGCATCACAATATTCTTACACGTGTGGGTACTGTACCAAAGATAACATCACTGCACAGTTCTTCTGTAAAGATCGACTGATTTCTCTTGGCCACGTTTCGTTTAATTCGGTTTTCCATCATAAGCCATCTACAGCTCGAGCACATGCACCCATAATAAGTGACCGCAATCCCGTGATTCTATTCACCAGGGGAAAAAATTGTATTAAAGAGGAACATGATATAGAAATGTACAGGATCGTGGCCCTGAGCTTTTACAGATATAGATGTAATATTTTTTTTTTAGTACAGAGTCTTGATCACATTGAAAACAGTCGTAAAAGTTGGGAGATTTATTGTGCAGATTTATATCCGAGGTGGTTCACAGCTTTATTGTCCAAAAGTCCGAATACGAACCTCTGTCTTTTACAGACCGGATCAGAAGTTCTCCGAGCACATCAAAGACGACAAAACCGACGATTTCCAAAAGCGCTACATCCTGAAGAGGGACAGTTTAAGTCTAGACCAGGAGGATGGAAGGGTAAGCAAGTGCACGTGGACAGACGGATGACAAAAACCTGGAAAAGCTTTACATTGAAAAATAAATTTTGTAAATTTTCCATTAGGATGAATAAAGTATCTATCTATCTATCTATCTATCTATCTATCTATCTATCTATCATGATTATCATAGGTTTTTAGACTCCATGGTGAAATCCATAAACTGTCCTTATTCACTGCATCAACACAGTAGCTTTCAATATGGTTGACCTTGAAAAATTCCCAGATTTTCTGGTTACTGTTAAAATCAGTCTGGAAAAAGTCATGGAAAATCTTTTCCCCCAGCATGGTGCAAAAAATCCTGACCTCGATCGTGACCGATTTAAACCCCAAAGATCCCAGACACTCTATGCACTTGGATACGAGACACGGTCATGTTGTTTGGCTTGCGGACATTTAAAGGCGAACGCTGGCTCGCATATTTAAACACGTCTTTGTTTACTTGTGTAGCTGAGGATGCGCCTGAAGGACGACCGGAGGAGCAAATCCATCGAGGAGAGAGAGGAGGAGTACCAAAGAGCAAGAGAGCGAATCTTCGCTCAGGATGTGAGCTTCACTGGCAATAACAATAATAACTAATAATAATAATAATAATAATAATAATACTTTTTGTGATAAATAATAATAATAGCACAAATAACATCTTTAGTGATCAATAATAGTAATAATACTTTTAGTCATTAATAATAACAAATAATACCTTTTAGTAGTTAATAATACATTTAGTTTATTATTATTATTATTATTATTATTATTATTATTATTATAATACCTTTAGTGGTTAATACATTTAGTTGATAATAATAATACCTTTCGTGATAATATAATTATAAAGCATTTATAGATGTAATAATAATGTATTATAAAAAATTTTTTTTTTTTTTTTTTTTTTTAAATGTGTTTTTTTTTTTTTTTTTTTAACTCCACAGGGTCAAGATCATTTCCAGCTTGATAAACGGTAAAATCTCTCTCTCTCTCTCTCTCTATCTGTCTGTCTGTCTATCTCTGTCTATCTAATTGTTACATCTCTATTAAGTGAATAGCTCTGGGAAACATTATTATTACTATTTATATATTACAAAAGAGCGTGAATTGATTTTCTTGTTCTGTAGGATTCAGGAGGACATGGGTTACATTAGCAGCCATCAGAAAAGGCAAATCTTCAGGTAGTGCACAATACACTATTATAGAGAGAGGTTAATTTAAAGGTGTGATACAAATCAGGTGTGTGTGTGTGTTGCAGGTTGAGGGACAGCAGCTCGGAGAATGAGCCGCGAAGCCTGGAGCCTCGGCCATGGAGCAGCACAGACTCGGACAGCTCGCACAGAAACGGCAGGCCGGCCATCACTAAAGCCAGCAGCTTCAGCAGCATCAGCGTGCTGATTCGCAGAGACAGCACTGCTAGCAGCAGGAGCACAGGGAGACTGTCTAAAACGGGTAAAAACACACACACAGACACATGTATGTGCATCAGGAGAACTAGTTCTTAGACATAAGTGCGCTAATTCCAACATCACTTCAGCTTCTGTGTAACACAGATAGGAGATATTAGGCAAATTATTCAAACATGTACAATTCCACACAGACAGGCTGTTAAAAACACACACAGCACATTCCCTCTGTGCAAATACCATTAGACTGTTATAATGTCTCTCTCTCTCTCTCACACTCACACACACACTCGCTCGTGCTATCTTCAGCCGAAAGAGCAGCAGCAGGGTGTATAATGGCACACGCCCAGGCTATCTAAAATAAGTGGTGCACACACACACACACACACTAAGAGCCTCAGGAATGTCTAGAACAAGTAAGAAATGCACATTTTAAAAAATCACACACTACGATTTTCTATACATTCTCATTGACGTTATCCAACATTCTCTCACCATCCATTTTCTATCTCTGTGCATGTGCTTGTCCCCCTGCTGGCATCACTGCTGCTCACACACACACACACACACACACAATCTCAGCATTCCGTGTAAATATTTTTTCTCTAGTCATCCTCTCTCCATCCTCCTTTCACCCTAAAACAAAAGCAGCAGCATCATCCACGCGGCCGTCCCCCCAGGCTGAGTTCATCGCTTATTAATGCGCTGATATTTAACGGCCCATATATAATTCCCTTTTAATATTTAACAGTCTCTCTTCCATCGAGTGACCTCTCCTGTGTCTCTGTGTCCTGCTGACATGGAAAAAAGCCCCCTGAGAAGCTTTTGTATGTGATTGCAGTCCTGGCTATACAGCAGTGTAGTGAACGGAATCAGCAGTAGCTTGACACGATGTTTCGGAGACTTCTTGTATTTATTCCTTCTAGATTGTGAGCAAACGAGTCTTTTTTTTTTTTAAAATTTACGCTCAGTCCGGATGCATAGTAGGTGCAAAAACGTTTCCTGTTCAGTTAGAATAGAAGAAACGACTCGGACAAGATAATACACCACTCTGCGTTTGTTGTTATGTCAACACTGCCGCATGCACATTAATTCAATTTGCGTTTTTTTGCTTGCCAAGTTCTATTCATTTTCATTTTCACCATCATCCCCTATTGCCTGCTTCATCGCCACACCTGTATCGTTGTGTCCAAGTTATTCCCCCCAAAACTAGTCTTTTCATTACTTCTCGTCACAGGTTCCGACTCCTGTAGTAGTGTAGGTTCGTCTACTGGCTCTCTGTCTCGTCCCGCCTTGTCGTTACCCATCCAAGCTGTGCCCGCTCCGACCAGGCATGTCGGTGCAGGCACCAGAGACCCGGGCCCTCCGAGCTCCGCCATGAACGCCACCACCCGTGCTGATACTAACACTAGTGCTAATGCTAACACAAGCTACTACCTCCTTCCTCTGGAGGCCTCGGGCATCCCAGCGGGCAGCGTGCTGCTACACTCTCAAACAGGTGCGTACCACCTGCCCCAGTGCCAGGAGGAGGGGGGGGGGGTCTGTTACCACTGCCAAGTGAATGTTATTATTTTTCGGCAGCAGGGAAGTATAGGAGACGCTGCTAATTATGTCCATTTTACATTTTTGTGTCCTATATAAAGATGTCTCGATGTTAAAAATATGCCATCACAATCATTTGAATAATCAAGGTGAACAGGATATTCAGATCAATTACTGAAGGATTTAAAATAATAATTAGGCTGCTTTAATACCCAAGTATGATTGGATTCAGACTCGTGGCCCTGCTTTTCTTGTCTTAACGATGCCAACTAACTTCTAACAGCTCTCTCTGTGCTGTTCTTGCTGGTTCTGTAAAGTGAAGCCTAATCTAGATTTTTCATAATTGATGTGTGATTTTTAAAGACACCAATGGGAATGCATTCTTTATGACGCTGCAGGTCAGCCGTTCGCGAACCTCGACGGCGGCGCTGTGGTCTACAACCCTGGCTTGACATCACAGCAGGGGAGGGGCCAGCAGCCCATGGCTCCGCCTCCACAGCACCAGCCAACCAATCATGTTGTAACACAGGTTAGTGCAGCATCTTTTTCTTCCGCATCAGTATACCAGTGATCAGTGTACAATCTAGATTCAGTTCTGTAACCCTGCCTACTCGTTACATCCGTTCCTGTTATGTTGTTGTCTCTCCTCTCCTTTCAGTGTGAATTTGAGACATTATTTCTTCTATGTCTTCTGCTCCATCGCTGTCTTCTTTTTTTTTTTTTTTTCTCCCCTCTCTCTCTCTTTTTCTCCTCTGCAGCATTGTGGTCAGTGTGTGCAGTACTCAGCGATCTCTTATCCTCCTCCGCTCCTGCCTGTTCCTCTAAACCAACACTACACTGTGGTACTGCGCTCTCTCTCTCTCTCTCTCCCCTCTCTCTCTCTCTCTCTCTTCTCTCTCTCTCTCTCTCTCTCTTCTTTCTCTCTCTCCTCTCTCTCTCCCCCTCTCTCTCCCTCCATATTTCTCTCTCTTTCTCCCTCTCCATCTCTCACTCCCTCTCTCTCTCCTACCATCTCAGTAACACCCTGTCTTCTCACACTCCCCTGATTTTCTTCACAATTCCCTCCTTCTCTGCTCATCTTGTTATTCTCTTGTTTGTATGATCATTTTAAGTAGGTTTATTTTTAATGGATTTTTTTTACTACTTGTTAAAACCATTTGCACTCCATTGGTTCCATTACCATAATTCATCACCCTCTTATCGGGTTCATCCGGTTAAACGTAACAATTCCTAACTGCCTATATAACTTAGTCAGCTTGTCGGCTCGCTCATCAATATCGATGCTGAAAGTGTTATATTTATATTAAAGCTGGAAAGCTGGCAATGACTATGTCTAATGGCACAATAGAAATAATTTAAGGCGCCCTGCCGCCCCATCAGCATTTAATACACTGCTATCTCTCTAGAACAGAACGGAGCGGCGCTCTCTTAGATGTTAACGGCGGGAAATGGCTCAGACTCGATGACAGCTTTAAATCCTCAAGTTTCCAGGCCTGCTTTTTTAGCTTTCCGAGCTTTCTAAGAGCAGCCAAATCGCACTCGTTTCTCCGGAGACTTTTGATTGGCAGGTCAAAAGGGGGGGGGGAGTCTGCATATTAAGAGTTGTCTGCTCACTCCTTTTGACTCTAGTGGCGTGATGATGCAGCAGCGAGGCTTCTACTGCTTTAGAGAATTATGTCACAGGAATATTACTTTCAGGTCACTTATGTGAAAAATCGCTTGCCGTTTAAAGTACAGAGGAAATGATGAGGGGAGTGGGGTATGCTTTTCCGTATAGGAGCAGAGCAGTTATTTCCCTGATCAAGGAGTTTCTTGGCAACCGGCAGCTGTTACATAATTTAATCCTGTTTGAATGCGTAAGCAGCTACGTGATGGAGTGAAATCTCTGGGTAAATAGGTGAATATTTCATTATTATAAATCGGTAAAGCAGTGTTTAGTTTGTTTGTGTGTGTGTGTGTGTGTGTGTGTGTGTTGCAGCAGGATAGTCTGGGAAACCAGTTCAGCCAGTTGAGCCTGGTACCAGGTGAAGTGCCAGACCACCAGACGGGCGTCTTTTCCCACTCCATGGTGCTCCAGAATCCGGCCCCCACCGGCTACATGCTCCAGCCTGGTCAGCCTGTCCCCATGCCCACATACCCGCCACCCACACCCAGCATCCAGCAGCAGGGATACATCCAGCAGCCTATGCAGCAGGTACACACACACACACACACACACTACTGTGCACTCGGTGCTTCTCATCTTGCTGCTTATGTTGAGAATAACCGCAGATTACCTGAAGGAAACACAACCCTTCATGAGCTGCACTTCAGATCCTAAGCCCCGCCCACATTTTATAACCGTTGCTTCAGGCTTAAAGTACTCTTGAGAATGATGCGTCAGTTATAATGACTAAATCACATTATACTTGAATTAGTTTTGTGGACCTTCCTCAACATTAAATGTAGCTCTAAATGGATAAAAAAAAAAGGTTTGTTAGCGTTAGCTGCTTGCTTTGGTGCAAGAGGAATAAAACATCACGAGATACAAGATATTGGGGTGGAGCCACATCACACCATCTTGTTGTTTTTTTATTTTTATTTTCTGCTAACATTTCTAGCTTTAAAAAAATATAAGGAATGTCCGTTCAGCAAAAACAAGCGTCTGTAAAACATCTGATTAAATAAATGTCTAAACTTCTGTGTGTGTGTCTACAGATGTCAGCGTGTTACTGTGCTCCTGGTCAGTATCCCCACTCGAACCAGCACTACAGACCAGTCACCCCAGTACACTACAGCGGCCCCCAGAGTCAACCAGTACCACCACAACAACCAGGTACACACACTATTGATCACACTACACTGGGATTGATGCACGTTTTGTACGGAGTGTGTAGAAATCAGTGGTGTGTGTGGAGGGGGTGTGGTTAGGTCACACCAATAGTGATTTTGGGGGTGTGTGTGGCAGTTCTGGGTGGTAGGAGGCGGGGCCGTGCCACTGTCTGAGAGGCAGTACGATTCTCACAGTGAACCGGTCTCTTTTCCCACCCCTCACTCCCAGCTTCTCATCTTTCACCTCGCTGTGTGTGTGTGTGTGTGTGTGTGTGTGTGTGTGTGTGTGTGTGTGTGTGTGTGTTGTATGGTTGTAGTGCAGGAGTAAGAGCAACAGCGCACTTCAGCTGTATTCAGTATTTGATCATCAGGGATGACTCCAGACATTTTTTTCTGTTCTTGTGGTTGTTCTGAAAGATGCTTAATGTTTAATAATTCATGGAATCAGCCTAGTTTGAGAGCAGAAGATTCCAGCCATGAATGTCAAGTTGTCATTAATTCCTCGATTAGTTACTCACACTGTCACTGCTATGCAGAAAAAGAACCGCATGGAGTGCTCACGTTTCGTGACGTGGGACAGTGATGTTCACATAAATGAGTGTTATAACATGCTACACAACTACAGGTAGCACATCATGCATGCGTGTATGTGGGAACAAAAGCAGATGGCAAGGAATACAAACCCAGGCAGATATAAGGGAAAATAATCACCAGTGGTGCAATGGGATGTGGCTGGATGCAAAACTTTCACCAGCCTGAAGGGATTTCTACTATATCAGGAAACTCTGACTTTCGGGGAGAAGACAGGAGACTCGTACACATTTCTAATCCGTTCATTATTAGTCCTGGATCACGTAGAGCATCTGCCGTACAAATCCCCGCGAATAAGGTGTAGCTATAGAAATGTCCCAGCACATAAGGAGCCTTCATAAGGAGGTTAATGAACACTTCCTGATTCAGGAATTCAGCACTGGTGCTGAATATATATCTCTCTTTACCATGTATATGTGCTCATGCTCATGAATTGTGAAACCTTTACCCCTCATTGAGAATGCTGTGGAAAGAATCCATTTCAGAGCGCACGCGTGGGTGTGTGTTAGCGTGAACTCGTACATGTGTGGCGCTGAATAAAGAGGCTTTTATTCTCTTCATGTCTGCTCTGAGTGAGTGAGTAGAAAAAATAGCCGTTCTGACTTTCTCTCCATCGCTCGCTCTCGCTCTCTCCTCCCACTCTTGAATTGATTGCTGCCGCCTGCCACAAAGGAGGTGGCCAGACATTTAAAAAAAAAAAAAAAAACGCCATACAGGCTCGGAGAAAAGAGCCGTCTGTCTGCTGTCGCTCGTCTTAAACGTCCTACTCTGCCTAAGTCACACACACACACACACACACAAGTGAGCCTAGTCAGAGAGATGAAAACCGAATTAAAGAGCAAGGAAGCGATGGAGAGAAAAAAAAAAAAAGAAGCAGCACAGCCGGTGGGGGAAACGTGTAGGACGACGCACAATAGAGTCTGGGCTTCCGAACAAATTTCTCCAGACGGAGAAGAACAACAAAAAAAAAAGCAGAGATGAAGAGAAGAGAGGATGCAGAGCCTCAGCTTCCAGGCTTGACCTCCTCTGCCTTTTTTTTGTGTTGCGCGCACACAAATCGATCGTTCATCATCCTTTAATGCACCTCCCACGCACCCCGGCGTCCAGCTCCTTCCTTTCACGTGTCCGACAACCGAGATGCCCAAGCCGATCATCTTCTCACGAGCCAGTTTCGTTGTGTCATATTCAAACTACACATTTTCTAAAAAATGTTTTCCCCACCTTTAAAACACACGCTATATTTCCCAACATCTCGTGGTAATGTCCGTTTCGAAAGGTCATGCAAAAATAATGAGTTCTCCCTACCGAGATTTATTTCTTTTCACCCAAATTCCACATTTATCCACTTCATTGACCGCTGTTTACCATGTCACTGTGCAAAGCCCTTTAAGCACTTAATGGGAATTTTATCACGGGCCGCAGCGTAAAATTGTGCATAAATGAATAGAGGAGTTGCGCATACTGTGATGTCCATAAAATTCGCTCGCTCGCCGCGCATGCACACCGCTCTCTAAAAATAAATCACCCCACTGATATTTGAAAAAGGAGAAGAAAATGCTTCACGATGCACCACAGTTTCACTAGCTGTATTACGGAAATGACTTATTTTCATGTCAGGTTTACGTTAAAATCATGCTTCGAGAGGGAAAGAGGTGAAATTGAATAGAATAGTGGAAATGTAATATAATGCATCATTTGAAGGAAAGACAGTGATGCAGGGAATCGCACCGCGTCTCTGCGTTTTTAGTATTTCTGTCTGCAAAATGATCACTGGACATGCAAAAAATATCCTTTGAGCCCTTTTTAAAAATAAATAAATAAATAAATAAAAATAAAGCCCGGGTGGATTTGGTTAATCCGACCTTATCGGCTGTTTTAATATCTTTGGAGCCGTGCGCAGAAGCGAGGCGAGGCAAAGCGGTGACATGGCACATAAACATAATTGCCCAAGCAAAGCGATGTCGATTATGACTATCTGCCCGTTTTATTAGACGGGGCTAATACAGGTGTAGGGTGTGTTCAACTCTGAAGAAATTGAGGTCATGGCACTTTTCTAAATGTCAATAGAGAGCTCACACATCAACTGTGTGTGTGTGTGTGTGTGAGAGAGATCGCGGCATTCTCTTAAGTTGTTTGTCCACCACAACCCTCAGGTTATCAGACAGTCATGCCCAGTCAAGCTCCCAACTACCAAGGCATGATGGGAGCTCAGCAGCCTCAGAGCCAATCACTGGTCAGCAACCAGGCTGCGATAACCAATCAGATTCAGGGCATGGTGGTGCAGTACCCACACATGCCGCCCTATCAGGTCAGTGCTGTTTAACTGTCTTGTGATTTAAGGACTTTTTTTAAGGATTGACACCAGTAATAACCTCTGTGTGTGTGTGTGTGTGTGTGTGTGTGTGTAGGGCTCGCAGAATGTTCCTCAGCCAGCCTATCAGCAGCAGCTTGTTCTGCAGGGACCGACCAATCAGACATCGGTGCCCTCAGCCAGCATGCAGGTGTACTACAGCGTGCTGCCTCCTGGACAACACTCCACTGTTAGGTATCACACACACACTTCCATTAATCTGCCTTAAGCTTTTCTGTACATGGTTTCTTTTTAACATTTACGTTGTATGTTTGAGACTCACTCACTCACTCACACACACACACTTCCATTGTTTTATTCACCTGCCTTAAGCTTATATATACATAATTTTATTTGAACACGTGTGTGTGTGTGTCTGTCCCTTTCTCCTTATATCTCACACACACATTACCCTGCCTTAATCTTTTATGTGCATGGTTTCTTTTTTTAATGCACCCACATTAAAGCTTCTAAAGACCTCATTTATGGTTTTGTCTCTAGTAATAATTGTCATTTGGTTTATGACCAGCAGATTTAAACATTTTCCACATGCGCGCGCACACACATTTTTCTTAATCACTGGGCGCACGTGTGTGTAGATAGATGTATGTTAGCGTTTTACAGAATGCATGTATTTTTATTTTAACGAGCCAGTTTCTCAGACTTGGGATCCTAATCACACTAATCAATCTTTATTTCCTTTGCTGTGTTCCTTCTCTGTGTGCGCGCGTTAGTTCCACCGTGGGCTTCCTGCCACCTCCGGGTTCCGAGCAGATGCAGTTCCCCAGGGCCGCCTCTCCCTGCGGCTCTCAGCCGATCCCAGCGCAGCAGTGCACAGGTATTGCCGAGCTCTCAGCCAATGGGGTGGCAGCGAGCCACAAAACGTACCGTAGGAAAGCAGAAAAAGTTCCGTTCCCTTCGAAACACGAGACGACGCGTGAAATGTTGCGAGAAACCGCAGTTCGACAGAAGAAGAATGGAAATGCACATATAAATCTGTCACAGCCGCATTCTCATCAGCAAAGCAAGAGACAAAACTTTTAGCTCAATTCTCGGAAATCTACTTAAGGTTTTTAGAGTTTCATGAATTATTTATATATATTTTTTCAGTAAATTATATTATATAACACTTATTGCGATGATCAGCCAGCAGCAAAACATCTTTTAAACATAATTTTCTTTTATTGCTTGCATTATGCTCCTGATGTTAATGGAAACTTGGCTTCTGAATAATAATAATAAAAAAAAAAAAAAAGCAGATAAGTTAGAACAATTTTTGTGGATATAATCAGCAAAGTAGTATTACTCAGTGGCTTTTCGAGTTTCTCAGAGTCTCGTCACTCGGTGGTGCTCACTGATGCTGTGCATGGATCTGTGTGGACAGCCGTGGAGAGAGCCACTCGGAGAGCATCACACCGTTACGGATCTGCCGTTACATCTGTCGGCTTGCGACAGCAAGGAATTAGTGTCTATAATGAACTCAGAAACTACACTGACCTAATGGTTCCTCATGAGCCCTTGGTTGCTGTTGTAGAAAGAACATTATTTAATGTCCAGTGTCACCCAAATGAGGATGAGGTTTCCTTCTGGGTCTGGTTCCTCTCAGTTTTTTCCTCATATCATCACTGGGAGTTTTTCCTTGCCACCGTTGCCGCAGCCTTGCTCATTAGGGATAAAATAGGGACAAAATACTTGATTATTTTTTTTCCCTTCCGTTTCTATACTTCTGTAAAGCTGCTTTAAGACAAAGTCCAACCTTAATCTTGTTCTCTCTATGTATAAATATATGATCTGTAAATGTAGTGTGTCATAAATGTCTTTGTGCCATTTATTTTTTGTTATGAAAATAACGCATTTATTCTCTTCATTAACCTGTGTCGTAAACAGCGCATTGTAAGCACTTAATAGGAGTTTTATGACAGCTAAACGCCTTAAATCAACAGTAAACGTTAATGAACAGAGAACTCCAGCGTGCTATGAGCAGAACAAACGTCTTGGATGAGTTGTGGTGAAGAAAATGGGTTTTAATGAGGCAAGAGCAGTGGTGAATCGCACTGACCGTTCATTGGGTAATAAACAGCTTTAATTGGTGTGTGTGACTGCAGATCTTGGTGCTATTCCTCACAAGAGAATTGTTTTTGCCTTTGCAAACTTTCTGGACGTGCGCCTGATCTTTGGGAAGTGTTTTCATGGAGATATTTGCGACCATCTGCTTTGGCAGGTGTGCCTCCGGCGCCCCCTGGTGGTAGCGGCGTGCTGATGATGCAGTTGAGCGTGCCTCCTCCTCCTCCTGCTGCCACCCAGTGGAAGCAAAACAAATACTACAGCCTGGACCAGCAGCACCAACACCATGGCTCCAAACCATCTGAGCTGGGCCTGGTCGACACGTCACAGGTGCGTTCACACCAGGTGAATCAAGCACATTATTCAGTATCTGAACGGTTCTCTACGTTTGATATAATTACTAACGCTGTCTCAATATCATGGAGTAGCAATCCAAGCTTAGCTGGAATTATTAGTGTTCAATTGAAAATATCCTGCAAAATATCTCTCTCCAGAACAGTCCTCAGCTGACCAGCCCTGCCCCTTCCCCCGCCCACTCTCCTGGTCCGCCCCATCTGGCCAATCTAAAAGGAATCCGTCCTGGTCTTGCCCCTCTTCCAATAATGCCTCAGTTCTCTCGCCCCTTCCTTCAAGGTGAGTGTCACAGGGTGCATGTGACGGTCACTCCATTGTTATACTTTAGTGACTGTCCGCTTCATGTGGCGCTCTGTGTCTCAACAGGTGATGGCAGGTATCCTTTACTTGGACAGCCTCTACAGTACAACCATCCCATCCGACCTCCTCTAATGCACGGCTCTCATCTGGTCAACCACCACTACCACCATCATCACCATCAGGTTACACACACACACACACACACACACCCCACACACCTACCTACCTATTGTCACAGATGGACAGTTCTCCCTGATGCCTCCTGTTTTTCAGGGTCCTATGGGAATCCGTTATGGGGGGCGTGGCCGAAGACCAACAAAGAAATCACTGTCCACTGAATGTAACACAGGGGAGATAGGTAACACCCAGATCACACGCACTCATACACACATGTAAACACACCCCTTCCCCTCGTTTTTCATGTCTTTTCAATGAAAACAGTGAAGCACGGTGCAGGCAGCATCATGTTAAGCATTATCCTACACACTACACTACACACATCAGCCTCTCCCACTTTTCTTTTTTTTTTTTTACTAATGCAAGCCTCTGTAGCTCATCATTTTTCACTGTGTGTAGTTGTCTATTAATCAGCTAATTAGTTGCTGATATTATGAATGATCTCACAGCGACCGGTCGTGTCCTGGAGGTGACGGACCTGCCAGCAGGCATCAGCCGCGCCGAGGCCGACTCTCTGCTGGCAGAGCTGGGCAAGGCAGGCGCTCTGATCAAATGGCTGCCGGAGCAGTCCCAGCATCCCCAGCGCTCGGAGAGCAGCACCGTGACCGCCGACCCCTCGGCCATGACACCGCGCGACCTCGCCTCTACCTACACCATCCTGGCCACCTTCCCATCAAAGCAAGCGGCGCAGAGCGCGCTGCTAAAACTCAACGCCTCCATCGGCGCGTTTAGACTCAAGGCCATCCAGAGGGCTGGCTCTCAGTGAGCCATCTCCCCCTACCATTTCCTGCCTCACTACTTCCTGTTTCTGTTGTGTTTTCATGATTTTGTTTGCATCACTGTGGACAACTGGGTTTGATGGTTGTCTGGGGTTTTTTTTTTTTTTTCACTGGGGTTTGTTTAATACAAGGGGGAAAAAAGACAAAAAAAAAACCTGAATCGTAACTGTTGACTCGAGATTATTTAATCGAACCAAAAAAAAGAAAGAAAAAGACACGTTTTGCAATTTTTCTAAAGACTTACAAGATGCTTTACCACAGAGACAGCACGGTGTATTTTGTACTGCAGAACAGAAGCTTGGACCACGTGCACTTGCCCTGTCTTGGTTGTGACTCCGTCTTTTATTTTCTTCTCTTTTTTTTTTTTTTTTTTTTTTTTTTTTTTTTAAGGAGTGGGGGGTGAAAACAGTGTGCTCGAATTTGGTACGTCGACGAAGCCGCAAACAAGAGAAAGCTTCAACTTCTTGTGCCTTCAACCACAACTACACTGTTGCTGACGGGGAAAACGGCGTCACCAAAAAACGTTTGAATAATCGATCGAGAAAATAATTCGTCCTCCTCCTGCTTTTTCTCTGAATGTCCTCTGTTCCAGGCACAAATGGGAGCTCTGATAGCTGATCAGACTGGCTCTGGGTTTTAATTTTATTTATACGTGGCCATTTTTAAAAAAAAAAAAAAAAAGAGAAAAAAAAAAATTCACTCCAGCTCCACCCCCAAAAACCCTCTCTCTCTCTCTCTCTCTCTCTCTCTCTCTCTTCTCTCTTTCTTTCTTTCTTTCTTTCTTTTTTTTTTCTTTTTTTTTTCTTTTTCTCTCTCTCTTTTTTCTTTCTTTTTCTCTCGTGCGCTCTCTCTCGCGCTCTCTCTCTCTCTTTTCTCTCCCCCTCTCTCTCTCTCTCTCCTCTCTCTCTTTCTTTCTTTTTCTCTTGTGCGCTCACGCTCTCTTTTCTCTCTCTCTTCTCTCTCTCTCTCTCTCTCTCTCTCTCTCTCTCTCTCTCTCTCTCTCCCTCTCTCTCTCTCCTTCTCTGCAGAAACGTGTGCATTTTTTTTTTTTGGAAAAGTTCTGTTTTTATTTCAGTTTGAAACCAATAAATGTTTACACCAAACCGTGCCCATTCTCTTTAAAACGGAAACAGCGCCGTCTACGTCTTTGCTCTAGACTGTTCTTTCCACTAAGTGTGTGTTTTTTTCTTTAGTCTTTTTTTTTTTTTACTGAATTCTTCCTAAATCAGGAAGTGAAAACAACAAAGGGAAAAAAAAAAAGAAAACCTGCATTTTGTCCCTAAGCTAAATGAATATATTGCACTAAATGCAGGCCGGTCCGATTTACACAGCATCGTTGAGTACACCAACACACCTGTTTAAATAGATTAAATTCTTCATTAATATAAAGCACCGGTTCATTTCTGTTACTCTGCTGTAATGTACAACGATTTCTTTTAATGAGATAATTTCCGTGTCCTGATCCGACTTCTCCGAAGTTCTCTGGGCGGAAAACATAAATCTCTGAACTTTATTAAATAGATCTGTTATTCCTTCAGATGTTAGACTTGTGTCATGAAATATTTATTTGCTTGGATTAAGGTGAAGGGCTTTCCCTTGCATAAGAAGCCTAAGGCTTAAAATAAAAGGCCATGCCCCGACAAGTGAAACCTCGTCTCTGAGCTCAGCGACAGAATCACTTTCCACTCGTGATTGAGGGCAAGTCCCTTCTTCAAGGATCATTAACATTCAAATGCAACCATACCTAATTTTTTCTTCTTCTTCTTCTTTCACTTTTTTTTTCCTCCCCCAGAGTATTGTGAGGTGGTTATTGAAAGCTCACACAGGCTTACGAGGATTCGGAGTACAATAAAATAGACGCAGTGGTGGTGAAGCTGTAACTGAAACAGTATGGAGATGTCCATCACTTTGACTAAAACAACAGATCTCTCTAACCTGATGAGTAAGGAATCGAGGAAAAGCAAAAAAAAAAAAAAAAAAAATCAATGACTGGATGCTGTAATGCAGTCTACCTTTGCACCTTTTCCAATT
>JAUCMX010000026.1:3457110-3484780 GCA_033459395.1 Hemibagrus guttatus | reverse complement strand
TCGCAGTACAACCTTCTCGTGGCCTGAAGCTCGCTGAAGCTCTAGCTGCTGCTCATGTTCGCACCAGAGCGAGGTGTAAATGTAAACCCTGACGTAAGGAATAATCGCGAGTACCCAGCAGTTTCATCAGTTCTGATTCGTTTAAGGAAACACGACTCAGATTCACAACAATGAATGAATCGTATTTATGTTTAGATTCATCTCTGCACTAATAATATGACTCGAACAGTGTTTTTTTGGGTGTTCTCGATAGTACACTGTAGCACAAATTAACAAAACTCTTAGTTTTCTGAAGCACACTTTTCACACAGCTTTCTCATTTGGAATGATTTGTCCTAAATAAATTTGGGTTGTGTCGGGGGGTATGTTTTAATTATGAAAAATAATGTGAAAATCAATTAAATCTATGAGGGACATAAAGAAAAAAAATCACATGAAGAATTAATAATGTAAAAAATGCATGCAAAGATAAAGGAATAAAAAAATGAAACATAAAAAAATAATAATAATAAAAAAAAAATTAAACATGGAAAATATATATATATATTTTAATCATGGGGAAAAATAAAAACATGCCCTGCTTGTGAAAAAAAAAAAATTTTAAAAGACATTTGTAAACTTTGCATGACAAAGTTTTTATAGCTTTTTTTTTTTTTTTTAAATCAGTTTCTTTGGTTTATTATTTCGAGCACTTTTTGTCGCTTCGGTGTAGCATGTAGTGCATGCAGAGTGAACAGAGGTGCATTTTATAAAACTCATTCCAGCTCATAAAATATCGGGAGTACACTAATGTTGTTCAGTATGCTGCAGAAAGGAATACTTTTGCATCTTATTGCTAGAAGACATGTGATTTTTTTTTTCCTCCAGGCAGAAGAACTATTAAAAAGTCCACTGTTTTTATTAATACATCTATCATGATAACTCTATATTAAAAAAAAAACCTGTATATAGTATATTAGAAGTAAATGCGGTTCTAGGTAATAATGACCTGGGGTTGGAGGGGAGGATACTTACGCATCCAATAAAACCTTCCTGGCAGAATTGCTTAAACAGTGTGAGACTGGATGAAGGTCTTGCTACAAAATTCTTAATCATTTTGAGGTCTGTGCTTTGGAACGTCTTCAGCTATAGCACTTTGTTATAGATTCGGCGATATGCTTGGGGTTGTGGCTTTGTTGGAAGGTGAAACTCTGCCCTAGTCTCAAATCTTGTGCAGTCTGGAGCAGGTTTTCTTGTAGTTTTGCCCTCAACCGTGGCCAATTTCTCATTTCCTGATGAGAAAGAACATTCCTACATCATGATGCTACCACCACCATGCTTCATATTGCGCATCAGACCATAAGCTGGCTGAACATAAACAGCTGAACAACTTTAAATGTTGAATTCGTATAGATAAGTGGTGATGCACAGGACACCGATGTGACGGCTAATAAGAGAAAAAGGCCAATTTCGATGAGAGAAAGAGCGACATGAAGAGCACACGGGTGCTACGATGTGTGAGGTCTAAAATGAGAGAATAACGAATGTAAACATTGCTCTATTGACTGACCCACGCTGTCATGACCCCGGGTGTTGAAGGTTTGATGGGGAACCCAGGTGGTTATGATCTCATTTTCTTTTGACCAGATATCACAGTCATTACATTTACTTTATATTTCCTCTCTGTTTGATGGATATACACACTGCAACTGGGTGTACGACGACACGCGCATCTCCTCCCAGTGCTGTTATTTCTTTCATTTTGGCTGCTGTTCTGTTGGGAGAGAAAGAAATATGACTCTGGGAAATTCAGAGCAGCCTTTTTTGTGTGGGTTGTGCATGTTGAGTGCATGGAGACGGTAATTTGGTGTTTACAGCACTATACAAACCCCACCGGACAAATTTCAGCTTTCAAATTTGCACGAGGCGAATGCCTGGTTCTCAGTTAAGCATGAAGCCGGTCTCCATGTAGAGTCACCATGAAGTTGACCTTCCGCCTCGTTTTCCAGCATTCGTTCTGGTCGTGCACACTTATCATTTATAACATTACACAGATAATTAGATTCCATCAATATCCAGGAGAAATGTTTTGCTTTGGATGGGTTTGTAACAGCAATATTCGATTGTCCACCGTCTATTGTCCACCACCAAGAACCGTGTTCTTATTGCTGCAAAGCATATCTAAGGCTAATTGTGTCTATTTTAGGTTTTACTCTGAAAACAACTATTTACACGGTGTGTTAAGAGTTTGAAAAAAAAACGTTAGAGGGATCGTCACCTTTGACCCAACCTTGATTGGAATACCATGGACATTTGCTCACAAATATGATGCTTGTACAATAATGATGCTTTACATTTACAGCTGCTACATCTGCTCATATCTGGACGTGACCATATTGCAGTATTAAACTGTTAGGTATAAGTATTATAAGGCCACAATTTATCTTGTACCAGAACAATGAAAAAATACATTGTAAATGTGTACTTCTATATAGACTGTGAGGAGAGAGATGAACAGCTTTCTCCACCATTTCGGCATGGCCCATCAACTTGCCGTGTTCCACACATTCGTAACACAATCAGCTCTTTCGCTGTAGCTCTCATCAATGACGTGCTAATAGACTCTGAGGATCGTGGGGGGTCACGGCTGCTCATCTGACCTTCATGGTGCCAAGTTGGATGCCTCCGAGGTGGCAGTCAGCATCCAGCCCTCAACAGCACGCTGCTTTGATCAAGCGCCACATACAGTAACTTGACTCATAGTGAATGGAACTATGAGCTCGCAGCTCAGAGCTACTTGACTAACCTTGTGGAGTGGCATCGCTGATCATCTGCCTACTCATAGTATGAGTGCAATCTGCAGTACATATGGAAGGCCTTAGGATTTACTTGGCCCACTGTGACTGCCACAGACACCCTAATGATTGCTCCCAGATTCAGAGGGCTTCAGGAGGGAGCATCATCATGCACCAGCACCATCATGCGCACCTAACCCTATTGCACATGGTATTATATTAACGTACATTGTAATTATTGTAGAATTTTGATACTGTCAGTGTTCACTGGGGCAGCTCTGCTCCCCACTGAAAGGGGAGGAGTTATAGAGTTGGATGGCCACAGTGTCGCATGCAGGGGGTTTTGACGCGTTGTCAAGGATCCGGAGAAGTTTCCTCAGCAATCTCCTCTCAGACACCTCATCCAGAGACTCCAGCTCCACTCCTATGACAGAGCCTGCTTTCCTGAATAGCTTGTTGAGTCTCTTGGCATCGGCCATCTTCACCCTGCTACCCCAGCACACTACAGTGTAGAAAATGACACTGGCTACCACCCGAGTGGTAGAACATCTGCAGCATGGTCCTGCAGACATTACAGGAGTCTCCTGAGGAAGTACAGGTGGCTCTGACATTTCTTATACAGTGCAAAAGTTATATCCCCTAACAGTGAAGCTTTAACTCTTCATTTGAATCTGTTCCCATCTGGTAAGGTAAGATTCCGACTTTTGTGTACGATTTGTTTAACGTGGTTGGTTCTAGAGTTGTTATTTGAACTGTTATTGTATAGCTTGTTGATCTTTGCTTCCTAGTTGTCTCGGGTGATTAATCAAGAATAGTTTCGGTCTCCCTTAGGGTGTGAATTGTGGGCAGGGCTAACTAATTTATATTGAAGGTTCTTTGCAGTTTGCCTTGTCAATACCTGTTACTCACTTAAATAGTAAGTATATTGTCATTTTTTTTCTTGTTCTTTCATCCTTAGTCTCACTTTTCATACTTTGGCAAGACCACAGACATGTGCCTCAAACCCATTTCTGTTGTTACCTCTTACAGACGCAGGCATTTTCATCCCGAAGCAGAGGTCATGTTTCTAGAAACCTATCTACCCCCCCTTGTTGTCTCAGTCTCAAACAGTGGTGGTAGGTGGGCTCTGGAACTGCCAGTCTGCTATAAGGAAGGCTGACTTCATCTCAGCTTTAGCCTCCCACTATTCCTTTGATTTTCTGGCACTAACTGAGACCTGGATACCACCACAGAACACTGCTACACCGGCTGCTCTATCCTCTGCCTATACTTTCTCTCACTCACCACGAGAATCAGGCAGGGGTGGTGGTACAGGTCTGCTGTTGTCACAGAGATGGTGTACCTCACCTCTCCCCTTGTCTCATCTAACCATCTCTTCTTTTGAATTCCATGCAGTTTCAGTTACCTCTCCAATCAACCTCTTCATCATTGTCATCTACCGCCCCCCTGGTCCCCTAGGTAACTTCTTGGATGAAATGGACACACTCCTCAGTGTCTTCCCTTCTGACAGCCCCCCTCTGACAGTCCTTGGAGACTTCAACCTCCCATCTGACAAGCTTCACTCTTCTGGCCTTCTGGCTCTTCTGAATTCATTCTCCTTGTCCTTCAACAGCTGCCCTCCCACACACAAGGAAGGAAACGTCCTGGATCTAGTCTTCACTCATCCTTCTCCAGCTACAGACATGACTGTTACCCCACTTCATATCTCCGATCATCACCTGGTATCCTTCTCTATCACTCTCCCTGTTCTGCCTAAACGTAACCCCCAGCACCTCTCTCTCACCCGCCGAAACCTCCACTCTATCTCTCCTTCCTCTGTAGCTTCCTGCACTCTTTCATCACTTCCTGACCATGAATCCTTCTCCTCCCTTCCCCTGGACTCAGCTACTGACACTCTGCTTTCCTCCCTTTCCTCAACCATGGACTTTCTCTGCCCTTTGTCTACTATACGCAGGAAGAATTCTTCTCCTGCTCCTTGGTTGTCAGACGTGCTTCGCAACAATCGGAGAGAACTACGATCAGCAGCGAGGAAGTGGAAGAAATCTAAACTCGACATAGACCTCACCTCTTATCGCACGCTCCTGTCCAAATTCTCCTTGGACGTGACTTCTGCCAAGACCTCCTTCTACAAGGAAAAGCTTGAAACTTCTGCACAAGATCCCCGAAAGCTCCACAACATCTTCTCGTCACTACTCAACCCTCCGGCTCCACCTTCTCCATCCTCCCTGACCGCCGAAGATTTTGCCTCTTTTTACACAGAGAAGATTGAGAGGATCTGCCAGACCTTCACGTCTCTCCCAACTTCACCTACATCACACAATCAGCACTCCGCTACTCCTTCACTGACGCAGCTCTCAACTGTAGCAGCAGAAGAGGTTTTGCAAATTACCCGGTCCTGCAATCCTACCACCTGCCCACTGGATCCAATCCCTTCAGCTATGCTCCAGACCATCTCACCTGACCTCCTACCCTTCATCACCACAGTCATCAATGGATCCTTAACGTCTGGTCACGTTCCAACTGCCTTTAAAAAAGCCAGGGGCATCCCCATCCTGAAGAAACCTGCTCTGGATCCCCCAGACATCAGCAACTACAGACCGGTATCACTTCTCTCATTCCTTTCAAAAATTCTTGAACGTGTTGTTTGTAATCAGCTGTCTGACTATCTCATGCAGAATAACCTCCATGACCCCAACCAGTCTGGCTTCAAAGCAGCACATTCCACTGAGACTGCCCTTTTGGCAGTCACTGAGAAACTACATGCTGCTAGATCAGCCAAACTGTCATCGGTCCTCATCCTCCTCGACCTGTCTGCAGCATTTGACACAGTAAACCACAAGACTCTCTTGTCCACCCTCAGGAGTCTTGGAATTTGTGGAACAGCATGGGAATGGTTTGCTTCCTACCTGGATGGTCGCTCATATCAGGTAACATGGAAGGGATTGACATCTGCTCCACGCAGACTCTCGACTGGTGTCCCGCAAGGCTCAGTGCTTGGTCCTCTCCTTTTCTCCCTCTATACTCACTCTCTTGGCAAAGTTATATCCTCACATGGCTTTTCATACCACTGCTATGCTGATGACACACAACTTATCTTCTCCTTCCCTCCCTCAGATACCACGGCTTCTGCTCGGATCTCGGCGTGTCTGGGGGACATTTCATCTTGGATGACTGCCCATCAGCTGAAACTCAATCCCCGCAAAACCGAGCTGCTGATAATTCCAGGTGATCCATCCCCAGCCCAAGACCTCGCGATATCTCTGAGCAACTCCATGATTTCCCCTACAGTCTCTGCTCGCAACCTTGGGGTAACCCTGGACAATCAACTATCCTTTTCTTCCCATGTCACTAATGTGACACGCTCATGTCGGTTTCTTCTGTACAACATCAGAAGGATTCGGCCATTTCTATCCACACAGGCTACTCAGGTGCTTGTTCAATCTCTGGTCATCTCGAGATTGGACTACTGCAACTCTCTTCTGGCAGGTCTACCTCTGAACGCAATTCGCCCACTGCAAATGATCTAAAATGCAGCTGCACGACTTGTTTTCAACCTGCCCAAGTTCTCCCCCACCACCCCACTGCTGCGTTCCCTCCACTGGCTTCCGGGAGCTGCACGCATCAGATTCAAAACACTAATGCTTGCCTACAAAGCCAAGAATGGACCAGCGCCATCTTACCCCAAAGCTCTCGTCACTTCTCGCACTGCACCTCGCTTACTCAGATCCACTAGCACTGCTCGACTGGTCCCACCATCTCTCAGGGGAAAAAAGGGAGGTATACATCTAGACTCTTCTCTGTTCTGGCACCGAGGTGGTGGAACGAACTTCCCCTAGGTATCCGTACGGCCGAGTCTCTGACTGTCTTCAAACGGCAACTGAAGACTTACCTCTTCCTGAAGTACTTAAACTAGCTCTTATTTTTTCCCGTTTACGTAATATGTTGCAAAAAAAAAAAAACAAAAAAAACAAAAAAAACAAAACAAACCCAACTCAGTGTTAGGCTAATGGTATCCCAAGTTGTGTCTTATTGAACCAGTGTTAATGTATTCAGTGACTGAGAACTAAAGCACTTTTGTACGTCGCTCTGGATAAGAGCGTCTGCCAAATGCCAGAAATGTAAATGTAACTAACTTGAGACCAGTTTCACTTTTGTTCTTGTGCACTAGCATAAATGTTCCTTTGTTTTAAAACAGTGTCTTCGGCGCATGGGTAGAAGACAGGAATGTGGCATTCTTCTGAAGGCCCCAGACTAGGGGGCTATTATAATAACTAATGATGCTTGCATTCTGATGGTGTATGGAAAACACCATATTGACGCTTTACAGGAGATTCCAGGCACAGCAGGCTTCAACAGAACGAGTCGTTCAACCATTTTATGCTGCGTCCTTGAATTCAGCACAGCTACAGCGTACATGCAGTATTTATTGTATGTGCAACATCTCAGATCTCAGACATCCTTCCAAGTCAACCATTTTCCTCCATACGATGCATTTACAGGATATCTAGCGGCTCCTGGACCACATGGAGATTTAAAAGCAAACTTTTCAAACCCATCTAAATTTATTCAAGCCTTATTCACATTGAAATATGGTGCATTAAACCAATTTCCCTTACTCGCCTCGTGCGTGGCCGAGATGGCATACATTTGCATAAAAGCTTCTATCAAGCACGCAAGTTTTTATTCATGAAGCTTCATTGTAGACTATTAGATGAGTTCAAAGACTAGCGTGATTGCTCAACGCATTGCTCGACAAATGAAACGATGATTAAAAGCTCCCTGAATAATTTAATAAGCTTCATTAGAGTTGCATTCATTGATGCCTCCTGCGACGCAGAACATCAGAATGATACCTGGGAAAAATTACCAACAGACTCGAGCTGCTTCTTCTCATCGCTTTCTGTTTGGAGGCGATGTTGAAGACGTTCAGCGTCTGAAGTGCTGGATATATCCAGTCTGGTGTGTAATGGAGTTGTTGTGCAGGCTAATACAGCGTTCTTCAGCCATGCTTGAAGTACAGTGGAATGAAATGCGGGTGGTTGAGTTATGAAAGGCAGCAGTCAGCCTTCAGAACAATGTTTAGCCCACTGAACCTTTAATCACTTCATTTAACCTGCAGGAAATCTCACTGGAGGAAAATCCAGCGTGCTGTGCAGGAGTGACGAGCAGGAGACTTTAGTGAGTCACTTCTTTGTGAATAATGATTTTCTGTTATAACTCAGCCTTGAAACTCTCTCTTTCCTCTTTCTGTCCCTTCTTTACCTGCTTACATCTTCAACCATCATTTTTCTACACCTTTATCCTACTGTTTGTCCACTCTTTCCACACATCCTCAAATGTCCATCCATCATCTTTAAGTTGGCCTGTCCACTATCTCTCCATCCTCTTCATTTTTCCTCCTTTGTAGTCTGCCCACTATCTGTCCAGCACCCTGCTTTATGGACCTGCTCCTTATTTATCCATCCATCCTCCTTTATCCATCATCTGCCCTCCTCACTCTCTTTCTCTCCTTTACTAGACTGACCACTGTCCCTCCCTCCATTCTTCATGTTCTACATGACCTGCTCACTTGTTCATCCATCCGTCCATCCCCATTTACATGGCACGCTGATTATTCCTCCATCCCGTTACCCTTCTTCCTTTGTTCCTCTTCGCTATCCCTTCATTCATCCCCGTTAGCACCTTTATACCTGGCATCTTTGATCCATCCTTCTTCTCTTATTAGTCCACTCACTGTCTTAACATCATCCTCCTTTACTGGTCTGCTCCCAATCCCTCCATTCATCTTCAGCTTCTAAACTCTGCCTCTTTATCCTCCTTTTACTTTTACATGACTTTACATACCTTGGACATTATCCTTCTCTTCATCCATCCATTATCTTCTACATGATCTCTTCATTTTCCCTCCATTCATCCTTCTTTACCAGACATCCATCCACCCTCTTCACCACCACCCCACTATTCCTCCATTCCATTCCTCGTCTGTAACTCAGACAGCACCTTACCTTGGACACTTCCTTCTTCTAGCTGGAAAAGCGTCTCATTTTCCAAACTGCTTTCCAAATTTCATCAGTTTTCCGGGTTTTTTCCCCCACCCAGATGTTTCATCTTTTCTCCAAAACTCAATTGCAAATATTAAACTGTAAATAAATCTGTATTTGTCAGTGTGTGTTGTTTTCCAAGTTACTATATCTACATCTATCCATGGAGTGTGTTTAATGTTTTGTTTGGTGTGCACGTGTGTGTGTGTGTTTCCAGGAAATGCCGGAGCGACGGCAGAAAGAGGAGCATGGATCATAAAGCCGGGATGAAAGACATTCCGACTCTCGGGTTCTTATTAACGGAGCAAAGTGAGCCGATACATCTGGACTACAGTACACACTTCGCATGAAGAAAAAATGTGTGTGTGTGTGAGAGAGAGAGAGAGAGAGAGAGAGAGAGAGAGAGAGAGAGAGAGAGAGGGGAAGTAGGGATGAGGAATAGAGAGAAAAGAGGGAAAGCCTGTAAGAGAAGTGGGGATAAAATCTAATATATATAGCTATAAAATAAAGGGGAGAGAGAGAAGGTAATTATTAGAAGGTAAATCCAACACCAGTCCCGAAGGACGGATCAAATCATCAGGAGCCCAATTCTACAGTAAATCATGTTCAAGGAGGTATCAGGTGCTGCAATGTTGCTATGTTACCTGCCAATTTATTAGACACACCTACCATCCTGGCTCACACTGTAGGCATACAGAACAATTAGAGTCTTTAGCTCATTTTCTGTCTCACGCTGTGTGTGTGTTCTCTATGCTTCAGAGATTTTTTGTGATTGCTGGAAAGGACCAAGACGAGGAGGAAAGTGAGAGAAACTACCAGACAGCAGAGAGAGAGAGAGAGAGAGAGAGAGAGAGAGAGAGAGAGAGAGAGAGAGGAGAGAGAGAGAGAGAGGTGAGTCAAGAGCAAAGGGATAACGAGACATGTGCTGTAGGTTTATATATCACTCTGAGTTCACTGCTTCGCCGTATGTGAGTGTAAACCGACACACTCGTCACCTGTCTCGAGCAAGTGACCCGAGGAAACCACAGCATGACCCTCTCCTCGGAATGTCATTTTATGTGCACTGCATTCCCGCAAATAAGCTTTTCCCAAACTCGCTAAGGCTCCGAGAGCACTTCAGGGGATCAAAGGCCGCATGCCAGCGAGGGCTCATGGTGGGGGACCCGCTGTTTGTCTCGCTTCACACACCACACACACACACACACACACACACACACACACACACACACTGTTCCATCAGTGTTGTGTTAAGCAATCATGCCCCGCATCTGGAGATAATTCTCACTTGACCCAAGAGAGGATGCAGCTAGATAAAGGAGAAACATCTATGTTTAATTTCGCACCTCTCTCTCTCTCTCCCTCTCTCTCTCTGACACATGGTTTGAATTACTTTTGTACTTTTATAGCTTTAATAGGCAATAGTTAGTGGCAGATATTCATTTAGAACACAGTAGAAAATGTATTATTATTATTATTATTATTATTATTATTGTCTTACGACCAAGAATGGTTGTCATATACTGCACATAGTTATATTTCTAGACTAGTCACATGACATTTGAGTTCCAGGTCCAGATTCAAATCATTTTACTGGACCACATCAACCACCTCTCTCTCCCTCTCTCTCTCTCTCTCTCTCTCTCTCTCTCTCTCTCTGTACATAACGTAATAGTTAGTAAATGGTCTGGTTCTAGTTTCAAATGATGTACTATGACCTATCGTGTGTAGAAATACACAGAACGTACACCAAGTGTGAGAGAGTGAGAGTGAGTGTGTGTGTATCTGAGTGTCCCTTTTATCTGAGTGTGTGGCCCATCTCAGAGAATCCAAAGTCGATGGCATACATTAAGCATGTTAGTGACCTTAAGACACTTAACTGAAAGTGGACTCGAGCTCTCTGTGGTGTAAAGTGAGCGTAAAATATGAGCGTTTTACGACCATTTAAAATCGCCTGTCGAAACCAGCACCGCGTCGATTTGGTTAGCGCTAATGATGTGTGTTGAGATCTCTACATACGGAATCTTCATACGGAATCTCACAAACACCAGAGACACGAAGACCAGATTTGGTTTGAAAGACAGCACCATAAGTGTGATCTGTGATCCACAACACACACACACCCACACCCACACACACACACACACACAAGTACAAAGTTCAGACCTACACACAGTGTGATGCCGCTAATCAGGCGAGTCACTAGGTCACATGTTTGGCTGTACGTGTCTTCAAAGTTGTCCACTTCCACAACACACACAGCCAAGGAAGATAAAGTTGGTTATCAATCCCAGTAACCGAACACATGCCTGATTTTTTTTTTTTTTTGTCTTTTTTTCCTTGTAACAAATCTCATCAGTTGCACCTGCAGTTAAGTAAGACTGTAAAGTTATTCAGGAGTCGAAAATATTTTTAAAAAAATTGAAATGTCCCTGAAAAGCGTGAACACGAAGCAGACTTCTTGTTATGACTTCCTCAAAAGGTCCCCATTAAATAATGACCCGTCATATATTTTTTAATCCACTTACAATTCAATTGAATTTTCCCTCACCAGCTTTTCTTTATCACTTTCGTAAGGTTAAGACAAAAAAAAAAAAAGGTCAAGCCTCCATCTTTAAACACTCACGGTCACGGAAAACATACGGACTGTTATACAGTTCTGACATAAACATCTCCATACAGGAGGTGTTGCGATCGCTTCGCTAGATAACACATTTTGTAATGTTTATTTAAGTGTTAGACTATCATGGCGCATTCATCATACGAGTGTCCATGAATTAGCTGTTGCTATAGAAACGATCGCATATTAAAATGTTCCAAAGAAATGGTCAGAAATCCAACAGCGGCATGTCAACACTTTTCATCTAGATTTTTTAGCGCTAAGTCATCCTCGCTTTTTTTCTCCCAGCGCCTCTCCTGCCGAGAGACATTTAGGAACCTTCATTTCAGAGCTCTGAGAAGACCCGAAGCGTTTAAGCGTTCTTTCCGAAAGCCTCCTGCTCGCCTGCATTCGTCCCTCAATGCAGCTTGCGATACAGAATCCAAATTAGGAGAGATGCAGCAAGTGACTCTGCGGAGGATTGTAAAACGTTCCGAACCTATTAGAGCTTATTTCAGTCTGAGAGCTAAAAGCCCCTCAGAAGACACGGAATGAGGTTTTTTTTAAGTTGTAACAGAGACTATTTTCCACTCTTAATGCTTTCTAGTCACTGCAGTGAACATTATATAGAAATATACTGTTGGTATTACCAAAAGCTTGAAACTACATCGTTTTTTACACTTGTTCCTGTTCATCTTCATTATCTGGCATTCCAAACCCTCACACCACAATGTTTTCAGGATTGCACACACTATGACTCAATTCACATGAAGTTTATCATCATGTGCAAACTAGCTAGTATTGAGCAATGCTATTCTCAGGCACATGAGTGTAAATCACACCCTTAAATGATGTAACATAGATTGCAAGTGTGATTTCTATTTAAACTTACACCAATAGTAACAATAGGACAAGATCCGAGACTTGTTTGGTCTGGACCGGTCTTGAACATAAAAATTTTCAGTTCATTTCAAACTAAAATCTGATACCTAGTTCACACTAAATCAGAGGTCCTCACCAGTCCCTCTTCCCGGTGAACCATGGTTCGGTTCATTATGAACAATCATGGTTCGGTTCATTACAGTTTCACTGCAGTAGTAGTAGTAGTCACTGCAAGTTTCCATTAAAATGTTCATCTTTAATAACATCAGAAGCCATCAAATCCCAATCTGTACCCCATGATTGATTTAGACTGGAAAATATAAGAGCTTCTGAAAACTTTTCTGAACCACTTATCCCTCCTAGGGAGTCTGGAGTCTATGCCAGGGGACTCGGGGAACAAGAAACTGGGAACCCTGGACAGGTTGCCTGGACACAATCGCATACATACTCACATACTACGGACAATTTACAGATGCCAATCATGTCTTTGAACTGGTGGAGGAAACCCCTAAAGCATGGGAGGACCATGGAGGAGGTGGGAATCAACCCCCCAATCCCAGAGGTTCAAGGCAAACATATTTCCTCCCCTATTCTCTCTCTCAAATAGGTTTATGGCTCATTTAAAGTTAAAGATGTGGGTCTTCAGTCTTTAAATACAGCATACCACCTGGGTGCCAGGAGAGTGAAGAGTCTTAATCTGTACCTTTCTTGGATTTTGAGGGTAAGGTTACTTGTGGAAAAGGTGAGTTGATAAGTATCTTCCAGAAGGTAAGGAATGGACTGTATTTGCAAATGTTTTGAACCTTTTATCAGCAGCAACAAGATATGGGGTCATGTGAGAAAACTGTACACTGATCACTTGCAGAGGTCTGATCTGCCAGGAACCAGTTGTAGTAGTCCAGTGTCAAGAAGGCAACGGATGAAACGAGCACCTGAGTGGACTGTGTGGAGAAGAATTGTCTAAAACCTTCTTGATTTTGTGTATGAGAAAGCTACGTGAACAAGCAACATACACATGGTTGTCCAGAAGATTTCCTGACAAGGCCAGAGGATGCCAAGGATATCTCCAGGGATAAACAGCACCTCTGACCTGCTGGGATTCTGTTTCAGGTGACAAGTCTGCAAGGGAGAAAAGTAAAGTATGAGTTTTTAAGGATATTACCTCACTGGAAGAGCCCAATAGAAGAAGACAGAGTACTGAGCCTTGTGGGACTCCAGTGGAGAGTCTGAATGGAGCAGATGTGGATCTCCTCTATGTTATCTGATATGACCATCTCTCCAGGTAGGAAGTAATCCACCACCCTGCTGAGACACTAAGTCTTGTAAGAATGGACAGGAGAGGCTTGTGATTGACCGTGTCAGAGACTGGTGAAAGGCTGAGAAGGAATTCCCCTTGGGGTAATCTCCCACAGAGGATACGGTGAAACAAGGGTGGGTTTGAAACAGTTTTAGTGACATGGTTCTCGGGATAAATGAGTGAGGTGGATGTTTGTTTGGAGTTTTTTTTTTTCATGGAACATGAACAAGGTTAAATTTGAAGAAGTCCTGTGCTATTGAAAATGAAGGAATGTTGCCAGATTCGGTTATGTATGTCCCTCCTCTGGGTTATTTTTTCCTAACTGAAATTAAATTTAGAACCGCCGGTGAGAACATGAAGGAGGTCAGACCCAACAGAGTGTGTGCTGTGTCCTGAAAATGATTTGGTTTCCTTTTACTGAGCTTTTAATTAACACTTTGCTCTAATGGCAAATTGAAGCTAGAGATTAGTGATGTGCTCAGGCTTTTGTTCCTTGTTATTGTTCAGGGACGGAAGTGTTCAATCAAGCAGAGCATGCAGGAATCCCTCTGTGGTTAAGGGGAACACCCTTGAACCAATACACACACACACACACACACACACACACACACACACACACACACACGTCCATGGAGATAAGCTATGAATATGAATTGATATATTCATTTAGTGGTTTATTTTTAATTCTTTTGAAGGCCTGGCTCCACCTTTAAGCCAAATAATATTCCGAGTTCATGAGGTAACCACACACACATCCAATCCCATTCCCACACTGCAATCTGATACCTTTTAAGCTCATCAGCTCTCAGATCAGAAGAGCGACAGCGAGTGTGTATTGGGTTTTGCTGGCCTAGTAATGCTCGTCTACAGGTTGTGAGCGTTCCACGGCTATAGGGTTACCTCCCAGTTTGACTTCCTCTTCTTTCATTTACGCCGCACGTCACTTGTCACCTTTTCCGAACAGGAGACCTTTGACACGACGCTAGTTGAATGTGGAAATGTTAGCAGCCATGCTGAGTGAACAGCTGTTGACAGAACAGTCTGTCAGGCAAAAAAATGGCTGTGCTCAAGAGTGTGACATTGGCAGTCTTGGGATTTGAACCTTAGTCACTAGCGCAGAACCTTCACGCTATTTGTTTGCTTTTACATTTTTATTAAATACATTACACAGGGAGAGTGGGCTTTTACCGTGTAGATTGAAGGCGTGCCTTTCCTGAGGGTCCTTAAACTTTCCCTTTAATGAAACCCAAAGGAAGCGGTCACTCATAACACTTTAATGACCTCTTTTCCCTGCGCCGTGTTGCGTTAGAACTGATCTTTCTGATTTCCCGTGATGCTAGGCTCTTTCAAACGGAATGATCACCAAGATCTTAAAGAGCTCACTTGATAAGTGACTACATAATGACAGCATCGTAAAGTCAAAAGGGATGACACGTGAAGGCTTAATAGATACGTGGCATGAAAGCAGTCATCTCTATATGTTATGTTTTGTCATATCATTTTTCAATATGTGGATCTGCTCTACATTAAGGCCTCAGCAATCTCTGTAAATTATGATAAGAGTGATTCAAGCCATGAAAACAAGACTGCAGGATCTCACACCATGTGCTTTGTTGGTAAATACACACAGCTCGTCCTTATCATCTTAGACTTTGATCTGTTAAGCCCAGATGGTGAATACGGTTCGAATGCCACTATTCATGTAAATAGCATAACGGAGTTCTCGGCCCTATACAGAGTCTCCAGCAAAGCTCTGTTTGGCTGATTGGCTGTTTTTCTACTGTGTTTGTTTCTTGCATTCTTCTTCCTCCACATCTTCCTCAGTAATCAGATACAGTTTGTTAACACCACCAACCACACTGTATATCAGCCTTTCTTACAGCTGACTCATTCCAACCCTAACTCTGGTCTATTATAGAGCGCACACTTACAAACATCATCTTCGGCAGCTAGCGTAACAGAAAATTGACGGGACATCAAAAGGATGTCTTTGTGCATGTGTGTGTGCAACGTATGTAGATTTGATTTCTGTAATTTCATTCCTCAGAAAATGAAGAACAGATGCGCGCACACACACACACACACACTCGAACCCCGTCTCTGTCTATCATAAAGGGAAAAAACAAGACACCCGAGTGGCAATAAACTGCCGTAAATGTGAACAGGCCTTTGTTCATTTGTGTAAATCACCTCTCTAGACAGAAGAATGCAGAGCTGTAATGTCTCTGTTATCGTGAGCAGAGGATGTCTGGGATAAAGTAACACTTTTATAGCACTTTTACCTTCAAACGTCGATCCTCCAAGACAAATTAGATGGCTGTGAGTGTTCTCTTCTTTAGGCTTTAGATTTGCGCTGCAGCCATGAGACTAATATTGCTAAGAAGTAATTGTATTTCTTGTCTGCGAATATCTTTTTCATCCTTTTTTCCAGTGATCTGCTGTATCCAGAATGCAAACAAACAAAGCTAAACAGACGTACGATGCAGGGTAACCACGATGCATAAACGTTTGCCTAATACTGCTTTCAAATAAGTGGAAAAACATTTTTCTTGTTTGTTAGCAAGGCAATTGTTGTCCTATTATGAAAGCTGGTACTGCTTTACCCCAACACTGCTGTGACTGCTGCTCCATTTCCATTTATTACATGATCCGAAGCAGCACGTTTTGTTTATCTTTTTATTATTATTATTGTTATTATTCGTCGAAATGGATCACTGGTTGTTTTAGACGTTTAGACTCGCTGTTCTGTTACTGTCCTTAAAACAGTAGCACTAGTACTTAAAAAACGGTTTCTTTTCTACCAGCACTTACCAGATGGCTGTGTTTTGGCAGCCGGTTGATGGCTAGAGTAATCTGGATTTTTCAGCTGACATTAGGGTCAGATATGATAAATGGGGGTGGGGGTTGGTTAAATCTAAATACAACTTAACATGAGGACAAACCTGACCTGAACAAGGTGGAAGCTAATTAAGTGTCTTAGAGTTTTTAGATCGTGTGGATAGAAATGAACCGCAAAAAAAAAGCTTGGACAAAAATGTTACACGTGTTTGTCACTTTTGGCTTTCCATACTCGGCATCGCTTCTGCGCCGTCGTGGAAAAACTCCTCCATCTACGCGCAGCACGCATCGAAAAGGGGGCGTGATCAGAATCCTGCTGCAGGCTCTGTGATTGGTCCGGAGCCGCTTATAAAAAGCCGGCGCGCCTACCCGTACGAGAGTTCACTTCGGAGTGGAGTTTTGCTGAGTAACGGACGCTGGTGTGTGGAGAATTGCGCTTACACGGATTGTTGTTTATCTGTTTTCTAAATAAAATTAGCAAATGAAGGAAAGGAGATCGTGCCAGAAGTCGTCCTTTCAGCCAGGAATGGACGCGAGTCAGAACGTTAAGTGTAAGATAGTGGTGGTGGGAGACAGCCAGTGTGGGAAGACCGCCTTACTTCACGTTTTTGCTAAGGACTGTTTCCCTGAGGTGAGGAAATAAAGAGTTTTTTAAATACGTGTTATCGAAAGTATACGCGTTTAAAAATGGTATAAAACCTTATTAATTGTTTCTTCATGTGTAGAACTATGTTCCCACCGTGTTTGAGAATTACACAGCGAGTTTTGAGATCGACTCCCAGCGGATTGAGCTCAGTCTGTGGGACACTTCAGGTAAGAGTTCATCTCTTTAAACCTGTCAGCTGTATGACACACACACACACACACACACACACAAAAACAAAAAAAAAACCAACAACAAATAATCCTGAACGTTAATCTTTCTGAAATTAGTTCTTGTTTGTAAGAATTTGTGTGCTTACTCTTCAAAACAATAAAGGAACATTCCAGAAAAAACCCATGAGGCTGAGGGGTGCCAATATTTAAGAGCAACAAACAAGTTGCATTAAACATTCAGCAGTGTGGTGTGTGTGTGTGGGTGTTTTTTTTTCTTTTTTCTTTAAGCGTTCCTGACATTGTCAGGCTGTGATGATTTATTTTAATATTAAAGAAGCTAACTGTGAGTTATTTTCACCAAACAAATTGCCGTTCATTTCGTTCAGTTATCACGGCAAGCCCGGTTCTTTTGCTCATCTTTAAGTGTTTAGGGACTGACCCCGATGACCCGATAGCCTCGGCATGTCTGGACATGTTGGAGGTGCGAACATTGGCACTGTACCACATGTTGGAGAAGGATTTCCTTGGTCACTTGTCGAGATGGTTGGCGAAACGTGACGCCTCGGTGCCAGAGATGGTGCAGGACCAAGCTGTAGCGGTGCGAGACGTCTTAAAGTAAAATCTGGTCAGTGTGAGCTCTGCAAGGACGTGAAACTCCCGGGCGAAATAAACAAGAGACCGAAGCGTATTCTTCTCACCTCCTCATAATCTCGCCACTTTCTTTCATAGAGGTTTTCTTTAATCTTGATCATGTCTGTAATAATCTAATCTCAAGACGTCGGTCGGTTTAAATGACGTAAGTTTACAGGACGCCGTAGCCTGTACTTCGGCTTCAAGTGTTTCCCAGCAGGACATTTTTAGTAGTGCCGCTTACACAAAAGCAGGAACAGCTGATCCTGTGCCCTCACCCACCCGCTGTGCTAAAACACAACTCGCACTATCCCACCACGCCCTTTTGTGGAAAACGCTGAGAAATAATGCTGACACGCTCATTAGGGGAGCGTGGAGAGTGAAACCACAGCACCATCAGAGCTAATGTGAAAATACCCGAAAGAGCTGGGCCGTCTCCTGAGAATCGCTTCATCCTTAAATCCACAAGGTAGTGATAATGGGATGGGATAAAGCACCAGATATTGCATTCCAGGAGCGAGTTGATTTATTTGTGGTAAGGCTGAGCTACCTGGGAGGTGCCCGTCTGTGTGTCTGGGTTAGAGTAGCGTGCTCGATCCCGTGGTCTGTAAGCAATTACCTCGTTCCTGCCGATCTGTTTCTCTTCCAGCGGAGGAAAGACTGGAATTTGGCATGCAGTGCTCTGGGTAATTTCTGCAGGATTGCTGTTTGACTCACCATACAGTGTGTGTGTGTGCGTGTGTGTGTGTGTGTGTTTTTCAAGTCCTAGCTTTAGGTATTTAATTTAATGCCTCTGTCTGGGCCAAGTGTACCTGTACCCTTCACATCACGAGTGTGGTGTTAATATGGAGAGTGAGCCAAAAATGGAACCAGAAGGACAAACTGTTAGGCATGATGGGTGGCAGACACACACTTGTAAATGTGTTGATGATCAAGAGTACCAAGTTGCTTGATTACGCAATTCCAGACTTTGTTATACATCGTGAGGTTTACATCAGGACAAGAAAGTAGTTCTTGGGTGAGGCAAGATCGAGGGAACTGCGAATAAATTGTAACAGTTAGTTTTATTATATTGTTTGCACATCATGGGACTCGAAAGCAGCTCGATTTAGCGCGATCACGATTTTGACATTCTCCTGATGTCAACAAGACGAGGATGTGACGTTACTGAGACGCTATAAAGCATGAACGTTTTGTCAACATAAATCACCATCTTCTGACCAATCAGATTCAAGAATTCAACAGCGCTGATCTCACAGATTTAATAATTAGCCTTTGTTTTTAAGCGTTGCGGACCAGACCCATATAAAGAACAGGTTTCAGCTTTAAAAGTACAAGCTTCGTTGTCTTCTGTCCGTTCTTATGACTGCAGTTCTGTTGGATCACAAGACATTTCCTGATTGTACATAATGAAGTGGTTGAGTTGTTGCTTTATTATTGGTACCATTTACACCAGTTCATGTCCGTCTTTGATTGGAATCGTCATCGTGTCTCTCTGTTTATCTAGTGTACAGTAGGTCAGGCGCCGCTTGTCGTCTTACAAGCAGTTCTTGTCGTGCGGTGGTTTTTTTGGTCGTTTGGGAAATGCCAGAAGAGGAGATGGTTGTCTTTCTCAAGTGGTGATCCTTTACATCAGTAAAATGTCCGTTTAAAAGTTAAGCTCCTTCCTCAACAACAACCTGTTCGGGTCAGGCTTGTGCAACATTGTGTCCACTATCAGACCTGTTTGTGTCATTAGAAGTTAGCTAGGAGCTTATCCTCCATATGCAAGAGTTTTTGTGTTTTGTTTTTTTTTTTTTTTTTCTTATGAGGCAAGAGTCTGAAATCGGCACCTTTTGAATGCCCCTCAGGCCCGACGGTCAGTCTCCCCTGACTAACCTCCTCCCCGCTGGGTTTCTTCTCTCTATTAATAATCCACTTATTGATGAAGGGCTTCATCCCCTACAGTTAAAAAGTCCAGGGGCTAAATGTCCAGGCTTTGAAGAGTGCCTATCCACCAGCAGCACTAATCAATACACACACACGGGCATCCTGCTGGGTCATGTACTGAGCTGCCTTTTGTCTCCGTGTTATCTGAGGCCCAGATAATGAGCACAAGCAGGCAGTATGGTCCTCATTAAGGCTTTAAACTCCACCATTTGGCTCGACAGCGTGTGCTTCCTTGCACTCTTTCTATAATGGCTCAGTTTGGCTTGCTGCCTTTTAGAAAGAGTGTTGGAGGAAGTTTTTAACTGGCACTCTAATTTACGCTTTGATCACGCTGACTGCTTTCGTGAAGCCCGGACTGGACCTGAATTCCAGATCCTAGGATGGGACTTGTTTGATTTAAGGAAGGGAAGGATTTGTTTTGTCGTGAGAGGTGGCAAAAGACAACTGTCTCGAGATCTCATGTTTTAGCCAAATTGTTGCTGCGTGTCACATGCTCTGCTACATTGAGCAATCAAATTTGCGTGGTTTTAGTAAGCCGCCGTGATGCGTACATATCCGCGCTAAAACCCTAATCTAAGGTAAGAAGATAGGACCTTTCCCGTTCCTGTTCTTCACATCTCTAAACTCATGAGTCGGATCTAGACCCTCGTGCCTGACATTCCACAGACGAGAGGTTGCTACAAAGCGTCCATTGTGCAAAATAAGCTTGGGAATAGCGGCTGCGGAGTCATATGAACGCTTATTTCCGTTGAGAGGATTCATACCTCTGTTAGCCTGAACGGAAATCGGATTGGATCGGCTCCTGCATAAGTGTTGCGTTCCAACAAATTCTTTCCCTTTTTTCCCTTTTTTTTTTTTTTTTTTTTTTCTTTCTAAAAACATGAAGCTGACTTTCTCTCAACAGGAGAAAAGATGTTCAGATATTTTAAAAACCGTGGAGTGGAAATACACTTGTTTTAATGTGTTTTTTTTTTTTCCACAGGTGTGTGTGGCAGCCTGGTCAACTATATATACTATTGTAAACACACACACAGCAGCAGCTGGACATTCCACAGAATGAAGTCTGAGGAGAATGAGAAGGGAACCATGTGTGAGCAAGATGGATATATATGGTCTTGAGTACAGCTGTGTGTGTGAGGCAGAGAGCAAGAATGCCCGAGCATAAGGACATGTCCTGAGGCTAGTTGTAATGTGAGTTAATGAGATGCTGCAGTGAGTGTTGGGAGCTAAGGGATTTCCTCAACACCGGCGAGTCTTCGAAAGGTCACACTTTAATGCATCTCTAACATAAACCTGTGCTACATGTGCCTCAGTCTAGTGTACTCAGTCTCCTTACAGAGGAGCACATATTGGTTGTAGATGAATGGAGAATATTGACCAAACCGCAGTACAAAGACAGTTCAGGAAAGTTTTAAAGTTCATCCAAGGATCGTCTAGAGGTCGATAATGCCGTTTCCTGACTCCTGTTTGTAGATACTAGGAGACTTTTTATCTCCTCCTGGGGTTTACAGAGATTAGACAGGCTTTGAGCAGGATCGAGAAAATGTTTAAGGGGGGGGTCATGCTTGCGGGTTTCATTTATTCTGTTCCTCTTTCCTCATTTTGCCGCAATCTCTGTGCTTACCAATGAGCATTTTCTCAGACGAAAAGATTGACTTTTTTGCTCACTACGTTAAACAAAGTGATTGTTTTTTATGCCGGAAACCAGCAAACGGAAGCGCACAGGACGACAGAATCCGATTTGTAACCTTCCTCCTGAAGGTTGTGGTCAGAAAAGTGTTCAAAAGATTATCAGGCTCCATATCCTGTGGGTGGAGCTTCTGAGGCTGAGACTAGGATAAAAACGGCTTCCTTTTTAGACCCCTTATTGATCACACTCCCTGTCTGCTTCCTCCATCCTCTCTCTCTCTCTCTCTCTCTCTCTCTCTCTCTCTCTCTCTCTCTCTCTCTCTCTCTCTCTCTCTCTCTCTCTCTCTCTCTCTCCTCCCCCCCCTCCCCCCCATGTGTGTGTGTGTTGAGTACAGACCTCCCACGTGTCACACGGACACAAATGAAATTCTCCAGATTCTTGGCTGAAAGCTGTGCATGTGGGAAGCAGAAAACCCCTGCACACACAGAATTTTAAAGGGGCACAACCACCAAGTATCATTCCCACTGGAAGCTTCTCTGTTTAAACTCTCCGTTCTTTAAACGTGAGCCTATGGCGTTTGCTAAACACTGAGCAACAAGAAAGCCGTGTATTTGCAGTGCATGTGGTTATAATCAAAACTGACTTTAAAAGCGGCATGTCGTATACAATCAAGTCTCGTTTCTCTCTAATCAGGTTTGATTCCCTGTGCGTCTTTCGTGTACACGTCTGGGCTCAACGTTGTTTTTTTTCTTCTTTGTGTTCCAGGCTCGCCGTACTACGATAACGTCAGGCCGCTGTCGTACCCCGACTCGGACGCCGTCATCGTCTGTTTTGACATCAGCCGCCCGGAGACTCTGGACAGCGTCCTTAAAAAGGTGTGCACTACTTGCATTTAACGCCACAATCGAAACAAGTCAAATGAACCCAAACATGACGTCTGTAATGAGCATTACTTTTTAAAATATAATCTTTACTGTGGGTTTTGTGGAAGTTTCGCACTGGAGGAGGTTTCAACTGAGCAGAACCTAAGCATTTATTAAGCGAATATTAGAAAGCACTCAGGCCTTGGGGAAGTATGAAACTGCGAAAAGAACCTGTGGTTTAAAACCACTTCCTGTCCAAAAGAGACACCTAATCCCTGTAAAATACCCGAAGTAGGGATGTGGAAAGCAGCCCCACACAAGGAAACAACCTTTCACATAAGTCAGTGGAGAATGTACAGTGTCATGAAGTCCGTGCTCTGCTTTCCTTTAACCCCTTAGAGAATGGGAGACAGTTGTATCGGCGTGTGTGTGGTTAGTCGTTCAGCGAGTACACAACACAAGCCTCATTCACACTAGGATAATTGATACTTATGTTCTGTGTGTGTTATTGTTCACATGGCAGCTAAATATATTGAATTGACTCTCTATAGCATTCCACTGAGGGTTAAAAGGGTTTAATTCAGAAGTTGTATTGGTTAACTGAGATATGAGAAGGAAAAACTTTCAGGCCCCGCTGAGCAAAATGGCAGCGCCAAAGGATCCTGGGAAAGGGAGCATGGAAGGTGCTCATGTTCTTGTGGGAACAATTGGCTGTGTGTGTCCTAGTGAACCGGATCCTGGTGACTGCAGTAGAGATAAATGCGCCAGCATTGCATTATCGGAGATTAAACCCTCCGGTTTAGACACACACACACACACACACACCCTCTCTCCAGCTTGTTCTGTTTTTTTGTTGGGGAGAGGAATGTGGATCACCTGTGAGACTGAAAGCAGAGAGCTCAAGAGATAGGCCCAGTGAGGGATTTAAGTGCTACCTACTGAGAGATTTGAAAAGAATGTACAATCTAAATATAGCAAGAGGGACTTTAAAAACGATGAATCGTAGAGCAGCTCTGAGAAAAGGTCTTTAAAGCTGTTCCTTAAGGTCTCCATAGATTTCCTGGTTTGCTTATGGTTCTCTCTGTTCTCTTGTGTCCTGTTAGTGGAAAGGAGAGATTCAGGAGTTCTGCCCCAACACCAAGATGCTGCTGGTCGGCTGCAAGTCGGACCTGAGAACAGACCTCAACACCTTGGTGGAGCTGTCCAATCACAGACAGATGCCCGTGTCGTATGATCAGGTGAGATGCCAACACTGACCAACCATCTTCAGATTGCTGTGTTCTTGCGATTGCCCCAAATGTGTCTCTTTATTTATATATATATATATATATATATATATATATATATATATATATATATATATATATATATATATATATATATATATATATATATATATATATATATATATATATATATATATATATATATATATATATATATATATATATATATATATATAAAAAAATTGCAGTTATAAACACTTTAGCAGAGAAACCAGAAGAGGATGCACGAGAGATGCCCCCCCCCTCCCCAACCCAATAATGCTTCAGTCTCTAAGCAGCTTCGGTTTCTCTCTGCGTCCTTAATTACAAGATCGTGTCCTTCTGGCTTCTAATGAACGTCATTTCGAAAGTAATTATGGCACTAAAGATTGAGTTGAAGATATCAGATGAAAGCTGTGTGTGAAATCGAGTAAGTTCAGCTTATTCAGTCTGAGCGTTTGATCTCAAATCATCTTTGGCTCAGTTACTCAGAATGAACGAAGCTTTACCTGCTCCTTACTCTTATTTTAACGTGTGCTGATTAGGATAAAATGCCTGAAATTCTGCTTTGTGTTTAAGTATTTACTTGTTTACATGTCAAAGTCCAAAAATGGTACGTCACCTGATTTCATGTTTAGTAAAGTAACGTGCTTTTGGATGTTTGTTTGTTTGTTTGTTTGTTTGTTTGTTTATTTATTTATTATTTTATGTACCATCTCTTTTAATTATAGAATCATCCCATGATTTAATGCTTTTTATCCTACATTCATGCTGTATAAAATATTTGGCTGGAGCATTAAATACATCTTCTTCTTCTCCAGGGTTCCGCGATGGCTAAACAGATCTCGGCTCCGTACATCGAGTGTTCGGCGCTACAGTCGGAGAACAGCGTGCGGGACATTTTCCACGTGGCAACGCTCGCCTGCGTCAACAAGAACAACAAAACTGTCAAGCGCAACAAATCGGCACGCTCTGCCAAGCGCATCTCGCACATGCCTGGCAGGCCTGACCTGGCTGCTGTGGCAACAGACTTCCGCAAGGACAAAGCCAAGAGCTGCACAGTCATGTGATCTCGTCTAAACAGAGAAAGGCATTCTGGGACGTGTGGGTGGAGGGGAAAAAAAATGGTGGGTGAAGGGGATAACTACAAGTGGGGTTAAAAAATTACTTAAAACAAGAAATTCAAAGTGGAGCAGCGAAGGAGAGATGCTTTAACTCTCCTGGTTTGCAATGCTGTATGCAAGCGTTTCCCTTCCTGTAACCTGACAGCAAGTGGAAAGTGTCCTAAAGCCATGCCTCACCCGTTCCCCCCTAACCGCATCCCTTTAGAGGAAGTGCACTCCCTCTAACTCAGCAAGAGACCATGCTTCCGGATCCTGATGGGAAGCGAAAAAGGAACTTGTGGTTTCAGCAGAAAATTTGAGGAGGAACTGGCATGGAGGCGTATACACGGCTCACCCGGAGCAACGAGCGGATTTGATGAAGGAAGCTGAATCATGGACCGGTGGAACTGTTTGCTTCTTTCCTGACTGAAAAAAAAAGGAGAATGGAGCAGAAGAGAAATATCTGTTTATCACTGTGCTTTCGATTCACTTCTCCTTTTCTGCATGGCTGCTTATCCAGATGTTCGCTCTCTTTATAGCTGAGCTCAGCTCAAATTAATATGCACATGCGGTCACCATGGATACACCACTTCTACAGCCCTTCTTTAGCAATTTCAAAAACAGATCACATTTTCTGAGGTTTTATATTTAGAGAGGAAAAGAGGATTCGAGCCACTTTCTCCGGAAGGTCTCTGGCACTGTGGTTAAATAATTCCCCTGCATACATTGGGTCAGGATGGAAAGGTTACTTTCAGCTCCTGTAAAACAAATGCAACAAAAAGAAAAGTGAGCACTCCCTATGTGTCTTCTTAATGGATGTGTCTGTCGTGTTTGCCGACGATTGCAACACAGCTTTATACGTCTTAATGTATTGTAATGTTCACAGCACAGCTCAGTGAGTTGAGAGAGACGCATTTTGTTCTAATGAGGCAACGTGATGAAGCCAGATGACCGGACATCCACTGACCCCCTCACCCAACTCCCACACTCCCCTAACTACATTTCATACCCATGATCACGTCTTAAAACCGTAACTTCACCTTCTACCAGGGTTTATTATGATGTATCCCAGCTCTATTGCATTTTAGCATCGTGCCAGTGCTGTAGTGATCTGGTGATATGTTTATTAACCTTCATGGACTGCGTCTCCGGTGCAGCAGCCGAGCAGAGGCGTTTCGCGTGTTCCGATTCCTCTAACGTGACGAACGGCTTTTTGTTTGTTTCGAGCGAGGAAAAAGAAAGGCTGGCGATTTGTATAGCTGCTATAACATAAGTGATAACAGGAACTAACTTGTTTCTCGTTGCTGTGAATGTTGTTAACTGGTTGTTGGAAAATATCGACCATTTCAGCATATGGTGATGGTGGAAAATAATCGACTCGAGGTTGTAGCAGTAACTCTGCATCACACCACCCTGTCGTTGATCAGTTTCCTAGAACGCCGCACGCCGATGTGTTCAAATTGAGCACCGGTTTACTGGCCCGCACCAAGGCATCCTGGGATCGATCCGTGTGAACTGTCGCTTGCTTAGTTAAACGTAACTCCTAGCTAACAGTTATTGCGTAAACCTCAGTTCTGATGAATAATGAAGCTGTGTATTAACCTTGGCATCACAGAGAAACTATTCCAGTACCTCCATTTTAACCAGCAGCATGAGGAATTTGCTTACGGCGGGTTTGATTTTAAAACATTTCGGTCTTGCCTGTGGAGAGTGGAAGGAGTCGACGTGTTACACTATGCAGATCATTCACGAGAGGTGTTGTGTCTGATGGAAGGATGGGCAAATGCTCTCTCATTGCTACAGAAAGAGAATAAGTGAACCCAGTTTTATTTTTTGTTTGGTTTTTTTTGGGGGGTTGGGGGTTGGGGGGGGGGGGGGTTTAGACCATGGCATATGTTGAAGGTCAGTTGTTGCACTTTGAGTTTAATCTTTTACCAAAAAAAAAATTCCCATCTTTAACTTAAGACCTTTTAGGCTTTCTTCATGTCTGTTCACATGGGCAGTATTAATGTCTCTCCTTTTTTTGTATTTAAGTGTTAGATTGTGTAGTCTTCTCTAAAATTAAACAAACTTTTCTTTTTGTTTTTCTTCAAATCCTGTTGTATGTTCTGTTGTTGTCTCACATTAATATTTATTGAATTGTTTCCCTTTATTTTTTGCTTTAATTATTAAATGTAAAAACAAACAAAATTAAAAGCATTTTGATATGAAATTGATTGTCACTGGTTTATTTCCTTTGTTTCCTCTACTGGTTATGGGTGTTGCATTTAAAAAAAAACAAAACAAATCCCAGCTAAAGCTCATATGCTGATCAGGTGAGTGTTCAGACAAATCCAGACTTGTAAACATATGACTGGGACTGAGCAACAACTCATGACTTGTCATTCTAGGAAAACCAGCTGGAATTCTCTGTGGGGTGAGTAGAGTTTTACTTTATACATCTCCTGAGAAAAGTATGCACCAATCAGGTATAACATTGTGAGCTGTGAGAGGTGAAGTGAATAACACTGATGATCTCATCATGGCACCTGTTAGTGGGTGGGATATATTAGGCAGGAGCTGAATATTTTGTCCTCAAAGTTGATGTGTTAGAAGCAGGAAAAATGGACAAGCGTAAGGATTTGAGCGAGTTGGACGAAGGGACGAATTGTGATGGCTAGACCACTGGATCAGAACATCTCCAAAACTGCAGCTCTTGTGGGGTGTTCCCGGTCTGCAGTGGTCAGTATCTATTAAAAGTGGTCCAAGGAAGGAACAGTGGTGAACCGGAGACAGGGTCATGGCGGTCAAGGCTCATTGATGCACATGGGGAGCGGAGGCTGGCCTGTGTGGTCCGATCCAACAGACGAGCTACTGTTGCTCAAATTGCTGAATAAGTTAATGCTGGTTCTGATAGAAAGGTGTCAGAATACACAGTGCATGACGGGTCAGGGCTGTTTTGGCAGCAAAAGGGGAACCGATACAATATTAGGCCGGTGGTTATAATGTTATGCCTGATCAGTGTAA
>JAUCMX010000026.1:3432110-3452110 GCA_033459395.1 Hemibagrus guttatus | reverse complement strand
CACACACACACACCTTTCAGTGACTGAGCAGTGGAGAGAGAAAAAAGAAAGTGATCAAACACAGAATTATCAGGACGCAGACATGACTGCTGTCATTATCACTAATCTCTCAATGTCTGTCTGTCTGTCTGTCTGTCTGTCTGCATTTCTCTTTCTCTCAATGTCTGTCTGTCTGTCTGTCTGCATTTCTCTTTCTCTCAATGTCTGTCTGTCTGTCTGTCTGTCTGTCTGTCTGTCTGTCTGCATTTCTCTTTCTCTCAATGTCTGTCTGTCTGTCTGTCTGTCTGTCTGCATTTCTCTTTCTCTCAATGTCTGTCTGTCTGTCTGTCTGTCTGTCTGTCTGCATTTCTCTTTCTCTCAATGTCTGTCTGTCTGTCTGTCTGTCTGCATTTCTCTTTGTCTTTTCTTTCTTTCTTTCTTTCTTTCTTTCTTTCTTTCTTTCTTTCTTTCTTTCTTTCTGTCTGTCTGTCTGTCTGTCTGTCTGTCTTTCTGTCTTTCTTTCTTTCTTTCTTTCTTTCTTTCTTTCTTTCTTTCCGTCTGTCTGTCTGTCTGTCTGTCTGTCTGTCTGTCTGTCTGTCTGTCTGTCTGTCTGTCTGTCCTCCTCCTATTTTCCTTCGGATGTCTTTTTGCCTGATATTTTGGTCCCCCAGATTCTCTATCTGTTTTTCTCTTTGTATGTTTTTTTTTTTCTGTCTCTCTGCTCATCTGTTTGTCTCTTTCTGTCTTTTTTTTCCTGCCTCTTTTTCTGTCCATCCACCTTCTATCTGTATGTGTTTGCTCGTGTCTGTTTGTCTTGCTGACTGCTTCACTGTCTGCCTTTCTTTGTATCCTTCTGTCTGTTTTCACTATAGTACATTTTGTGTCTGTCTGTCTGTCTGTCTGTCTGTCTGCTAAGCCGTGTGCTCCACTGTCTGATGAATGAGTCTGGACTGATTAATGGCCTCTTTAGATAACGCTTTAGTGAGATGTTTGGGCTTGTTGTTCGTCAAAGAGAAGCATTTAATACACTGACCAACACTAAAGTGGGATAATTGCTGTGTGTGTGTGTGTGTGTTTGTGTGTGTGTGTGTGTGTGTGCACGCACATGCTTTGGCACAAAGAGGGAGTATTATATGCATTAGAAAGGCAGAGAGTTGCCCATCAGCATCCAGCACAAAGGGGGGAAATATGAGGACCCTGTGTATTGTGATGACTAGAAAGCCAGATAATTCCTCGCATTTTAATGACTATAGTGTCTTTAGTGACGCCTTGTCTTTTTTTTTGTTTGTTTAATATACTTATATCTAATCCCCTGTTTGAGAATGTCATGTAGACATAAAGTGATTTATTTATTTATTTTTAATATAGAGACACAATTTTATCCAAAGCAATCAGGTACCAAGGAGATCTGGATAACTGAGATCTTAAATGCAGCACGCTCATTCCACGCTGTCTGCGGAGGTTGGTGTGGAGATCCCGTGCAACACAAGATCTGCGTCAGCTCTGATTGCGTTAAAAAAGAACCTTTCATCGTGGCGCATTTAACACTTGAATAGCCTGCCATGTTAGTTTGATACAGTAGTGTGTGAGGGAGAAAGCAATTCTCTCTCTCTCTCTCTCTCTCTCTCTCTAACCATTTCTTACAAAACCCTGGCTTCCAGTCACACTCATAAATTAACGCTGCACCACTTTGGTTTTCTGCTTCGCTACGTTCTGCTGGGTAGCATTCCACTCCGCATATGCTACTAATTGTAATGCTAATGAAATGGCGAGATGGGACGGATTATACGGTCCTGGAGCGGGCTGGAGGGGGCAAATGGAGACAGGGAGAGGGAGCACAAAAAGAGCAGATAGGGAGGGAGGGATGGAGGGAAAGATATTCCATCTCAATGGGATGGAGCCGAGAACAAAGACAGAGACGTCAGGCCTCACAGTCAGAGTTCTTATCAAATGGCTACCGTATACAATGGGATCCGCCAGTCACACACACACACACTTGTATTGGTGTACTTGTAGAACGAAAACATACAGAATGACTTTTGGTGGGTTTTAAAGGTTCGAGAGAGCTGGATACATTCATTACTCAAGAGCAACATCGGTTTTTCTTATATGATGTCTTTTGTTGTCATGAGAGTTAAGGATAAAGTCCCCATGAAGCTATAAATACGAACCCTCCAACACACACACACACACACACACACACACACATACAATTTGGCAAAGTTTCCTGCCGGTTATTCCATACTGGTAGGCCAGAAGGAGAACAGCGTCCAAAACCTGACTTCCTGGTTCCATCAGCTGCAAGCCAACTGCTTCTCATTCATCATCTATAGACAGCTAATAATAAATTTGGGTTATTGTTGTGTGTTCAATCTGGTTGGATGTTTCACATTTATCCAATCTCTTTAGATTTGATAGCATTATAGCAAAATAAACTTAGAGATTTAGATCCATTTCTAGGTCTTTCATAACACGACACCTCACGGTGGTATCCTATACTTCAGTACTTCATGATGTCATCACGATCCTATCCTGGATACAGAATTCGGCTCAAAAGAGAGCAATTTAAAAGCCAATGTACTGTACTGTAGCTTTCCTTCCAGTCCTCTAGTTCACTTCTCTAGTCCGGTCCATGCCACACTGGTTTTGACTCTCCAGCCATCTGCATCAGAGATGTCCCTCAACTGCCAAAATTCTTTGCACCTTTAAAGCTCTTCATGTGTCGGCATTCCTGGAAAAGGCTGAGAGAGTCCAACTGAAACCTATTATTAAATCTCCCACGCTAGCAAAATTACAACCCTGGCCTTAGACTGGTCTCAAAAGAAAACTTTATCTCTCCATTGCTATAAATTGACATGTTTGTTCATTTATGGAGCCCTTTCACATATAACTTGATAGTTATTCCTCAATGCTTAGGGCATCTCAAAAGATGTTTTTAGCCAGAAAAAAAATCCATATCCCTCTTCTTATAGACCTTGATCTCCTTGGTTTGATGAAATAGAGGAGCCATGATGGAGTACATCTGAGAAGTCCTACATCGAACCATGTCGGCGTCACCTAAAGCTCATGAGCTGATTACGGCATAGTTCAAGTGCAACCAAACACCACTTCCTACAGGTTGCAGGGTTGGTAGCTTGGTGTACTTCCCAGTCCACCAATTTTTCATGCAAACCATGCACCATCTTTCTGTCTATCCCCATAGATATGTAATAGAAATATGCATAGATTTATGACAATAGTACATTTTGTATTATTGTCGTGTGTCTGCTCCTACGCCTGCTCTCTGCTGGACTGTCTGATTAATGAGTCCAAACCAATTGATGTTAACACTGGTGAGTTGTTTGGACGTTTTGTGCATCGAGAGAGGCATTTATGCAATTAATACACAGACGAACACTAATGTGGGATAATTGCTGAGTGTGTGTGTTTGCTTCGGTACAAAAAGGGAGCGTTATATGCATCAACTAAGCAGAGAGATGTTTGTAGCCGTCCAACACAGCGGGGGGAAAATGTGAGGACCCTGGCCTTGGGGTGTTCTAACCTTCGGCATGACGACGGAAACAATAGATTTGTCCTGAATGAAAACGATGCATAGATAAACTGACCGAATAGACAGATGTAAGTCCTGCATTGTAATTTTTCATCATACGTGATGAAGCTGTACTGAACCCCAGACATCCAGCATATCCTAATATAGCCATCAAAAGTCCCTTTGCTCTCGGATTGGCTCCGTATTTGTTTTTTTTTGGAATGATGTTCCTGTTGTCATGGCAAGCAACACGGCAGTGAAGATGGATGAGACTTTCTAGAACATAATAAAGCTATGACCCCTGGAGCATCTACTTGATCTTAGCGGCTCTCTTAATCTAACAATTAACCTGGAGAGGTGGCTCACTCTCGCTCTCTAACACATACACACACACACACACACACACTCTGTCCTTCTCTGTTTTTCTCAGACACATTACCCGGTCTCATATCTGTCCGCTCCTTAGAGGACGACCTAATCCTATCAATCTTAGCCTTGAGGCGCTGATGGTAATTTCTTCTCCGGAAACCGATGACCTGAGACGCCAAAAGTGAATTAGGAAGAATTTGGATGTGAAAAAAATGTAAAAGTTATCCTTTTCAGTGAATTGGATTCCATCTTGGGAATGCTAGTCCATGTACTAGGAAGAATTCTGACCAGTCGATTGCAGGGCATCATGTTCAAGCACAATAACACACTCATTCACACCACAGGGGTAATTTAAGTGTTTCTGAGAGGTGAGGGGCAACCAGAGGAAACCCAGAGGGATACAGAGAGAATATAAGGAAGTCCACATCATGTGGTGAATGGATGGTGAAGCTGAACCATATACACCGATCAACTATAACGTTTTTGGTGGTGCAAAGGGGTCAGCATGGGCATCCTGACTGGTTTGCGGCTATGCAGCCCCATATGCGACAAACTGTGATGCAGTGTGTATTCTCACACCTTTCTATCAGAACCAGCATTAACTTATTCAGCAATTTGAGCAACAGTAGCTCGTCTGTTAGATCGGATCACACGGGCCAGCCTTCGCTCCCCCCGTGCATCAATGAGCCCTGGCCGTCCGTGACCCTGTCTCCGGTTTACCACTGTTTCTTCCTTGGACCACTTTAGATAGATACTGACCACTGCAGACCGGGAACACCCCACAAGAACTGCAGTTTTGGAGATGTTCTGATCCAGTGGTCTAGCCATCACAATTTGGCCCTTCGTCAAACTCGCTCAAATCCTTACGCTTGTCCATTTTTCCTGCTTCTAACACATCACCTCTGAGGATAAAATGTTAACAGGTGCCATGATGAGGAGATCATCAGTGTTATTCACTTCACCTGGCACCGCTCACAATGTTATATCTGATTTCAAGTTATTTCAAGGAGCTGAGACTTTGTGTCTGATACAGTAAAAGGACGGATAAATAAACAAGAAGAAGCAGATTTTCTTTGACTTAAAAAAAAAAAAAGGCAAAATAAGTTCTAGTTTTGATATTTGATTTGAATTATAGCCAGATGTGTAGAAAATGCAGCATTGTCGCAGTATATGATTTAAGAACCTTATCAGCTATTTCCCCCCCCCTATAAAGCAATAAGAAAGTTGATGATTTAAGCAAATATTAAATGAACCGGATGAAGGCTTGAGTCTTCATGACAGAAACAGAAAATTAAGTACTTTAGGAACACCATTAAAGCATTGTCCTCATGACCTCGTCCTCAGACTCCCTCAGACGTCCCACGATCGATATCTTGTATCTGAACAGTTTTCTTTCGCCGTTTCATTTCATAAAGTGCTCCCTTCCTCCCTGGGGAGTGCGCTTAGCACGTTTAAAACCGATGCTAGAAAGCCACGTTGCAGAAATGAAGTCGCAAATGCTTTCAAATGGGAATGGATGTTCCAGGAAAGGAGGAACGCTCTGTACGGTCTGCTCAGCTCTGACATAAACATAAATATTTGTTTTCAAATATTGTTGATGACCGTGATCTTCGTCCGTGGCAGCCATATTTGATCAAATTCTTGAATGCTTCAATCTGAGGTGATGATTAGTTTTCTATAGCAGCAGTTTCATTAATGCGCTCGTCCTAAAGTGTCATTGTTTCCATAGCAACAGCTTATACTGCTCTTTTATGGCGGATGTGCCACAGAATATGGGTCTAATTAAAAATGTTTAAACAAAATGTTGTTTGTGAGCAAAGGAAACGGTGTAATTGTTTAAGGAAGGAGGCTCTGTCATTTTCCTCCACCGGAAAGTCTTAAGGACAGAGGATTTTGGGCTGAAGAGAGCATGGTGAAGGATGTTTATAGCTGCTATAATGTAAGTGATAACAGGACATAACTTCTATAATAAACAATAAATATTAGACGTACAAGAGGAACAAAATGCTTCAGGAGTTGTGAGGCATCACAACATGCTGTCAGTGATTAGCGATTATAAAAACACAATAAGAAATAATTTCTTAAGTTTTTAATTTAATTTTATTATTTTTTTTACCTATTTATTTATTTATTTGTTTATTTGTTTGTTTGTTTATTAATTAATTAATTATTTAATCGATCAATCAATCAATTAACTAACATAAGGGGGGCACGTGTTAGTGGTTAACACGTTTGCCTCGCACCTCCAGGGTTGGGGGTTCGATTCCCGCCTCCGCCGTGTGTGTGTGTGTGTGTGTGTGTGTGTGTGTGTGTGTAGTTTGCGGAGTTTGCATGTTCTCCCTGTGCCTCGGGGGTTTCCTCCGGGTACTCCGGTTTCCTCCCCCGGTCCAAAGACATGCATTGTAGCTTGATTGGCATCTCTAAATTGTCCATAGTGTGTGACTGAATGAGTGTGTGTGTGCGACGGGTTGGCACTCCGTCCAGGGTGTATCCTGCCTTGATGCCCAATGACGCCTGAGATAGGCACAGGCTCCCCGTGACCCGAGAATTGTTCGGATAAGCGGTAGACAATGAATAATTGCTTTCGGCTGCTCCCTGTTCGGGCTCACCACAGTGGACCAACTGCTGGTCCGCCCGAACAGGGAGCAGCCGAAAGCAACTATTCATTGTCTACCGCTTATCCGAACAACAACTTGGCAAATGTTTTACGCCGGATGCCCTTCCTGACACAACCCTCCCATTTTCCAGGCTTGGGCCCGGCACTGCATCCAGTGGCTGGGGTTTGGGCATTGGCTGGGAATCGAACCCGGGCCTTCCGCATGATAGGCAAGAAACCTACCACTGAGCCACCAATGCCCCAAGTGGTAGACAATGAATAATTAACACAAATTCTTTTTCCAAACCGTTGATCCAGGATCCAAAATCTCCAGTCTCCTTGGACTGGATGTTCTGAAAACTGGTTATCGATGTGCTGTACCAGCAGGTGTATAATGATGAAAGAATTATGGAATAATAATCAAGGTTTTTAACTGAGAGTTGCTTTCAAAATTCCATCTCTCTCGCTTGTGGCATTTAAAATGATGAAATCTTAAAGCTGGACGTTTTTGTCCTTGCTTCCTACATTATTATTATTATTATTATTATTATTATTATTATTATTATTATTACAATATTATTATTATTATTATTATTATTATTATTATTATTATTATTACAATATTATTATTGTTATTATTATTATTATTATTATTATTATTATTATTATTACAATATTATTATTATTATCCGTTTACCGCATTACGACCCGTGATCAATTATAACGGGATAGGTTTTGAAAGATCGGCTTGTTTTTGATTTTATTCTCAGACCCTTGGTCCTTAAAATATTCCTGGGTTCATATCTGAAACGAGCTTTTGATCGGATTCAAAGTCCGCTTCATCTCAGGAAAGTAAAATGTAGCTGATAATGGCGATTGAATAAAACATCTCAGCTGCATCAATAATGAATCAAAGCTTGTGTGTGTGTGTGTGTGTGTGTGTGTGCGCGTGTGTGTTGACTAATGGCTGCAAATCCGGGAATTTTCAGCAAAAAGAGACTGAGTAACGTCTTAAACGCAGGTCAGTGTGAGATTAATCTGTGCTTCTTAATATGTTATCGACTAAAACTCTGAAAACATTCTCGTGTGGTTCATTTCAGAGCAAGCTTGCTAGCTGTGTGGTTGATCCTGGCTAACGCTGAGAGAAGTGTTATTGTGAAGGTTGTTCAGTACCAGTGCTTGACGCATCAGAATGTGTGTTTGTACCAGAACCTTTTCCTTCCAGTTACAGCACAGAATCAACCGGCTAGTTAACCATATACACCAATCAGCCATACCAACGTAACACAGGAATTTCCCTCATGGGATCAATAAAGTCTATCTATCTATCTATCTATCTATCTATCTATCTATCTATCTATCTGTCTATCTGTCTATCTGTCTGTCTGTCTGTCTGTCTATCTATCTATCTATCTACACTATATTACCAAAAGTTCTGGGACACCCCTCCAAATCATTGAATTCGGGGCTTGGGCTCGGCCCCTTAGCTCCAGTAAAAGGAACTCTTAATGCTTCAGCATGCCAAGACATTTTAGACAATTTTATGCTCCGAACTTTGTGGGAGCAGTTTGGGGATGACCCCTTCCTGTTCCAACATGACTGCACACCAGTGCACAAAGCAAGGTCCATAAAGACATGGATGAGCGAGTTTGGTGTGGAGGAACTTGACTGGCCAGAACCTGAACCCCATAGAACACCTTTGGGATGAATTAGAGTGCAGACTGTGAGCCAGGCCTTCTCGTCCAACATCAGTGACTGACCTCACAAATGCACTTCTATAGGAATGGTCAAAAATTCGCATAAACACACCCCTAAACCTTGTGGAAAGCATTCCCAGAAGAGTTGAAGCTGTTATAGCTGCAAAGGGCGGGCCAACTCCATATTACATTCATGTGCATGTAAAGGCAGACGTCCCAAAACCTTTGGCAATATTGTCTGTCTGTCTGTCTGTCTGTCTGTCTGTCTGTCTGTCTGTCTATCTGTCTATCTATCTATCTATCTATCTATCTATCTATCTATCTATCTATCTAACGAATAGTCTGCAGGTTCACTTTGTGAAACCAAAAAAGCCCTGGAGCCTCGAGGCATGGACTCCACAAGATCTCTAAAGCTGTGCTGTACCATCTGTAACCTTCCTTTAAGCTTTTTTAAAAGTGGAGCCTCTGTGAGTCGGACTTGTTTGTCCAGGACGTCCATCAGATGCTGATCAGCTTGAGACACTCAGACCATTCCGGAATGGTTTCTGAAACAATTCCTGAGTGGTTCAGGGAGCTGTTGAAAGATGACACTGGAATTAGGGAATATTGTTGCCTTGATCTTTACACTTGCCCATTTTTCCTACTTCCAGCACATTCTCCAGCACTTTCTTTATTTTGCTGCCTAATATATTACACCCCATGATGCTGCCACTGTAACGTGATGATAATTTGTCCACGTAGCCAAAGGAAATGGAAGCTCAATTTCCAGCTTTTTATATCCAACGCTCGATTTGAAAGTGGGAGGGATTTTATCATTGGTGTCTCATTTAGTCAACTCTTTAAAAAAAAATATATGTTTAATCATTTCTAATGTAAAATCTACACACTTAAACATTCTGAAGTATCTTAATGCATCTCTGGGGGAATCCCAGGGTTTCTTAGTCATGTTTGATTTATTATTGAAAATGAATCATTTTATTTTCAATCTACTCATCAGTCAACATTAAGTTAAGTTGCCTTTATTTATCACATATACATTACTGCACAGTGAATTTTTTTTCTTCGCATAGCCCATCCTTGGGGTTGGGGTCAGAGCACTGGGTCAGCCATGTTACAGCACCCCTTTATCAGGGTGGGTTGGGGGCCTTGCTCAAGGGCCCAGTGGTGGCTGCTTGGCGGTGCTGGAAGACCTGATCTTCTGGTCAATGACCCAGAGCCTTAACCGCTTGAGCTACCATCACAACTACCTGGCAAGAAAGAGGAGTGAACTTGCTTTTCTTCTTCGTTTCATTCGATCCTTGAGAAATCACAGTGTAGCAACCTGACTTTTTCATAGTGAGAGTGAATTCTATGGAACAAAAAGGTTTCATTTATTTATTTATTTTTTATTAGGATGACTCATGGAAAACGACGATGACTCAAGCGCCGAGCTGCTCAACAGATCCACACATTAATGGAAAATATTTTAAGTATTACATTTCAAGGTAAAGTGTCCATTTTTTTCCCCTTTATCACCAGCGTTTTCTGTGGATGTCTGTGGGCTTTAGATTTACGCTTACGTAAGAGAAGAAACTCTGGCTGTAATTGTGTATCTTCTGTTGTTGAAACTTCCTTCTCTTTGCGTCTTCGTCATGCTGTAATGTACTGTTCTGTGCAAAAACAAAGAAATTTTTATTCATTGCAGAGCTTTAAAACTGGGAGCACAGTCGCTATGCCAACGTTTGGTTGATTTTTATTTATTTCATTTTTTAAAATGAATTTTTACTGATTTTTATAACATTTCTACTACTTCCTTTAGACTATAGCACCTTTTCAGCTATAACAGAAGATGCTTTCCAGAATGAGTAATGGTTTATTGTAAATGATTTAATAAAATATCGTGATAATTTCGTAAATATAATCGTATTCTTGTTCCGATCAACTCAGGGCGCCAGATGTTGCAAATATGTGAACTTTTTCAACAAGACTGAAATAAAACGCCTTTGTTTAACGCCAATTTTTGTCTTTTCACACACCTGCGTCTTACGACAGAGAAGAAAGAAACGTTCCTGAAGAGCGGGATGAGCTTTGTCCTGTTGTTCCTATAAATGGCTTTCTGTTGGTTTCCACTGAACCGAAAAGGAAGCTATCCCGGATACAGCTCTTCCCTTCGATCGCTGTGTTACAGGAAACAGGAAGCTATCTGCTTACGCCGTGTCCTGTCTCTGAGGTCACTGCTTGTACACTTCCTGTGGAGAGAAGCGCATGGGAAAATTCTATGGAAAAATATAGATACATAGTCCAGTATGTGTGTAACTGTTTATTATTTATCTCATTTACTGTTGAATTCTCGATTCTGATTGGTCACGTTGCTTCATTTATTTTTAGAGCAACTCGGGCTAATAGACAAACCCCAGGTTTATATTATTTGTTAATGCGCTGGTTCAGATATGATTCTGTTTCCATGGTAACAACATGAGCTTGTGTGACGGATGCGTGAGATAAACGCTACCCATATAAACGTTAATATGATGGACATATATACTCAGAGTTTGTTTTAATTACAGTTTTGATAGTTAACAAAAAAACAAAAACAAACAAACAAACAAACAAACAAACAAACAAACAAAAAAAAAAAAAATATATATATATATATATATTTATTCCCAGCTGTGGGGGCACGGTGGCTTAGTGGTTAGCACATGTGCCTCACACCTCCAGGGTTGGGGATTCGATTCCTGCCTCTGCCGTGTGTGTGGAGTTTGCATGTTCTCCCCATGCCTCAGGGGTTTCCTCCGGGTACTCTGGTTTCCTCCCCCAGTCCAAAGACATGTGTGGTAGGTTGATTGGCATCTCTAAATTGTCTGTAGTGAGTGAATGAGAGTGTGTGTGTGCCCTGCGATGGCACTCCATTCAGGGTGTATCCTGCCTTGATGCCCAATGACACCTGAGATAGGCACAGGCTCCCTGTGACCCGAGAATAGTTCGGATAAGCGGTTGACAATGAATGAATTTTCCCAGGTTTGATTTAGAAAAAAATGAAAATTTAGGTAGACAAAACAACAGAAATGAAAGAATAAGTAAATAAAACCTTTATTTCTTTGGCTACTTCACTTAACTCTACTCGTTTTACAGTCAAATTCGTTAAAACTGCGTCTGATGTTAGTGCATCTGCTGGACTGTTGAACGCTAAAGCACAGTTTAAGCATCAGGCTGCTTTCAAATCCATTCAAAAGACTTTTTTTTTTTAACTTTAATCCGAAATTCATGAAAACAAAGATAAATCGGTTAAAGATGTGTAAAGAGCTGGAAGTAGAGCACGGCTTTGTGCGCATGATTCGTCTCAAAATACTACGAGCTACAAATGGTGAGTATATAAACTCTGACATTGTGTAGGAATATGAAGGCTGAGTTTGTGTCATATGTTGTGGGTCTGCCTGTGATCTGAACTTTTGATTTAAAATTCTCTGTTTGAGTGTGTGTGTGTGTGTGTGTGTGTGTGAGAGAGAGACAGTGCTCAAAGAAAATGATCACCCCGGTTTTTTCTTCTAAGATCCATTGAACGTTGCCTTCCAAATTCATATTGGAAGTACAGTGAGGGAGTAAAGTGAGTTTCTTCTTCGCTCTGTGACTCATTTGGTCTTTTCAGGCTGCTCTTGTTGCATTGGGATGTTTTCTGTGCTGTGAGTCTGTGAGTTCGTGGGGTTTATGTTTCTTAGCAGCCTTTCTGCAGTCTTTATTGTGGCTTTTTGAGAACACGCACACAATTAATGTCACTAATCATGTGAGTAAACGGTATAAAATCCTCACTGATATTTCTGCTGCTTGCATCGGTCTTTAAAGAATCTACTAATATCAGTATCCATCATGAAAACGTTCTATAGTTACCCCCTGACCACGCCCCTTTTTTGTGCACACCCCTTTTTTTTTTGTATTTTTCCTGATTCCCCATTTAAAGAATCTCAATTACACATAACATACGCTTAAAGTTAAGCTTTTAAGCTAGTATTTCCTGTTACAACATGAAAAGAAGGTGGCATGGTAGCTTAGTGGTTAGCATGTTCGCCTCACACTTCCAGCGTCCTAGGTTTAAGTCTTGCTCCCGCTCAGTGTGTGTGGAGTTTGCATGTTCTCCTCATGATTGGTGGGCCCGTAGTGTGTGGTCTCATGAGTGTGTGTGTGTGTGTCCTGCGATAGGTTGGCACTTTGTCCAGGATGTATCCTGCCTTGATGCCTGAGATGCACAGGCTCCCCATGACCCGATGATAGATTGGATAAGCGGTACAGACATTGGGGAAAAAAAAGAAACCAAATTTAAGATCACAAATATTATTTCTAGTTTTTCAAGTTCAAATTTGAAATAGTTTTGTAATATAAGCAGACATGTTTTTTTTAGGAGGTTTTAATGTTTATTCCTAAAAAAAAGAAGATAAATTGTATGCTGCTAGAGTACACTAATGTAAACCTCTCGTCTAGAAAGAAGCAGGTTTAATAATCTCGGATACTAATTTTTACTTGGGTGTATGTGACTTAAAAACATAGAATATAAAAAAGAATTTTAAAAAAATTAAATGAAAAATAGATTAAAAATATTTATGATAAAAATAGAAACAGAAAAATATATAGAAAATATAAAAATATATATGAATTTGGATCAGTGGCAGAAAAGTACGAATAAAATGTCAATTTGGTTTGTTGCAGTTCTATAATAAGGAATATTACATAAATGTGACTGTATTGAAATTTTTTTTCACTTACTAAGATGGCTTTTTTATTTTTTATTTGCTTCCTTTAAAGATTTTCAGAGCTGTGCTAGCATGCTAAAAAGCCAGCTAAAATAACTGCTAGCTTGTATCTTGTGAATTGACTTGAAGCTCGTAGTTGAAGCTTGTGGCTGGTTGCAGCTGGTTACTGTTATGGGTGGCAGGCCCTGTGTTGGGCCACTAGGTGGGGTTTCCAACAGGGGTTGTGTCATGTTATTGTTTACGTTTGTCATGTGCTTGCGTTAGCCCCGCCTTAGTCCTATTAATTAATGATTAAAAGATTAATGTTCACCTGTTCCTAATGTTATTCCTAATTATGTTTAGTATTTATAGCGGCCTTTTGCCAGGGTTCGGGGCTGGTCTTCGTCTTTATGTTCCGTGTTAATGTGGCGTCATGTATGTTGCCTATGTCTGCTTTTGATTTAATAAACCCCTGTCTGCTGTCTATCTCCACGCCCGGGTCTGTTTCCTTATGCTTTGGATACCGGAAACGTGACAGTTACATCACAACAGCAGCACCAATGTTAAGAAAACAGAAAATCTGGGGCTGGGGCTGATTTCTTTCTAGCTCAGACTGTAGATCATGTCGTGTTAGAGGATTCCACAGGGACCTGATCTCCATTCGGGCTCCTTTTTTTCCCATCAGCAGTCTTACAAATGTTGACAAGGTGGATTTATTTACTCTTTCATCATTTTCCCCCCATAAAAGTTACTTTGACAGAGAATATAAAAGTGAACTAATTACTGACAAACTGTCCAAAAATACAAATTGTTAAAATACAAAATACTACCTGTTGAGTTGTTTTGCTTTTTATCGAGTGTGACAACTTTTTCTGTTGTTCAGCATGTTTAGTATTCGTTACGGAGCTTTCTATCTTCTATCAAACAAGTATTTTTCTGTTACTATATTCCTTCATTATGATTTTAAACCCCAAAGCAATGCATTCTGGGAAAGTTCTGTCCTTCAAGCCTAGAGTTGATCCCTGAAACATTGCTTCCTCTTGGTTTATTGTCCATCAGGTTAGGCGTAACACTCTGACTCTAAACACATGAACTCTGTGTGTGTGTGTGTGTGTGTGTGTGTGTGTGTACATCCGTATCCTGCTGGAATGATTCAGGAAACCATGGCAACGGCACACACTGAGGTCTGTCCCACATATGTGACAGTGTTGCTTCCTATGATCTCATAACAATAAAAAAAAAACAATGACTGAGTTGGAGAGAACTCGCTGCATGCTGTAAGCTGTTTCCTGATTTCATAAAACAGAAACATTTATGAACGCGAAGGTTCACAAAATTCCTTCAAGAAGCCAATGAATAAAGAGAAAGTGTTTCATCCAAAAACGTGAAGCGAATTGAATTCCAGTTCATATGTTCAAACGGAATATGTCAAGAGGATTCATTTTAGTTTCCTGAAGCTCTGAACTGCAAGTTGTTTAGAAAAAAAATGCTATGTTATTATTTCAACTTAAGATCTTTTTTTTGCCCCCCCCCAAGATATTATATTTTTATTTTGTGTTATCTTGTTTATCTTGAGGTATTATCTTATAATTTTGAAGAAAAAAAAAATCTTATTATTTGGACTTATTAACTACATATTATGAGTTATTATCTCCTTATTTCTTCTTATTTTAATTATCTCATTATTTCCTCTTAATATTTAACAACTCATTCTACCAGCAAGATAATTTATTCAATATTAGCTTATAATAATAATAATAATAATAATAATAATAATAATAATAATAATAATAATAATAATAATAATAATAATATTTTTTTTCCTATACTGTTCCCAGGATAGTATGTAAGCCTTTTGTTTTTTGTTTTTTTTTGTTTTGTTTTTAATCAAAATCTTACGTTTTTCACAGCTGCATGGTTCCTGCTTCCTCAGGATCCTGAGCTCAGGTTATTGTCTGTGTTGTGTTTTAGATGTTCTCACCAAGGTTGCCTCCAGATTTTCCGGTTTCACCCCCACCTCCAAAAAACATGCTTTGGCTAAGATAAATTGCCCCGAGGTGTGTGTGTGTGTGTGTGTGTGTGTGTGGTGTGTGTGTGTGTGTGTGTGTGTGTGGTAAGTGATGAATTAGAGTCCCATCCTGGGTTGTAAATCCCACCTCACACCCAGTGTTCCAGGGAGAGACACCGGATCCACCGTGACCTTGACCAGTATAAAGCGCTTACTGAAAAACAGTGAACTTCAAGAGAGAGACAAAAGAGAGAGAGAGAGAGAGAGAGAGAGAGAGAGAGAGAGAGAGAAAAAGAGAGAGAGAGAGAGGGAGGTGAGAGACAATGAAGAACCTCAGCTGTACACATGGCAACAAGGACGAGAAAACGGAGGACAATTGTACCGCTGATCACTCGACTGTCTCAAGGCTTCATTGGAGCTGATAAAGTAGCGGAACAGCCGACGTGACGGGTTCCATCAAGGAGAAATGGAAAGGGCAAGTCGATACAGGGTGCATTTAAAAGTAGGACTGGAACACAGGGCAACTTCAAGCCACTGTGACCTTGGTTCAGGGTTTGAACATTTAACCAAAGTGACAGTTTCATCTATAGACATTTCACACACACACACACACACACACACACACACACACACACACACACAGAGAGAGAACACAGCCACGGGGTATGCAAACAGACATGTCTTCATCTTCTGGTGTTTTCTGGTAACTTTTTTCCAGTTCCAGCGCTATGGAAGGAGTCTCCAGTGTCACTGATGTTCAAGGAGTCTCTAGTGTCAGTGATGTGGAAGGAGTCTCTAGTGTTAGTGATGTTGAAGGAGTCTTTAGTGTCAGTGATGCTGAAGGAGTCTCAGTGTCAATGATGTGAAGGAGTCTCTGATGTTGAAGGAGTCTCCAGTGTCAGTGATGTTGAAGGAGTCTCAAAGTGTCAGTGATGTGAAGGAGTCTCAGTGTCAGTGATGTTGAAGGAGTCTCTAGTGTTAGTGATGTTGAAGGAGTCTTTAGTGTCAGTGATGTTGAAGGAGTCTCTAGTGTCAGTGATGTTGAAGGAGTCTCCAGTGTCAGTGATGTTGAAGGAGTCTCGAGGACTAGTGTCAGTGATGTTGAAGGAGTCTCCAGTGTCAGTGATGTTGAAGGAGTCTCTAGTGTCAGTGATGTTGAAGGAGTCTCTGATGTTGAAGGAGTCTCCAGTGTCAGTGATGTTGAAGGAGTCTCCAGTGTCAGTGATGTTGAAGGAGTCTCCAGTGTCAGTGATGTTGAAGGAGTCTCCAGAGCCAGTGATGTTGAAGGAGTCTCCAGTGTCAGTGATGTTGAAGGAGTCTCCAGTGTCAGTGATGTTGAAGGAGTCTCTGATGTTGAAGGAGTCTCCAGTGTCAGTGATGTTGAAGGAGTCTATGATGTTGAAGGAGTCTCCAGTGTCAGTGATGTTGAAGGAGTCTCTAGTGTCAGTGATGTTGAAGGAGTCTCCAGTGTCAGTGATGTTGAAGGAGTCTCTAGTGTCAGTGATGTTGAAGGAGTCTCTGATGTTGAAGGAGTCTCCAGTGTCAGTGATGTTGAAGGAGTCGCCAGTGTCAGTGATGTTGAAGGAGTCTCCAGTGTCAGTGATGTTGAAGGAGTCTCCAGTGTCAGTGATGTTGAAGGAGTCTCCAGAGCCAGTGATGTTGAAGGAGTCTCCAGTGTCAGTGATGTTGAAGGAGTCTCCAGTGTCAGTGATGTTGAAGGAGTCTCTGATGTTGAAGGAGTCTCCAGTGTCAGTGATGTTGAAGGAGTCTCTGATGTTGAAGGAGTCTCTAGTGTCAGTGATGTTGAAGGAGTCTCTAGTGTCAGTGATGTTGAAGGAGTCTCTGATGTTGAAGGAGTCTCTAGTGTCAGTGATGTTGAAGGAGTCTCTAGTGTCAGTGATGTTGAAGGAGTCTCCAGAGCCAGTGATGTTGAAGGAGTCTCTGATGTTGAAGGAGTCTCTAGTGTCAGTGATGTTGAAGGAGTCTCTGATGTTGAAGGAGTCTCTAGAGTCAGTGATGTTGAAGGAGTCTCTAGTGTCAGTGATGTTGAAGGAGTCTCCAGAGTCAGTGATGTTGAAGGAGTCTCCAGAGCCAGTGATGTTGAAGGAGTCTCCAGAGCCAGTAAGTATATTCTTTTCCTGCTGTGCTGTTTTTTTGGGAAATATATAATTGCGGTAAATGTAACTCTGCTTCATCACACCCCCCTTGCTGTTGATTATTTTTCTGTAACAGCACAACCTCACAAGTGTTTCATTCCTTCCCTTATTTGCGCATGAATGTATGTTCTGATGGTTTGTGTATACAGAGCTCTGTGTTCTCAGTCTTGTGATACATTTAGCCTTAAACAGAGCGACACAATTCTTCGTGCCAAAAAGCTTCATCTGTATCTGTTGCTCTCCAGTCACATTTGTGCAAACATTTACATTAAACACAATCCCCGCTTCCTGCGGCGTGATGAGGAATAATGTTTAAATAAAATATACTGTGCAGCAAAGGAGCAGTCACACACTGTGCTGGATTTGTGTGTGTGTGTGTGTGTGTGTGTGTGTGTGTGTGTGTGTGTGTGTGTGTGTGTGTGTAAACTAAGATAAAATTAACAATGTCTGCTCTCACAAATCATTACAAATGTTTACTAGGAGCAGATCTGTGAGATTCTGGCTTGAGGTTGGTACTGTGAAAACACAAATCCCCCCCCACAAACAAACACACACACACACACACACCAAAAAACAACCCCCACAAACCCCCCCCCCCCCACACACACACACACACACACACACTGTTTTTCTGTAAATATAGCTTTATTAAGAACCTTTTATTTTACTCACCTACATACTCTCTCTCTCTCTCTCTCTCTCTCTCTCTCACTCACACACACACACACACACACACACACACTGTTTTTCTGTAAATATAGCTTTATTAAGAATCTTTTATTTTACTCACCTACATACCCCCCTCTCTCTCTCTCTCTCTTCTCTCTCTCTCTCTCTCTCTCTCTCGCTCTCTCTCACTCACACAAACACACACACACACACACACTGTTTTTCTGTAAATATAGCTTTATTAAGAACCTTTTATTTTACTCACCTACATACGCTCTCTCTCTCTCTCTCTCTCTTCTCTCTCTCTCTCTCTCTCGCTCTCTCTCTCTCTCACACACACACACACACACACACACACACTGTTTTTCTGTAAATATAGCTTTATTAAGAATCTTTTATTTTACTCACCTACATACCCCCCCTCTCTCTCTCTCTCTCTCTCTCTCTCTCTCTCTCCTCTCTCTCACTCACACACACACACACACACACACACACACACACACACACACACACACACACTGTTTTTCTGTAAATATAGCTTCATTAAGAATCTTTTATTTTACTCACCTACATAGCCTCTCTCTCTCACACACACACACACTGGAATTAAACAGTTTTATCTCCGAGCCTCACATTCTCTCTTATTTCTGTTTAAATCAGAACAACCTTTCACTCATTTTGAAAGCTTCGTTGAATTCGGGCGTTTCGGACATGAGGAAATTTCGAGCTCACGTCGCCTTCGCAGAGATTTTTACTGACACTCTGCGCAAAAAATCTATCGCCACGTATTCGTCTTTCGATCTCGATCCTCAAAATGTCACAAAAAAAATGAGCTGGCCTCGCTGTTTTCTGTAAGACTGAGTTGTACAGGATTTCATGTTTATTTGTGCTGAAATCTCCAGCGAGTCTTGTGGCAAAAACCACAAGCATTACGCCGCTTTGGATGACGGTAGCTGTAATCGGTTTTATAAGCAGTTAAGGAGTTTACAGTCTTCCAGATGCGTGCAAAAGCTGTTAATGTTTATAGGCATGGCGTAAGTTGAAAATCATGAACAAGATCAGGGATCAGCATCAATTCGACCCGCTTCGGCTGTGATGGCCGCCTCGTAGCATCGAACTCGGAGCCAGAACCCTGCAAATACGGCCTTATATGTTCCAGACTTTTTCCAGACCATTGAAAGCCTGTTTCCAGTTGCAGAGAAGCAAAAGCAGTGCAGTGATACTAACAATACCATAGATGTCTGTTAGAGGATTTGGACAAAAATCAGTGACCAGAAAACAAACAGTCTGAGACAAAAACACATGGGTATGTAGTACAGGATTGAGCAAGTGGAGAATATCTCTTACACGTAGGAGGATCACTTAAAAAAAATGGAGTCTGTTCTTGTGTTGTTGTGCCGATGTTCAGCATCGAATGTCATGCTCCACGCCACAGTGGTGGCTGATATGAAGCTCATATGAAAGTAGATGGGGGGCATGGTGGTTTGGTGGTTAGCGCGTTTGCCTCACACCTCCAGGGTTGGGGGTTCGATTCACTCAAATTTTCATCTTCAACCAGTAAAAATCTGTATAAGGTTATCCAGCAGAGGGAAAAAAACAATCATCTCACACTGAAAGCCAACAGACTCATTTTATATCAGACTCACAGCCAGAAAATCTTTCATTTGTTTACACTGATTAAAAAACGTCCCGTAAGTCGATTTCCGTTGGGAAAAGGGTTTATCCGTTTTGCCTTTTCTAATTTCTCTCTCTCACTGTTCAAGCTGTCGATCACTCAGCGTAATATTGTATTATAATTAATATCAGATTTACTGTATTAAAATCCTAGCAGCTTTCACGCCTTCCAACTTCTAATGAGTTGCTTTTTTTCCCCCCTCTTTTCTTTCCTTTCTGGCCCAGAAAATGAATTTCCCCCTGGAGATTGATGTGGAATGTATGTGGAACCCTCGTAAAGGGTGTTATAGCAATGAGCAACGTCTAGCGGCCGCAAAAAGCGCCTTAACTGCAGGAAACGTTCTTTCATCACTCTGTGTGGCTGAGGAAGTGTGTGCGTGTGGGTGTGGGTGTGTCTGTGTGTGTGGTAACTGTGTAGTTTTATTAAACAGCATTACAAGAATGTTTGACCTGAACGCAGTGACTTGTGGCTCTCGCACATGTGTCTCATGTCGCATGCTGTTGGTGTGTGGGAGCTGTGTTACAGTCTGTCCCCGTAAAGACACAACAGATTCGCACAAAGTCAGATCTTTGTCAAGATCTGTCAGCGGCGTGCTAAAAATAAAACACGCCAGTCATCG
>JAUCMX010000026.1:3377110-3427110 GCA_033459395.1 Hemibagrus guttatus | reverse complement strand
AAAAAAAAAGATGAAGTATGAGCTGCAAACTTTAAGATCTAGGAGATAAAATGTAGGTTTGAGATTGAAGTATAGTGTAAAAAAAATCCACATGGGTCAAGGCTCAGATTTCTTCATCAGTGCTTTCATAAGTTTGAGAGATGAAGCTGCACAGCCAATGCTGAGGAGAATTCATCGTTTATTCACGAACGTGGCCGTAACGTTCTGAGAACATTTTCCCAAAAAAAAAAAAGTAATCTGCGATTAAAAGTCACGTCGAATCAGTTTTTATGTGATTGTTTCGTTTTGTTTATCAATCAGAGCAAAGGCTTTAAGAGACACAAGAGAACATCAAGACGTTTGGAAGCTTTATTCCAGCTCAGAATGCAAGCCACGTTCTTCTTTCCTCTCATATTTTTTCTTTCATCTTATTCTTGGCTTATGTGTGAAACATCACCTCAGGGTTTATTTTACCTTCTGTAATGACCCCTGGACCGCTGAACTCACCGACTGTTTGATCTTACTTGACAGGATGTACAATGTCTGACACACTGTAACACCTGCTCCAGCACTGACAACTGAGGAGTGTGTGTGTGTGTGTGTGTGTGTGTGTGTGAGTAACCCCTTTAAAATGTTGCATCAGTGTTTACTGAGGTTAAGAGTAGGGTTAGCTTTTGGTGTAGAGTAGCATTAATACAAATAATCATGTCTATAGAAGGTCCTTACAAGGATAGTAAAACTTGTATATATGTGTGTGTGTGTCTGTCTTTCTGTGTATCTGTCTGTCTGCTCTCTCCAGACCACAACTCTCACTATCCTTTGATTTTATGATGAAATACACGGTAAGAAAGTGGACGCCGGTGCCTTCAGCTCTGTTCCACTGTAAAAGTCATAGGTATGGTAATTAAACCCTTTTCTTTCCTTTTTTCTTGTTTAATGTCCCCAAAAAACATCATGCTAATGAGCTACTACTTTAGAGCAAGACCCGTTTCTAGAGAGAAGGTTCTAGAGAGCTTTTAATTGGATGCTTGTGAAATTTTGCCTGGATATGAATCATTGTTGATTGTTTTCCTGAAAGTAATAAACTACTATATGTAGATATTCTTCAAAACTATTTCATTCATTCATTGTCTACCGCTTATCCGAACTATTCTCGGGTCACGGGGAGCCTGTGCCTATCTCAGGCGTCATTGGGCATCAAGGCAGGATACACCCTGGACGGAGTGCCAACCCATCGCAGGGCACACACACACTCTCATTCACTCACGCAATCACACACTACGGACAATTTAGAGATGCCAATCAACCTACAATGCATGTCTTTGGATTGGGGGAGGAAACCGGAGTACCCGGAGGAAACCCCCAAGGCACGGGGAGAACATGCAAACTCCACACACACACACGGCGGAGGCGGGAATCGAACCCCCAACCCTGGAGGTGTGAGGCAAATGTGCTAACCACTAAGCCACCTATTTTATTGCCTAAATAACGCTTATACGTTATATTTTTTAGACATTTTCTTTAAAACGTATTTAGAAAAACAAATAGTGCCTTGCTCAGCTGAATAAAAAACCATGCAAAACATCTAATGTTTAAATAGTTTTTACTACGACTACTTCAGAATGATAAATATTAAATAATCAATAAATATTAAAGTACACCTCAGTGACATTGTAGCTATATTCCTACTTTTTTTAATTCTGCTGGCGTAGCCCTGTCAGAGCAGATGTTCTCCAGCTGTGACACTGCCATATGAGTTGTGCTAAAGTATAATGAGCTGAGGCTGCTTGAGATCTCTCATCGGTGAGATACATCCTCCGGGATTATGGCACCAGAGGAGGAGGAGGAGAAGAAGTGTACTACCACAGGGCGAAATGATTTCCACAATAATGATCATTGTTAAAGGTTAGAGAATACACTCGACGTGATGTTGGTTTAATCTTAATGATGTTGTGATACTTTGAGATAATCAGGCCACAAATGGTATTGCTACTTTGCTGCAATGGTTTTTTTTTTATTAGCTCTAATGACCATTATAATGTGGTCGTAATGACTTAAGCTGTGTGTTTTTTAGCTAGTGAGATTTCCAGGGTTGGGTGTCATCCAGGGTCCATGGGTAGAACTATCCACATCCAAACAATTAACTGGGATATGATTCCAGGTCAGTTCTTGTAACGGTGTTCTGTTTGGTACACAACAACACTAAGGACCTTAGAGTATATCATACACCACTGTTATATCTTAACCCCCTCTACTCCAGGGGCACTGTATTATGGCTGATCCTGCGCTCTGACCCCAACCTTCAAAGCTGGGACATGTGAAAGAATTTCACTGTGCTGTAATGTATATGCGACAAAAATGAAGGCTTCTTCTTAGATAATTAGCCAATAATTGGATTGTCTTCTAACATTGAACCAATCCAACAGGAAAACACCCACAACAGACTAACCTTCTTAGCTAACTCAGAATACCAGTTCCACATCACTTTAGGATGCCATGATGAGGGAACAGATAGTATTTCTGTGTCATAGCTCCAGCATCCCCGGTGTCGCTGTGAGCTTCCTCTAGGCTCTCTGGCTTCTTCTTACCTCCTGCTAACTTACCAGTAGGTGGACTGGCTGCTCTAAATTGCCCTCAAGTGTAAATGAGTATGTTTATGGTTTCCCTGAGATGGACCAGATTCCAATCCAGTGTTGTATTTACACCTTCCAGGACTGTCTCCAGATCCACTCCAACCCTAACCAACCCTAAGCCTAACAAAAGTGGTGACCATGTGTGGCTCGTCACATGGGGTTTATTAAGTAAATCAGTTTCATCATGTTTTACTATGTTTCTTATTACACACACAGACATTTCAACTCATTGGCCTCTTGTGGACCTGTGTACAGGAACGTGGTCGATAGGGTTGTGAGCCGCTGTTGTATGAGATTGCTTTACGGAGTACAAAGAGAATTGTGACCTGGTTGGTGAAGGCCATCTGTTTTTGTCCCTGCAGCATTTTTGCAGCAACTGAGTGAAAATTTCCTGACATTTGCTATTGGGACAGTTGGAGGTAGAAAGGCTCTTCTGTCAGGGTGAGTTTGAAGTGTGTGCTCTGATCGGATTAGAAGCGTTATAGTCACAGACAGCACTCTGCGGATAGAACCCTGAGGCTACACACACACACACACACACACACACACACACAAACACACACACACAGATAGTAGATGAATACTGCTTTCCCCAGAATGTCAGAACCTTCAGAAACATGCCAGATTGTACATACACTTTTAGTGGATGCAGCAACAGATATGTCACCCCAATGAGCAAAACAGACACACCATAGAAAAGTTCATCGCTGTATGTGGTAAGGTCACCAGACTCCCTGAAGCTAATTGAGCACTGTTTTGAGTTTCAAGATGTGTTGCTGAGCTGCATGGCCATGGGTAGAGACGGTAATGCTGCAAAATACATATGCAAAGATCTACTAGTAAAAAGTTTACAATCCACTTTATGTGGGTAGGTTAATTTACTCTTTAGCCCTTGATTCTTTGTTGTCTATTGTAGCTCTGTGTCATGATGTAGCACCAGGGTCCTGGAGGAACGTTTGGTCATTTCACTATGTACTGCATCAGCTATATATCAGGTTGAAATGACAATAAAAGCTTCTGACTTCTTGACTTGACTATACACAAGGTCACAGACTGCAACTGAGTAGTTAGGAAATAGAACAAAGAAGTGCTTGGGGGGACAAACAATAGTGATCAGTGATTGGTTGTTGAGAACAATGATGAAAGGTGACTGGCTGTTAGGAACAGTGGTGATTAGTGATTGGTCATTGGGAAATAATTGTAATCAGTGCCTGGTCAAGTGATTAGTTGTGGGGAACAATAGTGAGTAGGAATGATTAAATAATAATGATATCCAGTAGTGAAACAGTAGTGATTAGTGATTTATCATTGAGAAATAATGGTGATCAGTGATTGGTTGATGGGAAACAGTAGTGATCAGTAATTGGTCATTGAAAAATAAAGTTGATTGTTGATTATTTGTTGGGAAACAGCACTGATCAGTGATTGGTCATTAGGAAATAAAGGTGATCAGTGATTGGTCATTGGGAAATAAAGGTGATCAGTGATTGGTGGTTGGGAAACAGTAGAGATCAGTGATTGGTCATTGGGAAATAAAGGTGAGAAGTGATTGGTTGTTGGGAAACAATGGTGATCAATGGTGGACACTGGCAATAATGGTGATCAAAATGCTTAAAAGTCACTAGATTTATCTCTATGCTCATTTAAAAAAATATATTTTTTAAAAGGAAAAGAAATATAGTAAAGGGGGTCTTACAAAAGAACACTTAATTTTGATTTTGCAAATGAATGAAGATAATGTTTTGTTCATCTTTTAAAGCAAACCTGACCACTCTTTAATTTTTTAGTTTTGATTAAGCTGCTGCATCGTCCGAGTAATTTAGTAAAAAGATTTTAGTTACATTTTTTCTTAGACGTATGTATTTTTACAGAATTGTTTGTAGTTAGAGACTACGAAGATGCCGTTGGTAAAGGAGGCGGACAAATAAATATAAACATGATCCATGCACAGTTTTATACAGCCTGAGAGCTGAAATCTGGCACAGTAAAGCATCTCAGAGAACTTGCCATCGCCATCTCTTCCAGGCTGCTTTAAGACACCCAGAGCAAAACTAACAGTAGTTTCTTTTTTATTGCTGACTGTTGCTTGTCTCTTTCAGTCAATGCAACAAATCAAATAAACATGATGCTTACTATTTATCTAGTCACTTTGTCATAAAGTCTCAGCATCTGAGCTGGCACCCGAGGACAGGCAGACCATCTTCATGGCCACTTTCTGATACAGAGAGACAAGGTGAGCACTCAGCAGGTTGAGTGGAATCAATAAATAAGTTGCCTGCCATGTTTCTCCATCTGCTTCATCCATTTGTCAGTAAACAGAGAAAGACACGAGAAACACACTTTCAGGAAATAAAATGAGGGATTTATGAGGAACTGAGAATAAATGCTATGGCTTCTCCTGTATAAATAACTTCTGACTGATAAATTCTTGTTCTTTGCTATTCATTCTTTTCATCCTTACTCTTCTTCGATTATTTCTGAATCCCACTCTTTCTCTGTCTGGAGGTTTTATTTCACAAAATTTCACGAAACTTTTTTTCTGGAAAACAGCAGGACACCCGGCCATTTCTTATTCAAGCAAGTGTTTCGTTCCATACTTACCATCATCCTATATAATGATCATATACTGTATAATTACCCATAAATCATAAATGTTATTTCTGAACATAGTTCCATGATTTTGCTATCTAACAGCTCCTAAAACCCCTGACCAAGACAGAATTACAGACCAGTACATACATCATCATGATGGAAATCAGCAGTGCTGTGCCTTATCTGAGATTTTTAATGCAGCTGTATTATCTAGCATCTTGCTAAAAGTCTATCTGTCTCAATGGAGGTCACATTCCCATGTTGTGGTTCCACCTCTTACTTTCCTTTCGCTCTGCAACTTTCTCTCCTTATCGATCTGTTCCCTCACTCTCCAGAGGGTTTTGCCAGGGTTAGCCCGAGCGGGATTTATCAGACATGTCCGCGGCTTATCGATGTGGCACAGGAGACCGTTCAGAGGTCGGCTTGGAGCAGATAAACCTTCTATCGAACTGTAATGCCTGCGAGGTGGGTTGAACATTGATCGGGTAAACAGAATGTTTCTGTCCCTCCTGATCCTACAGGACAATCAATAATTCTCAACTTGATGTACTGTTTGGAAAATTAGGCTGCATCCAAATGGAGTAAGCATGATTTATTTTCAGTGTGCTGTCTGATAAATAGGAACATGCTTTGTGGAGAGTTCAAATAATTAACATGGCCTTTCTGACCTCCATATATATATATATATATATAGAGAGAGAGAGAGAGAGGTCAGTTGAGAATGTCCAGATTGGTTCAAGCTGCCAGCAAGGATATAGTAACTTAAATAATCACTCTTTACAACCATGGTGAGCAGAAAAGCATCTCAGCATGCACAAAACATTGGACCTTGAGGTGGAGAGGCTCCAAAGGCAGATCATCACATCAGCTTCCAATCCTGTCAGCCAAAAACAAGAATCTGAGTCTAAATCCAGTCCATATTTTCCTACTCCAAGGTACTTGCAAAGCAGCTCAAAAAAGAAATGCTTCTTGTTTAAGTGTTCGATCTCTTCAGGGTCTGGAAGCTCCAAATGAAAGTGATTGCCTTAATGAAGACCCAGCTGACTTCTAATTGGCACTTCATCGGTTTCTGAACAAAATACACCTATGATTGAAGAGGCTGTTGATCTGAAGGTAAGGAGCAGAAATGAATTTCATAACCTAGGAATAGGGCAAAAGTAAAATCAGAGCTTTGACATGACTGTAAGCATTGTTGGATCAATAGCGATGAAGTGGAAGCTGCACCACACCACCCAAGCACAACCTAGAGAAGACCCTCCCACAAAACAAGACAGAGAGACTGGTAACAGAGGCCAAAGTGAGACCAACAGTCACTCTGGGGGAGTTAAATATTATGGTGGCTGAGAATGGAGTAAAGGTTCTCCAGACAACCGGGACTGTATGGGGAGGGTAGCTAAAAATAAAGTGACCCTTGTGTTCTTCTGAGATACTGTACTCTGGGCAAGTTTCAAACACTATATGTGGTGTAAACCTAATGCAGGTCATTCCTCAAGTAACACCATCACTAGAGTGAAACATGGTGGTGGCAGCATCATGCTCTGGGGATGCTTTTCATCCCCAGAACCTGAGCGTCCTGTCAAAATTGAAGGGAGAATGGATGAAGCAAAATACAGGGGGGTGAAAAGCACTGGCTTCATTCTTTCTTTTTAGTCTAAAAACATTAAGGTGAATGTTTTACAGTGGCCTAGGTCAAAGTCCTGATCTGAATCCCATTGCAAATCTGTAGCACTTCAACAAGAGCAGTCAACACACAACATCCAGCCAACCTGAACAAGGCAGAGCAAATCCAGAGCAGGAAAAATGGGTGAAAATCTCTTCTTCACACTGAGCAAAGCTAGTCAGAACGTCCTCTGACAGAATTAAAGCTGTTATTGCAGGGTTACTAAAGGTGGGTATAGGTAGTACTTTCCTGAAGGGTTTGATGCTTATTGGTTTTCCAGGTAAAATAATGACTGGAACAAGTGTCATTTGTAATCCAAACAAATCTGATAACATTTTAAGTTGGTTGAAAGTTCCTCTTTGACAATTATTTTATCAGTTTCTCCCTTACTTTGTGTAACCACCATCACTACTAACACAGACAATCCCCCCTCACCCCCAAGACCTCCAAAGGGTATCATTACCCATCAATTGAACATATTTTTATATCTTATATTGTTGGCTGCATTTTTTACACTACTTTTTGATTATAATCTCCTGTTTTGTATTGGTTCATTAGTCCAACTGTTTGAGTTCGTTTGTTTTAGTGTGTTAGTCTTTTTTTTTTTTATAGCTTATTCTGAGCTCACATTTTGTTTGTCGCTTAGTGTCTATGATTTGTGCTACCTTGGTTTGGGTTTCACATTTGTTTAACCCTTTCACACTGTAGAAAAAAAATCTGCTCTTGCATAACTTTGCCTTTGCCTCCATTTCATGGCAGTCTGGCCATGAAAATGAGTTCAAATTTAAAGGCCAACTCTGAGTTTTGCTTACCACGAAAACCAGACTTCCTTTAAATTTTTTGGGCAGTCTTATATAACTTTTCCCTCCGACTAAACCATGGCACAGTATTTCTGATCTCTGTAATGTGCTATATCAGTCATCAGGCTCTATGGACCTGCTGAGGAATAAAGGTAGAGAAATGTGTAGACTATATGTGGAGAGTGTTGAACTGTGTGTTAGGTCTAGCATTAGATTCAGGTGTATCGGGTGTTATTAATGCTTCTTGCTGCCAAATTTGATCAATATGAGCACTTTAAGACCAAACCCATGCAGGTGCAAATCTGCAAAATTTTAAAACTGTAATCATCATTGAAAAAGGAAGAGATACTACTAACATCCTCTTTCGTTTCTCTGTGGGTATTTCTAGAACATATCTAGATGACGGTGATAAATTTAATCAGAATAAACGTTTTCCTTGTGAGATGAGTGATCAAGTCTTGCCAGCATCCATTTCTTTACTATTTCTTTATGGAGGTACAACCCAAAAACATGTTTGCAAATTAACTATAAAGGTTACTCCTTCCATTGTCTCTCCTCAATTCTGTTTGTTTGTTTAAAACATTTGGAAGCGTTCCTGTGCTGGTGAAATCATTTATGAAGCGTGAATCCACCCTGAGGCCATCTTCAGTATTGCACCACTAACAGCAGCATGTTCACTGTTTCTCTAGGGAACTGGAGTCAGTCATGGCCTGGAGCTGTGGGGGTTGAAGCAGAATGATCACTTTACGCAAAATTGTGATCTGTCACAATGTTTGATCAGCCTTCTGTTGACGATACAAGTTTATTCTTCTTGCACTAATGTGAACCGTTACAGAAAGTTAGGAGGTCCACTTCATATCACAAAATTCAAGGTTTGGATTGGTCAAAATCCTCACCAGAATCAAAAGGTGAGTGAGAAGCACCTCGTCAAATAATAAACTAATAATTTAGGGGTGTTGGTAGCTCAAGTGGTTAAGGCTTGGGTTGTTGATCGGAAAATCAAGCCCCAGCACCGTCAAGCTGCCACCGTTGGACCTCTGTGCAAGGCCCTCAACCTACCCGACTACACCAAATCATGGCTGACCCTGTGCTCTGACCCTGACCCTACAAGGATGGGATATACAAAGAAAGAATTTCACTGTGCAGAAATGTATATGTGACAGATAAAGGCTACTTTACTTAACTTAACCCCTGAGGTCTTCATGCACTCTCCAAATTTCAGTAATCACCCTCAAGACACAAGGATCTTCTATGATGTGGTTTCCTTAATCCTGTGGTTCTCATGATGCGGTTATTAGATATGTGTATAATACATCCTAATATTCACAGGGATACGTAATACTTCTCTTTTTTGATGTAATGCCATGATCCCAAACAGACCAAGTATCAGATTTAGGTCAACAAAACCTATGTCACCTGACTCAAAATTGCCAAAACATTATACATCTTTGCCACATCACATGCCACTAACTGGAACAAGCTTTTATAAAAGTTTTTTATAAAAGTTCACTCACTTGACTTATTATGAAACAAACCATTCTAATTATTCAAATAAATGAGGAAGGAAACAAAGTGAATCTGCCCTAAGTTTCCATTTCAATGCAAACAAGTTAACAGTCAAGAGCTGAGTGGAAGAAAGGTAAGCATTTTTCACCTTTTTTTTTTATTTTTATACTTTATTCATTATGAGGTACTTTCAAATGCTGCCAGAGTAATCTGTTTATAGAGATTGTGTACATATTTTATCTGTATATATGTTTGGACAGTCTCCTTCAATTTCACTTACACTTTTACATTGTAAATTGCAACACGTAAGTCACTTGCTGTGAACAACTTTATTTCATTTATTATAGTTTATTTTATTATTTTAAAATTTTATCTGTTTATATGTTTGCACCTGACACCAAGAAAATAGCCCTGTACTGCAAATTTTAAAGATGTTAAAGTGCCATGTCATTATTTTGACTAAATATCTTATTATTTCATGCTTTCAAGCCACTATTTCCACTTAATATCTCATTATTTAGATTTTTCTTTTAGATTTTTAGTTATTATCCTCATTATGTCGATTTAATATTCAACACCACACAGTAAGACAAAACATAAATAATCATAAATGAACCCTGATGCTCACTGAACATCCTTTCAATGCTCTTAGTATTATTTGGATTTATAGTATACAGCTGTGCAGGAGTAATGACTTAGAAACCTAACCCTAACCCAGTCTCTGAAAGCTTATTCCTTGCGTTATCTCAGCAAATATTTCCTTGTTTTTCTTTCCTAATTTACTCATCTTTCTTATTCAGCATATAATGTTTCCTGACTATAAGAAAAACAGAGCTTTAGTGCTTTGCTTTAGTAAAAATTAGATTTAGAAATAACATCCAATGATTATTAAATGCTTTCAGGTATCACACTGAACTAGGGCCATTACATTACCACCTGGCAGGTATTAGAGTTTAATACAAGGTTTACCAAGGTAATATGATGAGATCAAAGTTATTAAGCAATGGCAAGTTATAAATTCTGTAAGAAAGAAACCTTTCCTAGCTATATACTTTATCATCAGTATTTCTCAGTGAAGTTACCATTACGTATATATGTTCTTAGTTACACTATACATGTGTATAAGATGATATAGTTATAGAATATTAAGGTATAATTCAAGTACTGTGCATGTTTACTACTAAATATAATCTGTCTTTAAGGGGCGATGCAGCCATGCTGATTAGGAAAAGAACATTTTCCGCAGCAGCAACTCTCATGCTGATGTTGTCAGGTAAGCTTGTTTTTGTTGTTTGAAAATATGTATTAAATTTTTTTTTATGAAATTTTTTTGCTGCATTATGTTACTCTCTGTATCTGTGTATTATGTAGTAGTATGTATACACTCCCATAAGGGATTTGACCAAATTGTTTTAGAAGCAAGAAGTGTGTAAGTGCTTACTTTGTGTGTGTGTGTGTGTGTGTGTGTGTGTGTGTGTGTGTGTGTGTGTGTTTGTCGTCAGGAGTTCTGGCCAATCCCAGTGTAACGCTTAACTTACAACGTCTCTGTGCTTTCACTGGATCTACAATAAAAATAAAGTGTTCATACTTTAGTGGAAGTAATGTAAAACAGAAACAGTGGTATCGAGTCCAGAGCTCTGATGGAGAACCACGAGACCTGAACAAAGATCCAGAATACTCAGGACGAGTGTCTGTAAGAACCTGGCGGTCTGACTGTGAGCTGACGGTGAGGAATGTGAGAGTGAGTGACTCTGGAGTTTATAACTTTAGATTTAAAACACAGAGCAGTGACTGGATATCAGCGCCATCTGGAGTTCAACTGACTGTTACAGGTAACACACACACACACACACACACACACACACACAGGTTTATTGTTCCATATGTGGTGTAAATATTTGCATGATTTGAGTTGAGAATTTAAAGTAAATTGTGTGTAGACTTGCAGGTGAAGGTGGATCCTAACACTGTGGGACAGAGAGAAGTGAAAGTGACCTGTAGCTCCACCTGCAGACTCAACACACACGGTTTCTCCTGGTACAGGAATGGTTATTACATCAAATACACAAATGACGCCTCCATTGTTCTTGACTCCACCAGTGGATCTGATGAAGGCAGCTACTCCTGTGAGGTGTCTGGGACTGACCACCGCTCTCCTCCAGTGTGTAAGTGTCAGAGTAAATCTGTCTCTCAGCATCCAATCTCTACTGATAGTTTAGCAGTGTACATTTAAAGTAGTGTACATTGACATTAATTTTAACAAAAGTAATTATTCATCTATGAAAAAAGCACTATGTAAATCGAATTGAACTGAACTGAATTGAATAGTGTACACAGTTGAAGAGCATTCATCAGGAGCCAGCTGACTGTTAAAGCTGCTAGACACAAATAATGTTAAATCAGTCTCTTCAGGATTTTATAATTTTGCAAGGGCAGAAATTCATTCATTCATTCATTGTCTACCGCTTATCCGATCTATACTTGGGTCACGGGGAGCCTGTGCCTATCTCAGGTGTCATTGGGCATCAAAGCAGGATACACCCTGGACGGAGTGCCAACCCATCGCAGGGCACACACACTCTCATTCACTCATGCAATCACACACTACGGACAATTTTAGAGATGCCAATCAACCTACAATGCATGTCTTTGGACCAGGGGAGGAAACCCCCGAGGCATGGGGAGAACATGCAAACTCCACACACACATGGCGGAGGCGGGAATCGAATCCCCAATCCTGGAGGTGTGAGGCAAACGTGCTAACCACCAAGCCACCGTGAAAATGAACACAGAAAATAACTGCAGATTTTTGGCCATTATTTGGGTGTGACGTCATCACAACACCCGTTCAGCCAAAGCCTGCTTTGATTCATGTGCCTTGAACATGAGTACAGCTATTACGTGCATCTACACTGAATAAAAGAAAAAACCTGCATTTGCAATTTCACCAATTCAAGTCGTTTTTTGGAATGAAATAAAATAAAAAAAATTTTAGGAAATAGTCGCAGCAAAATCAAGTATTTTTGCCCACAACAAACACAAAGAAAAATCAGAGAAATCCTGAAGGAAGTATTAAGCAGTGTAATTGTGATGTATAGAGAGAACACCACAGCTCGTGCTTTAACATTTGCAAGAGATGTGTACTTTGTCTCTCTGTGTGTTTCAGGTGTACTGGGTAAAGAGTGTTGGGGTGTGACTTATACTCCTGAACGTGTGTGTGCTCTGAAAGGCACGTCGATTGATCTTTCCTGTTCTTATAAATATCCTGCAGGCCACACAGTGATACAATCAGTGTGGTTCATTAAAGAGCAGGTTGGCGTTGACCCTGAGGATGTGAGAGAGGACGAGGAGTATCAGGGCCGAGTGCAGTACACACAGAGCTCCCAGAATGACTGTAGTCTGAGAATCACTAACCTGAGAGGGAGAGACGCTCAAACATACAGGTTCAGATTCCACACTGATCATCCTACAGGACAATACACCAGAACACCTGGAGTCACTCTGTCTGTCACAGGTAATGCTGCATGAGAAACATTTTCTGTTCTTCTAGGTAACAAGTTAATGTTCTACATTTGAAAATAACACCAAACAATGCTAATTGTTTACAGATCTGAAGATTACAGTATCAGACGGGTACAATGGGAACAAGAAGCTGAGCTGCATCACCACCTGCACTCTGTCTAACAACCCCACTTACATCTGGTACAAGAACGGACAGCGTGTTATTAACCAGTACAGAAATGAACTATATTTCCAAAGTAAGGATGCAGGCAGCTACTCCTGTGCTGTAAGAGGACATGAGGAGCTTCGCTCTGCTGCTGTCTGTAAGAACTCACCTAAAACTTCACTCACTCTGTCATTGTCACACTGCAGCTTCTGTTAGATTTATTATTGAAATACATCTGAAAGATACTGAGGGTAGGTTTTATTTTGTTAAAAAAAATTCTAACATTATTTTTTTTAAATAAATCATTTATAAAAAATAATAAATACATATTATTGCTAAATTCAGTTAATTAATTCCTAAAGGCTTAGGTAGTTTGTGAATTCAATCTCAGCACTGCCAGGTTGCCATGGTTGGCTCCTTGAGCAAGGTCCCTTATAAAAGTCTCAGCCAAATGAGCAAATATAAATCAAATGTAAATATTACGACTATTATTATATTTATTATATATTTATTATATTTATTATATATATATATAATATTACGAAATATTACCACCTCACCAGCATGAAGAATGATGGAAACTTTTGTGCTTATATAGATTACTGGGTCCACAACAAGATCACCACTACCTTCTGATTCTCATAAATATGGCCTTTGTATCAATGCAGCACACATGCATAGAATACTGAGAGAGTAATGTCCAGTCTCATAACATTGCTTAGCAAACTCAATATTCAGCCATATAGTACTGTACTTTTGCCTAAACCTGCCCAGCACCTTCAACATCTCTGGATGTCTTTCACTGCCTCATGAAGTAAGAATATGTCCACTGGGTTAAGGAGTTCCTCATTGTGCTCCATCCATCACTCAGCAACATCCCTAGTAGAGGTCAATGCTCCTCCTTCTTCTTCTCTCCCCATCGTGAGTTCCCAGTTATCTTTGGGGCCATCTGAATGCCCTTTCCCATAGCCTCATCAAAAAGCAGCTGATGCTGCAGCCCTTCTGGCTCTCCTATACCTCTCAATTGAATCAAGAAAGCCCTCCAAGAGCAATACTCATCATGCATTTCCATCTCACACATGAATACAGGCTCTTTTTTCTGCCAGCATAGCATGACAACCCACATCTCCAAAGCCAGTCTCGTTTGCAGTAGTCTGTCTTAACTTGTTGGTTACCTGACAATTACCCCAGGCATTATACCTCTCTTTTTTTTTTTTGTTGCTTTCATTAGGGTCTATAGAATCGCTCTTAACTATGATACCCTTTTAACAATCCCCAACCATGATGGTGTACACAACACCTGATTTAGGCATTTTATTGTGACTAAAATATTGAATCTAGCCATGGGGGTCACAGTCCAGTGACTTCTGCGCCGGTCCCAAGCCCGGATAAATAGAGAGGGTTGCGTCAGGAAGGGCATCCGGCATAAAACATTGCCAAATTTAACCATGCGAATCGTCAGTACGAATTTCATACCAGATCGGTCGAGGCCCGGGTTAACAACGACTGCCATCAGCGCCGTTGACCTACAGGGCGCCGGTGGAAATTGGGCTACTGTTGGTCGAAGAAGTAGAGGAGGGAGGAGAGTGCGCAGACAGAGAGAGAAGAGGAAAGGTAAGAGTGTAGGACTGAGAATAGGAACTCTGAATGTTGGTACTATGACAGGGAAAGGTAGAGAGCTGGCTGATATGATGGAGAGAAGGAAGGTGGATATACTGTGTGTACAGGAGACCAGGTGGAAGGGTAGCAAGGCTCGTAGTATAGGAGCAGGATTCAAGCTGTTTTATTATGGTGTGGATAGTAAGAGAAATGGTGTAGGTGTGTGTTACGGTGGGCAAGATTCCATGTAGGACCACTAGGGGGCTTTCAGCAGGGGTCGTCCTGTCATGTTTGTTTTTGTTTATGTCTGCCATGTGTTTGTTCTAGCCCCGCCTTATCCTAATGTGTTCCTGCCTCTGTTCACCTGATCCCAATGTTCCCTGTGATTTCTTCCCCTATTTATAGTGGTGTCTGTGCCCTTATCATTTGCTAGTCCTCGTTTAAAGTGGCGTGAGTAGTGTCATGCGTTTGTTCAATGTTCTATGTTCTTCATTTAATAAACCCCTGTTGTTGTCTACCCTCGCGTTGAGTCTGTTCCATCTCGCCGGACACTACCGGCCGTAACAGAAGGACTAGCCCAAACCATACAGACTCAACGCGGGGCAGTTTCGCGAGGATTTTTTCCCCCCTCCTTCTTTTTTTTTCATTTTTCTCCGACATCCGCTCCACGTCTGTTTCTGTGGAGGGCGTTGCTCCACCCCTGTTTCTCCGTGGAGAGCGCCGCTCCCATCTCTTGTCAGCGGAGAGGATTTCCGGCCTGAAATTTGTTTTTCCTTTTTTTGTTTTTTTCCTCCGACACCCGCTGCGCGTTTGTTCCCGAGGAGGGCGTTGCTCCACCCCTGTTTTTCCATGGAGAACGCCGCTCCCATCTCTCGTCAGCGGAGAGGATTTCCGGCACTCGCTCCGCGTCTGTTCTCCTGGGGGGGCGTGGCTCCACCTCTGTTTCTCCGTGGAGGACGCTGCCCCCATTTTATCGTCAGCAGAGGGGATTTCCTGCCTGGAATTTGTTTCTTTTTTTTTCTCTTCTTCTTCTTCGCCGGTACTCACTCCGCCCCTGTCCTCGTGGGGGGCGTTGCTCCGCCTTTGTTTCTCCATGGAGGACGCCGTCCCCACATTTCGTCGGCGGAGAAGGTTACCGGCAGCACGTGGGTCCCTCCCTCCCTTTGGGGGTTTTCGACCCAGCCGGGCTGAGGTCGTCGCTCGGTCCTACTGCGCGTCGGTGGACATCGTTTGGCCCTGCTGCTCGTTGGTGGACGTCGTTCGGCCCTGCTGCTTGTCGGTGGATGTCGTTCGGCCCTGCTGCTCGTCGGTGGACGTCGCTCGGCTCTTCTGCTCGGCTGTGGACGTCGCTTGGGGCCCTCTGGCCTTGCCGCCGTGCCCCTTGCTCCCCCCACTTGCCTTGCCTTGTTCCTCGCTCCCCCCACTTACCTTGCCGTGGTCCTCGCTCCCCTCACCTGCCTCGTCTTGCTCCTCACTCCCCCCACTTGCCTCGCCTTGCTCCTTGCTCCCCCCCCCCCGTTGCCTCTCCGTGTTCCTCACTCCTCTCCAGGTTTTTCTGGACCAGAAACTCTTTGGACTATGGGGAGAAGTTGGCGCTTCGGGAGCCGCGCCGTGGGAGGGGGGGTACTGTTACGGTGGGCAAGATTCCATGTAGGACCACTAGGGGGCTTTCAGCAGGGGTCGTCCTGTCATGTTTGTTTTTGTTTATGTCTGCCATGTGTTTGTTCTAGCCCCGCCTTATCCTAATGTGTTCCTGCCTCTGTTCACCTGATCCCAATGTTCCCTGTGATTTCTTCCCCTATTTATAGTGGTGTCTGTGCCCTTATCATTTGCTAGTCCTCGTTTAAAGTGGCGTGAGTAGTGTCGTGCGTTTGTTCAATGTTCTATGTTCTTCATTTAATAAACCCCTGTCGTTGTCTACCCTCGCGTTGAGTCTGTTCCATCTCGCCGGACACTACCGGCCGTAACAGTGTGGTCCTAAAGGAGGAGTTTGTGAGGAATGTTCTGGAGGTGAAGAGAGTGTCAGACAGGGTGATGAGTCTGAAGTTAGAGATTGAAGGGGTGATGTTGAATGTTGTTAGTGGTTATGCCCCACAGGTAGGTTGTGAGTTAGAGGAGAAAGAGAGATTCTGGAGTGAATTAGATGAGGTGATGGAGAGTATTCCCACGGGTGAGAGAGTGGTGATAGGAGCGGATTTTAATGGACATGTTGGTGAGGGGAACAGAGGTGATGAGGAGGTGATGGGCAAGTTTGGAGTTAAGGAAAGGAACCTTGAAGGACCGATGGTAGTGGACTTTGCTAAGAGGATGGACATGGGTGTGGTTAACACTTATGTTCAGAAGAGGGAGGAGCATAGAGTGACTTATAAGAGTGGAGGTAGGAGAACACAGGTAGACTACATCCTATGTAGAAGAGGCAATCTGAAAGAGATTAGTGACTGTAAAGTGGTAGTGGGAGAGAGTGTAGCCAGACAGCATAGGATGGTGGTGTGTAGGATGACTCTGATGGTCTGTAAGACGAAGAGGTCAAAGATAGAGATAGAGAAGAAAACCAAGTGGTGGAAGCTGAAAAAGGAGGAATGTTGTGAGGAATTTAGACAGAAGTTGAGGCAGGCTCTGGGTGGTCAGGTAGTGCTGCCAAATGACTGGGAAACTACAGCAGAAGTGATCAGGGAGACAGGGAGAAAGGTGCTGGGTGTGTCATCTGGAAGGAGGAAAGAAGATAAGGAGACTTGGTGGTGGAATGCGGAAGTTCAGGATAGTATCCAGAGGAAGCGGTTAGCCAAGAAGAAGTGGGACATGGACAGGACTGAAGAGAATAGACAGGAATACAAGGAGTTACAGCGCAGAGTGAAGAGGGAGGTGTCTAAGGCCAAGCAGAAGGCATATGACGAGTTGTACACTAGGTTAGACACTAGAGAAGGAGAGAAGGACTTGTACAGGTTAGCTAGGCAGAGGGATCGAGATGGGAAGGATGTGCAGCAAGTTAGAGTTATTAAGGATAGAGATAGAAGGGTACTCACAAGTGAGGAGAGTGTACAGAGGAGATGGAAGGAGTACTTTGAGGAGCTGATGAATGAGGAAAATGAGAGGGAAAAAAGAGTAGAAGGGGTGAACTCTGTGGAACAGAAAGTAGATAAGATTAGAAAGGATGAAGTCAGGAAGGCTTTGAAGAGGATGAAAAGTGGGAAGGCAGTTGGTCCTGATGACATCCCGGTGGAGGTCTGGAAGTGTCTAGGAGAGGCAGCAGTGGAATTTTTGACTAGTTTGTTTAACAGGGTTTTAGAGAGTGAGAGGATGCCTGAGGAATGGAGAAGAAGTGTGTTAGTGCCGATCTTTAAGAATAAGGGTGACGTGCAGAGTTGCAGCAACTATAGGGGGATAAAGTTGATGAGCCATACAATGAAGCTATGGGAAAGAGTAGTGGAAGCTAGGTTAAGGAAGGTAGTGGAAATTTGTGAGCAGCAGTATGGCTTCATGCCCAGAAAGAGCACAACGGATGCAATTTTTGATCTGAGGATTTTGATGGAGAAGTATAGGGATGGTCAGAGGGAGTTGCACTGTGTGTTTGTAGACTTGGAGAAAGCGTATGACAGGGTGCCAAGAGAAGAGCTGTGGTACTGTATGAAGAAGTCAGGAGTAGCGGAGAAGTATGTCAGAGTGGTGCAGGACATGCATGAGAGGAGCAGGACAGTGGTGAGGTGTGCTGTAGGTCAGACAGAGGAGTTCAAAGTGGAGGTGGGACTGCATCAGGGATCGGCTCTGAGCCCCTTCCTGTTTGCTATAGTGATGGACCAGTTGTCAGAGGAGGTCAGACAGGAGTCTCCTTGGACAATGATGTTTGCAGATGACATTGTGATCTGTAGTGAGAGCAGGGAGCAGGTGGAGGAAAACCTGGAGATGTGGAGGTTTGCGCTGGAGAGAAGAGGAATGAAAGTCAGTTGTAGTAAGACTGAGTACATGTGTGTGAATGAAAGGGAGGGAAGTGGAACAGTAAGGTTACAGGGTGAAGAGGTGAAGAAGGCACAGGAGTTTAAGTACTTGGGGTCAACAGTCCAGAGTAATGGAGAGTGTGGGAAAGAGGTAAAGAAGTGAGTGCAGGCAGGTTGGAATGGGCGGAGAAAGGTGTCGGGAGTTCTGTGTGATCAGAAAATATCAGCGAGAATCAAGGGGAAGTTGTACAGGACAGTGGTGAGACCGGCCATGCTGTATGGTTTAGAGACAGTGTCACTGAGGAAGAGACAGGAGTCAGAGCTAGAGGTAGCAGAGCTGAAGATGTCGAGGTTCTCTTTGGGAGTGACAAGGTTGGACAGGATGAGGAATGAGTACATCAGAGGGGCAGCTCATGTTGGTCGTTTGGGGGCCAAAGTTAGGGAGGCCAGATTAAGATGGTTTGGATATGTTCAGAGGAGGGAGAGTGAGTATATTGGTAGGAGAATGTTGGACATGGAGCTGCCAGGCAGGAGGCAAAGAGGAAGGCCAAAGAGGAGGTATATGGATGGAATTAATGAGGATATGAAGCTAGTGGGTGCAAGTGTTGAGGATGCAGAAGATAGGGATAGGTGGAGAGAGATGATTCGCTGTGGCGACCCCTGAGGGGAAAAGCCGAAAGAAGAAGAAGAAGATTGTGACTAAAATATTGATTTAAATAAAACTAATATGTATGAAGTATGTAATTTTTAATAATTTCCCAATCAGATTCCCCTAAAAACACCAGCGCAGTGGTTTTTCCCTCTGGAGACACAGTGGAGGGGGATTCAGTGACTCTGAGCTGTAGCAGTGATGCAAACCCTCCTGTTCTCACCTACTCCTGGTTTAAGCAGAGTACAGCTGCAGACACACTGCTGACAACAGGCCAGAATTACAGCATCAGCAACATCAGCTCCCAGCACAGCGGACTGTACTACTGCACTGCTCACAACCAGCTGGGACACCACGACTCTACACCAGCATTCCTACATGTATTATGTAAGTGTCCTGCCTTGATTTAAGTGTATTCATGCTGAATATTATGTGAACGTATTTGTGAGTGTGACATGCAATAAATCTTTTAGTAATGCAGCTCAGCCAGCCTAAAAATGCCTTGACACAAATAATTAAACTATCGTTGCATGCTTACCACCTTGCATACTCCCTTCATGATGGCATATGAGTTGTCCAGCAGTGCCGGTGCCACTATTTAAATTTGCTGATAATTTAAACAACTACAGGAAAAGGTTTGTTGCTGCACAAAGTTATCCATCTTGAAATGATTTGGCTTTGGCACATAGTGTGTTTACCCTATTGTCATGTGCACTACACAGCCAGCAAAACCTCTATGCAACTTCTCCACATTAAGTTAAGGCATTAAAGGTCTTGATATTCTTCTGGATGAAAAGATGTTCATATGGCTTCACATAACAACCACTGACATTGCGCAGAGGTTTTGCAGGCAGTGTCACAAAGATGGCAGCTGTGTAAACTCCAGCAGCCAGACTATATGACAAACCCCCTGATCAGAACATTTACAGCTACGATGAAACCACAGACACAATATGCAAGCTTGCACATTTGCAAGGTGGTTTTGTAATTTGTATTTCTTATTTTGAAATACAATTATTTGTATACAATCTTCTTATTTATATATAATCTACTTAATCAGATACCCCGAAAAACACCAGAGCAGTGGTTCTTCCCTCTGGAGACACAGTGGAGGGGGATTCAGTGACTCTGAGCTGTAGCAGTGATGCAGACCCTCCCGTTCTCACCTACATCTGGTTTAAGCAGAGTGCAGCTGCAGACACACTGCTGACAACAGGCCAGAATTACAGCATCAGCAACATCAGCTCCCAGCACAGTGGACTGTACTACTGCACTGCTCACAACCAGTTGGGTTGCCATAACTCTACACCAACACACCTGGATGTGTTATGTAGGTTCCATTGTTTTGTTCCTGGTTTGTTTTTAATTCTAAATGGAAGACATACAATGTTTAATCAACCACCATTTCTAATCAGACCCTCCACGAAACCTACTTGTGAGCGTCATTCCATCCGCGTCTGGTGATATGGTCACACTGTTGTGCAGAAGTGACTCCAACCCCAACAGCTCTTACACTTGGTACAGGAAAACAAAAGGAGGTGTCATATTGGTTGGAAATGGTACCAATTTAACTTTATCCTCAAGAGAAGATGGATTTCACTACTGTACAGCAAAGAATGAATTTGGATCATCCAATTCATCAGAATGGACATATACATCAGGTACTGGCTTTTCACAAGCATGCAATGTTTTGTTTTATGGAATCATACATTACTTTTTCTTTTTCCCATTCAAGACCTAAATTTTAACATGCTGATTTTTGCTTACTAATACAGGTAGCAGAGCCATGAAATATGTGGCCTCTGGATTCACTGTTGCATTGTTTCTGTCATTCACTGCTGTCATTCTGTGGATGAGGTGAAGTACCCACCTTTACATTTACATTACTACAAAATTAATCATATGGAACACCTCCAAATTATTGAGATATTTAGATCACTGTTTATAATATTGGTGCCATAATATTTTACATGAAATCTCCACTCACGCAACATGTGAGTGCAATTCCAATTTGTAGGCTATGTTTTTTAATTACTGAGTTTTGGAATAAACCCATGTACTAATAGCGAATAGAAATCAGTAATTAATGCGACATTGATAAGAATGGGTTGTGATTTTCGCCACTTTAACAGAATAAAATGGACTCCTGGGTATGCTTCACAGATCCCAGTGGGTCCACAAAGTCCACTTTTAGCCATAAAAAATGACCTCCCTAATATTGTGCAGGTCCTTCTTGTGCAACAAAAACTGCTCTGACTTATTGAGGCATGGACTTCACAAGACCTCTGATAGTCTGCTCTGGTATCTTGCACGAAGATGTAGATCCTTTAAATCCTGTAAGTTGTTAGATGCGGCCTCCATGGATCAGACTGTTTGTCCAGCACATCCAACAGATTGAAATCTGGGGAACTTGAAGGCCAAGTTAGCAACTTGAACTTTTTGTCATGTTCCTCAAATCATTCCTGAACAAGGGCTCCTTATCCTGCTGAAAGAGGCCACTGATATTAGGGAATACCATTGCCATGAAGGGATGTACTTGGTGTAGAACAATGTTTAGGTAGGTGGTATGCATGAAAATAACCTCCACATGAATGCCAGAACCTAAGAACATTGCCCAGAGTATCACACTGACTTGCCTTCTTTCCCATAGTGCATTCTGGTGTTAACTTTTACCTGAGTGAGCAACACACACACACACACACACACACACACACACACACACACACACACACACACAAATGACCGTCTACATGATGTAACAATAAATGTGATTTCTCACTGTGGATATGGCACTTTTTAGCCAGGCCACTGCATAGCACTTGTTAGACTGCAAGAAAACCTAAAAGAACAACAGATAAGTAATACCAAAAGAAAAAAAAATAATAAATGAATAATCAAACAGCAACAATTTGTGTATATGTGTGTTGTGATACTCGCTAGCAGCAAGGTGAACATGGAAAGAGGCAAGGAGTCAGGGGTCCATAGAAAATAGTGCACTTTTATTGAAAACAAGGTGAAGTGCAGGTGAGGGGTCTTCAGTGCAGAGTGGGTGAAGTGGCTGTGCAGTGAGGCAGCAAGGCAGACCCCGGGAGACTTAAGCTTGGCAGGTTGGGGAGTATCGTCCTCTTTACAGTATAGTCTCTGAAAAACAAACAGGCAGAGAGAGTGCATTGCATTAGACATCACCCAGGACTCAACTTTTACCTCCCCCTACTGCTGAGACTGGCTCTCCTTAAGAAGACTCTCCCTGAGGTTGAAAAGCTAGGAGGCATTCCTGATTGGTCTGGCAGTTTTTTGCAGGCTTATGCTGTCAAGAATGATATGCTGTGGAAGTGTATGCATGTGTGAACGCTGGTATGCTAATGTTTTGTGTGTGCACCCACATCACTATAGCAGTGAGCGGCAGGAAAAGAAATGTACAATGGGATGTAATATATGTATATATATACATATATATATATATATATATATATATATATATATATATATATATATATATATATGCCAGTCTTCTTCTTTCGGCTTATCCCTTCAGGGGTCGCCACAGTGAATCATCTCTTGCCACCTTTCCCTATCTTCTGCATCCTCAACACTTGCTCCCACTAGCTTCATATCCTCATTTATTACAATCTTATACCTCCTCTTTGGCCTTCCTCTTTGCCTCCTGCCTGGCAGCTCCATGTCCAACATTCTCCTACCAATATACTCACTCTCCCTCCTCTGAACATGTCCAAACCATCTTAATCTGGCCTCCCTAACTTTGGCCCCCAAACGACCAACATTCCTCATCCTGTCCAACCTTGTCACTCCCAAAGAGAACCTTGACATCTTCAGCTCTGCTACCTCTAGCTCTGACTCCTGTCTCTTCCTCAGTGACACTGTCTCTAAACCATACAGCATGACCAGTCTCACCACTGTCCTGTACACCTTCCCCATGATTCTCGCTGATATTTTCCTATCACACAGACCTCCCGACACCTTTCTCCACCCATTCCAACCTGCCTGCACTCGCTCCTTTACCTCTTTCTCACACTCTCCATTACTCTGGACTGTTGACCCCAAGTACTTAAACTCCTGTACCTTCTTCACCTCTTCACCCTGTAACCTTACTGTTCCACTTCCCTCCCTTTTATTCACACACATGTACTCAGTCTTACTACGACTGACTTTCATTCCTCTTCTCTCCAGCGCAAACCTCCACCTCTCCAGGTTTTCCTCCACCTGCTCCCTGCTCTCACTACAGATCACAATGCCATCTGCAAACATCATTGTCCAAGGAGACTCCTGACTGACCTCCTCTGACAACTGGTCCATCACTATAGCAAACAGGAAGGGCTCAGAGCCGATCCCTGATGCAGTCCCACCTCCACTTTGAACTCCTCTGTCTGACCTACAGCACACCTCACCACTGTCCTGCTACTACTCCTGACTTCCTCATACAGTACCACAGCTCTTCTCTTGGCACCCTCTCATACACTTTCTCCAAGTCTACAAACACAATGTGCAACTCCCTCTGACCATCCCTATACTTCTCCATCAAAATTCTCAGAGCAAAAATTGCATCTGTTGTGCTCTTTCTGGGCATGAAGCCGTACTGCTGCTCACAAATTTCCACTACCTTCCTTAACCTAGCTTCCACTACTCTTTCCCATAGCTTCATTGTATGGCTCATCAACTTTATCCCCCTATAGTTACTGCAACTCTGCACATCACCCTTATTCTTAAAGATCGGGACTAAAACACTTCTCCATTCCTCAGGCATCTTCTCACTCTCTAAAACCTTGTTAAACAAACTAGTTAAAAATTCCACTGCTGCCTCTCCTATACACTTCCAGACCTCCATCGGGATGCCGACAGGACCAACTGCCTTTCCACTTTTCATCCTCTTCAAAGCCTTCCTGACTTCATGCTTTCTAATCTTATCAACTTTCTGTTCCACAGAGTTCACCCCTTTTACTCTTTTTTCCCTCTCATTTTCCTCATTCATCAGCTCTTCAAAGTACTCCTTCCATCTCCTCTGTAAATTCTCCTCACTTGTGAGCACCCTTTAATCTCTATCCTTAATAACTCTAACTTGCTGCACATTCTTCCCATCTTGATCCATCTGCTTAGCTATCCTGTACAAGTCCTTCTCTCCTTATCTAGTGTCTAACCTAGTGTACAACTCATCATATGCCTTCTGCTTGTCCTTAGACAAGCAGAAGGCATCCTCCCTCTTCACTCTGCACTGTAACTCCTTGTATTCCTGTCTATTCTCTTCAGTGCTGACACTCTCTTCACCTCCAGAACATTCCTCATGAACTCCTCCTTCAAGACCACACCTACCCCATTTATTTTACTATCCACACCATAATAAAACAGCTTGAAACATGCTCCTATACTACGAGACTTGCTACCCTTCCACCTGGTCTCCTGTACACACAGTACATCCTCAACATGGATGTGGATACACCTTCCTTCTCTCCATCATATCAGCCAGCTCTCTATCTTTCCCTGTCATAGTACCAACATTCAGAGTTCCTATTCTCAGTCCTGCATTCTTACCTTTCCTCTTCTCTCTCTGTCTACACACACTCCTCTCTCCTCTACTTCTTCGACCAACAGTAGCCCAATTTCCACCAGTGCCATGTAGGTCAATGGCGCAGATGACTGTTGTTGTTAACCCAGACCTTGACTGATCCGGTATGAAATTCAGAGTACTGGCGATTCACATGATTAAATTGGGCAATGTTTTACCCTTCCTGACGCAACACTCTCTATTTATTCGGGCTTGGGACCGACACAGAAGTCACTGGACTGTGATCCCCATGGCTAGATTGTGTATATATATATATATATATATATATATATATATATATATATATATATATATATATATATATATATATATATATATATATATGCCAGTGCTGTGCTGTAAATAGGGACGGGTCATGCTGTCACATCTCCGTCCCCTTCTCCAGGCCATGAACTGACCAGGTACCGAGACAGGTAGTTGGCTACTACATTTTGGGTCCCTGGACAATGTCTAACCTTGATGTTATACAGCTGCTTAGTCACTTAACAACATCCCTTGCAGAGATCAAAGTTTGTAATTTACTTTGAGTGACTAATCTATAGGTCATCGATGTGTGGCATTGGGTATGTATCATCCTGGGACTGGGCATTCAACTTATGAAAGTTGATACAAATGCGCAGGGTATCGTCTTTTTTTTGAATAATCACTATTGGCCCACTTGAATCACTACTGGCCTACTTGAATTACTCCACCAGCCTCTTAGGTACTCAATACGGCCATTGCCGGATGGTGTTTGATCGCTCAGATGAATACTATGTTGTAATCAAGTTGGTCCCTCCAGGCCTCTGATGAGTGAACAGTGAGGGATACTGGTCCAGGAGCTGGCACAGCTCAACCAGTTTGGACTCTTCCGTATGTTTCAGATCCACATCTGCTGGTTAGGTGTGACGGTTGTTCGCCAATGGTGGCAGCAGTCAGATCCATACGTGGGGCTGGAGTCGGGGAGGGGCAGAGGGAGAGACATAGTCAGGGCAGGCGAAGAGGTCATAACCAGAAATCTGAAGCAAGCATACAAACAAATCCAATGGGCGAGGCAAAGTTAATGTCCGGAAAACAGTCCTAAGTCAGATAACACAGTCAAACAGATCCAAAGGGCAAAAGCAGAAATTGAAACCTAAATAACAATCCAGAGTCAGAGTAATCCAAAAATAGCAATCCAAAACGCACGAGGCAAACGATTAATAGTCACGAGGGACGATACTTCGAATAGAACAGGAAGTGCGCTCTGTATTTATGCTCGTGTGGAAACACGGAAGCGCATCAAAAGTCGGCCGAGGGCTCCCTCTAGTGGCCAGATCTCGGATGGGGCGTGACAGAGCCCCCCCCCCTAGGAACACCTCCCGGTGTTCTACGCCAAGGTCGCCCCCTCGGTCGTGGTGCGGCCTTGCCCGGGTGAGCGTGGTGAAAATCCTCAGTCAGAGATGGGTCCAGGATATTGGCCATATCCACCCAAGAGCGTTCCTCGGGCCCATACCCCTCCCAGTCCACCAGATACTGGAGCCGTGATGTAACTCGCCTGGAGTCAGGGAGAGCATGTACCTGATAAGCCAGGGATCCATCTATCTCTAGGGGAGGGGGAGGATCAATGGTGCCAGAATCCCCTATGCCCAGAGAGTGCGCTGGCTTGAGGAGCGACACGTCAAACGTAGGGCAGATACGGTACAATGCAGGGAGCCGAAGCCGGTAACACATTGGATTGACCTGACGGATGATCTCAAAAGGCCCTATAAACTTGGGGCTGAGCTTGCAGCAGGGTAGCTTAAATTTCAGGTTCCGGGTGGACAGCCAGACTCTCTGTCCCACCCGATGGGGGATGTGGTCAACAGCGCCAATTAGCCTTGATTCTCTGTCTTCTGGCAGCCCTTTGAAGATGTACATGGGTGCACTCCCATACCTCTTGACTCAAACGAGACTACTCATCCACTGCCAGCACGTCGGAGGGCTCTCCGGACCAGGGGTACGGGGGGGGGCTGGTACCCCAGCACACACTGGAAGTTGCGTCAGCCCAGTGGAGGAATGGAAGGGAATTTTGAGCATACTCGGCCCAGGGGAGAAATTCACACCAGCGCTCTGCTGTTCTCTGCTGCAGTACGACCTGAGGAATCTCCCAATCTCCTGAATCAAACACTCTGCCTGGCCATTGGACTGGGGATGGTATCCGGAACTCAGGCTGACGTTGAGGCCGAGCCGCTCACAAAAATACCTCCACACCCTGGAGGTGAATTGAGACCCCCGGTCTGACACTATGTCCTCAGGAAGGACAAAATTCTGGAATATGTGATGGAACATGGCCTCCGCGGTTTGCATGGCTGTGGGTGACCCTTTGAGAGGGATCAGTTTACAAGCTTTAGAGAATCGGTCCACCACGACCATCACCACGGTGATTCCCCTCAAGTTGGGTAAGTCAGTGAGAAAGTCCACAGACAGGTGAGACCAGCACTCACTCCGGGTTTCGAACTGCCTGGACAGAGTATCAGCTTTACTGTTCTTGGTTTCGGGGTGATAGGTCACCAAAAACTCCAATCGAGTGAAGAACAGTGCCCACCGGGCCTGACGAGGATTTAAGTGCTTGCTGCTGCGGAGGTATTCCAAGTTACGATGGTCGGTGAGGACCAAGAACGGATGGCATGCCCCCTCCAGCCAATGTCGCCACTTCCCCGCAGTAAAGCAGTCAATGGGCCAGCCACGGAGCTATAGTTCCGGATGAAACGCCGGTAGAAGTTGGCGAACCCCAGGAACCACTGCAACTCCTTAATTGTGGTAGGGTTTCGGCCACTCAGTGACCGCGCGCACTTTAGTGAGGTCCATCTCAACCCCTTGCCGCGAAATCACGTATCCCAGGAACGTGATCGTGGTCCGGTGGAACTCGCACTTCTCAGGCTTGATGTAGAGGTGATTCTGCTGAAGTCTGGAGAGGACGGCCCAGACGTGATGTACGTGTTCTTCCAAAGAAGTCGAGTACACCAAGATGTCATCGATATATGCAATAACACACTTTCCGAGGATATTCTGGAACACCTCATTGATAAGAGACTGCAAAACCGCAGGAGCATTGGTAAGTCTGAAGGGCATGACTCATAATGACCATGGGTGGTGTGAAAGGCGGTCTTCCACTCATCTCCCTCCCGGATCCAGACCAGATTATAGGCGCTACATAAATCCAGCTTTGTGAAAAACCTAGCTCCCCTTAACTGCCGCAGGTACCAAGGGTAAAGGATAGGGATAATGAACAGTGATAACGTTGATTCCCCTGTAATCGATGCATAGACGAAGGCCTCCGTCCTTTTTTCCCACAAAGAACCCCCCCCCCCCCCCCCACCATCGGGGAAATGGATGGTCGCATGTGACCGACAGCCAGAGTCTCCTCAATATATTCCTCCATGGCCCTCACCTCAGGCAGTGAGAGAGGATAAACCCAGCCCTTGGGGGGCGAGGTGTTAGGCAGCAAATCTATGGCGCAGTCCCAGGCTCTATGCTCCGGCAGGCGGGTGGCCCTCTCCCTACTGAACACCTCCTGAAAGTCCTCGTAGACACGCGGAATGTGTCCGGATGCCAGGGACACAGGATTCTCAACCACCGAGGAAAAGCATGGACGTGACACAGGATCGTGGAGGCACTTGCTTATACATGCCGCAGACCAATGAACCAGCTCCCCCTTGTGCCAGGAAATTTTAGAATCATGCTGTCACAGCCATGGGAATCCCAGGATAACTGGGTTGGCGGGCGAGGAGGTAACATAGAACGCCAGACATTCACGATGAAACAGATCCACTTTGAAATCCAGCAGCTCTGTCTGATGAGTGAGATACCACCCTCTGATCAGTTGACTGTCAATGGCCATTATCCTTAAACATGGCATGCAGAGAATAGTGGGAATCCGGTGCTCCTCCACCAGCGCCCTGTCAATCAAGTTAACAGCGGCTCCAGAATCTATCAGGGCTGACCCACAGTAATAGCACAACCTCATCTGGGTATGTCGCCGGTGCTCCCGTTGCATCAGCTGGGATCTCCCAAGCTGCCAAGACTCGGGAGCCTAGTCACGAGGCCAGGGTAGTCCGGACGAGGACGAGCCGAGACGGGTGGGCGCGCCCCTGCACGATGCTGAGACAGGAGATTGTCCAGGCGGATGGCAGTGGCTACATACTGGGACAGGGAGGTAGCATCCTCCTGACATGCCAGCTCAGTCTGGAGCACAGGGCTCAGGCCCTTGCGAAACACCACCCATAACACCATTTCGTTCCAACCGGACTGTGCTACCAGGGTGCGGAAATTAATAGCATAATCCGCGGCCGAGTCAGATCCCTGATGTAGCTCCATCAATTGGAGAGAAATGTCCTTGCCCCCGGCGGGATACTCAAATACCTCGCGCATCATACCCGTGAAGTACGTGAAAGGCGCCCGGATCTGAGGGTCCATGTCCCATACCACAGAGGCCCAGTCCAGGGCTCTACCCATCAGCAATGACAACAAGAAAGCACATTTAGTCCCCTCATTGCGATAAACCTCAGGTTGGTGCACAAAGAAATTTTCACATTGGTGTATAAAGCCTGGAAGCTGTTTAATTTTTGCACATTGGTTTGTTTAACGTCAACGTGTGCTTCCCCAGGGCCATAGTCACTGGGAGTATCTCTAAAGTTACCTTTTGTTGGTAAGCATGGTGAGCATTCATAAACATATACTGCTTGGCAAGTTTGACAGCAGCTAGTCCAGTTTTCAGCTCCTGCTTCTTCATCCATACCCGGATCTCTTAGGGAAGAATGTGATGTAACTGTTCCAGGACTATAGTCTTACTGATCTCCTTCATAGTGTGTAGCTCTGGTCTCACCCAGCAATGGTACAAGTTTCTCAGTCGGTTATAAGTTTCAGTCGGGGACTCTCCTGCCGGAGTAGTGGTTGCACGGAACTGTTGGCAGTAGGTAACTGGAGAGACCTTGAACTTTTCCAGCAGCACCTGCTTAAGATTATCATATACCTCCACTCACTCTTGATCCATGGCCAGGTAGGCCTCCAGCACTTGTCTAGTCAAAAGTCTATAGCTCCACTGGCCACTTCCAGGTTCTGGCAAGATGGCTTCTCCCTGCTGGAAGATTGGCAACTTTGACTCTGCTTGAGGCATTGACTGGCTGTTGGAACCCAATACAGTTGGCAAGTCCTGGACCCTTTGGTAAGTGTCACCTCTATGTGGTGCTGGCGTTGGCAGCTCCAAACTGGGGCTTTCAAGGTCTATTGGTGATTCAGCTGGTCAGACAGCTTGCAGCATGGTGTCTTGCAGTATCTGTAGTGCTAGCAGATAACATTCATCTCACTGCTTCATGAACTCCTGAAACACAGCAGCCATCCGCACTTCAGAGGTTGCAGCAAGAGGGGTGGGTCTGACCTGAGACAAGGTTGACTTGGGTTGAACCAGTGGTAAGCCATCTCTCTCTCTTCCTCCTTAGACTCAAATGGCAAAATAGCAACCTAGAACACCAACTGCATATTATCTTAGTGGTGAGTGTCAGGGAAAGAAATGTACAATAGGATACATGTTTATATACACAGATCAAAATAATATTATGACCACCTGCCTAATTTTGCATTGGTCCCAATTTTACTGCCAAAACAGTCCTGACCCATCAAGGCATGAACTCCACTAGATCCCTGAAGGTGTGCTGTGGTATCTGGCACCAAGATGTTAGCAGCAGGTTCTTTAAGTCCTGTAAGTTGTGAGGTGGGGCCTCCATGGATCAGACTTGTTTGTCCAGCACATCCCACAGATGGGATTGAGATCTTGGGAATTTGGAGACCAAGTCAACACCTCAAACTCTCATTCCATTTTTGCTTTGTGGCATGGTGCATTATCCGGCTGAAAGAGTCCATAGCCATCAGGGAATACTGTTTCCATGAAAGGGTGTACATGGTCTGCAACTATGCTAGGTGGCACAAGTAACATCAGTAACATCCACATGGATCCACATTGCCCAAAGCATGACACTGCCTCTGCCGGTTTGCCTTCTTCCCATAGTGCATCCTGATTCCATGAGTTCCCCAGGTAATGACGCACACACACCTGGCCATCCACGTGATGTAAAAGAAAACGTGATTCATTAGACCAGGCCACCTTCTTTCAATGGTCTGTGGTCCAGTTCTGATGCCCACATGCCCATTGTTGGCACTTTTGGCAGTGCACAGGGGTCAGAATGGGCACCCTGACTGTTGTGCAGCTATGCAGCCCCATACACAACAAACTGTGATGTACTGTGTATTCTGATATCTTTCTATCAGAACCAGCATTAACTTCTTCAGCAAGATGGGCCAGCCTTCGCCCCCCACATGTATGTTCATTGATTTTATATATATATATATATATGTATGTATTTTGTATATATATGCCAGTGCCATGCTGTAAATAGCAATAGTCTCACTGCCACACCAGGCCAGTTTCTTCCATTGCAGGAGCTTTTGGTGTCATACATAGCATGGGCACTGTTTTGCAGGTTACGCAGCTCAGTACTCAACAGCATTAACATTTTCAGCAGTTTTTGCTACAGTAACTTTTATGAGAGATAAAATCAGATGGGCTAAGACTTTCCAACCCATCCAGATAAATAAGATTTGTGTGCCCACTTTTAGTAGTAGTCATTGGATAGTACAAGGAACATACCACATGATGTTTTGGAGATGCTCTAACCCAGTTGGAGATGCTCTAACCCAGTCTATACAGCTCAATTTGCCCTTTGTCAGAATCACTCAGATCCTTATGCTTGCTCATTTTTCCTACTTCCAACACATCTACTTTGAGAGCTCTCAGTTCACATGATGCCTAATACACTGTTCACAAAATTTAAAGCAAAACTTTTTAATCAGAGTATAGCATCATGTCAATTAAACTCATGGGATATTGATCTGGCCAGTTAGGTAGCAGAGGGAGTTGTTAATCAGTTTCAGCTGCTTTGGTTTTAATGAAATTAACAAAAGATGCACTGGATGGGCAACAATAAGACAACCCCCAAAACAGGAATGGTTTTCAGGTGGAGGCAACTGACATTTTTTTCCTACTCATCTTTTCTGCCAGTGCCAGAAGGTTTGCTGTATCTCCCAGCACAGTCTCAAGAGCATGGAGGAGATTTCAGGAGACAGGCAGTTACTCTAGTAGAGCTGCACAGGGCAGTAGAAGGTCCTTAACCCATCAGCAGGACCGGCTTCTGCTCCTCTGTACAGGAACAGGATGAGCACTATTCAAGCCCTATAAAATGACCTCCAGCAGGCTACTAGTGTGAATGTCTCTGACCAAACAATCAGAAACAGACTTCATGAGGCTGGCCTGAGGACCCAATGTCCTCTAGTGGGCCCTGTGCTCACTGCCCAGCATGTGCTTTTCACAGATGAGAGCAAGTTCACCCTGAGCACATGTGACAGACGTGAAAGGATTTGGAGAAGCCGTAAAGAATGGTATGCTGCCTGTAACATTGTTCAGCATGACCGGTTTGGTGGTGGGTCAGTGATGGTCTGGGGAGGCATATCCATGGAGGGATGCACAGACTTCTACAGGCTAGACAATGGCACACTGACTTCCATTAGGTACCGGGATTAAATCTATGGACCCACTGTCAGACCCTACGCTGGTGCAGTGGGTCCTGGGTTCCTCCTGGTACACGACAATGCCCAGCCTCATGTGGCGAGAGTATGCAGGCAGTTCCTGGAGGATGAAGGAATTAATACCATTGAATGGCCCCCACGCTCACCTGACCTAAATTCAATAGCACACCTCTAGTACATTATGTTTCGGTCCATCCAATGCCACTAGGTTGCACCTCAGACTGTCCAGGAGCTCAGTGATGCCCTGGTCCAGATCTGGGAGGAAAAACCCCAGGACACCATCGTCATCACATTAGAAGCATACTCTGATGTTGTCATGCATGCATACAAGCACTTGGGGGCCATACAAACTACTGAGTACCATTTTGAGTTGCTGCAATGAAATTTCAGCAAAATTGGCTAACCTGCTGCATCATTTTTTCACTTTGATTTTCAGGGTGTCTTTGAATACAGCCCTTTGCAGGTTGATAATTTTCATTTCCATCAAACAATGTGGCATCCTTTCGTTCCAAACACATTACCCAGCCCATATCAGTATGGATATCCAGCATGATATTTTTCCCCATTGAGATCTGATGTGTTTTTAAAATGTTCCTTTCATTTTTTTGAGCAGTGTATATTCCGTTCCTTGACAGGTGCCATTGCAACAAGATGATCACCTGTTAGTGTCTTGAATGTTATGGCTGATCTGTGTATATTTACAGCATAGAGTCCCCCCAAACACACATCAGGGGATTATAATCGTTTATGTAGAATAAAAATTGATTCACTTCACATTGCAAGTGTAGCTGGTGACTGTTGTTTTTATGACACATATTCCAACAGGAGTAGAGCACCAGTACTCAGAATCAGGAGTGAGGAGTACAGCAAGGTGAGTTTTACTGAAGGTGCTAACAGAGAATTGAGATTTCCAGGCAATTATACTTTTCTAATGTTTAAAAAGTTGTTATAACTGTAAACAAAATATTAAGAAATAATGTTCCAATGTGTGTGTTCGTATGTTTAGGTTAGGTTGTAAGACAAGGTTATAAATCTCTCTCTCTCTCTCTCTCTCTCTCTCTCTCTCTCTCTCTCTCTCTCTCTCTCTCTCTCTCTCTCTCTCTCTCTCTCAACTCACTCTCAGAATGACTCTGCTCCTGTATACAGTAATGTCTCAGCCATGACCTCTGACCCCACACAGACGGCCTCCTCAGAAGATCAGGACACGGTTCAGTACTCCAGCGTTTTTTTCAGACACTCACATACACAGGAAGTGCCTCTCTACTCAACTGTTCAACTGCCAAAGCCTCTCAATCAGGAACAGGAAGTGGAATATGCCACAGTGAACCCCGTCAAATCAAGGTAGCTGTCCGGTAGCTGATGCAAACAGCAATGAATCTATCACACCTGATTTGTTTCCACTTTCCCTTTTCACTTTTGTATTTGAGTCTTAATTGGTTTAGCTCATTTTACATTATGAATTTACTTCAAACTATATGCCAATTTGTAGTGAAAAAAAAAAAAGTTTATATGGTGGGTGGGTGTGTTTTTTTTTTTTTTAAAAACCCACCAATAATTATTGTATTGTTGGACTTAGACAGTAAATAAGAGCAGATACCTGTGTTTTGAAATGAAATAATTGAGGACAGTATTTAAAAAAAAAAAAAGGATATTCTAAATATTCTTGAAAAGCTTCTGTCAAATATGGTTTTCTTTAACAGTGAGCCTCATTCATTAAGCTGTGAATTAAGACCGATAGGAACAGGAGTTCAGTTAAGCCAGAAAAATGCTGATTTACAAAGCAGCTCAATTGTAGCTTTATTGGCTTCATGTTGTGTTTTTTTTTTTGTTTTTTTTTTTGTTTTTTTTTAAAGATTTCGATCTTTTCAGGTGTGTTATGTTACAAAATAATCAGGGGTGGGTTTGTTTGTTTGTTTTTAACTGATGTAGGCATGAGTAAAACTAACTTCCATTCCTGTCTCTGAGAAACGATCTTTCTCCATTTTGTTTCCATTTCATGTTGTTAGCTCTGTGAGCTTTACCTTTTAAGGAGTTTTGTGGGTGTCGCTAAATGCAAATGAGTTGTGTTAGACTTTGAGTGTAAATCTGGCAGAAATCTTTAGCACACTTCAGCCCAAAAATGCATTTATACGCAACTTTACTGTTACATTGATAATAAGGCCCAGAATTTGTGACAAATGTAGTTTTCATTTTCAAAGAAAAAAATATTTCCTTAAAATTTGCCTCTTCAGAAATGACAAAGTCTGTACTGTTTTCAAATTTTGCAGGGAGGACGAAATCTACAATAACCTTGAAATCCAAGAAATAAGAAGAGTCTAAACTGACCGTCAACTTCAACATCTCCAGCTAATTTCCTGTGTTAAAATTATGTCCAGATATTCCTTTCTACAAAAGATTAAATATATTAGTTAATTGTAATTTGTGTGAGTGATGCCATACATTTAAAACATCCTTAGACTCAGATTAAACTTAGATATTTTTTATATGAAAATTTGTGTTATTATGTTTATTTTATAATTTGATGCATTGTGAGGTTTTTTGTATTTTTGCATCTTCTTCTACTTTCGGCTTTTCCCTTCAGGGGTCGCCACAGCGAATCATCTCTCTCCACCTATCCCTATCTTCTGCATCCTCAACACTTGCACCCACTAGCTTCATATCCTCATTAATTCCATCCATATACCTCCTCTTTGGCCTTCCTCTTTGCCTCCTGCCTGGCAGCTCCATGTCCAACATTCTCCTACCAATATACTCACTCTCCCTCCTCTGAACATGTCCAAACCATCTTAATCTGGCCTCCCTAACCTTGTCCCCCAAACGTCCAACATGAGCTGTCCCTCTGATGTACTCTTCCTAATCCTGTCCAATCTTGTCACTTGCATATTTACTTTTTTATGATTATTGTCTATTATTATTATTATTATTATTATTATTATTATTATTATTATTATTATTATTGAAGTTGCAGCAGCATATACATGAAATTGAGGTTTATTTAAAAAATAAACACATATACATCACTTCAGTCCAAATTCGGATCTGCTACCAAAGTTAATACTGTCTGTCTGAGATTTGAAAATTTGATTAGCTTTTCCAAACAAAAACGAAATCAGACTTTAATCAGATCATATAATTAGATTTCCCATCTCTTTCATTCAATATCTTACACCATGACATGGTCTGGAATATGTACAACGGCACACATATCCTCATCCAAATTAAATTTTTTAAGTCCTGGTGTGTGCAGGGACTTGATGGATGCTGTGGTTTGGGTATATGTTTAGAAATATTTCCCCTGGAATGCCATCTTGGGTCTGTATGCTATTAGAGGTTTTCTTTAACAGCACCATCACCTTATTTCACCAGACACTTGACTCCACTGTAAGTTAATCAGTACCCATGACATTTCTTCCATTACTTCACACCCAATACCTTGGTCACATCACTTCAGCTGCAGTGAGATTTTAGCTGGAAGTGTAAAACTGCTTGTTAATCCATGTTCAGTCACTTAGTTTTATTAGGTGAAAAGACAGAAATATTTGTTTTAACAATGAGATCATTCAGAGGTGAGCAGATAAACCTCATGTTTGCCATTTCTGACCTTTCAGACCAAATAACATTCATGGTGGAAATGAAACTGTGCTCAGAGTTCAGGTTAAGAGATGTTTCTTGCTATATATAGGTATACAGTAATGTTATGCATTTTAACAAACAGCTCTGTGAATGCTTTGAGGCAGTGGTGGTGGTAATGTTCTGTGCTGATCATCAGAAGGACAGTCAGAACAGTCATTTCTTTTCATATTTTGTTAATAAATTGCATTGTAAAACATGTAACATACATTACATTGTAAAAATGTAATGTATATTAAGATGGTTCTAGTATTAGCATAGGGTTGCCAAGTCCATAGTTTTAATGTGGGATTTTGCGCCTTTTAAAGTGTTTGCACCGGTTCCACCTGTGGGTTAAAGATTTGACATATTGCATCAATTATATTTAATTGAAAAGCTTGCATTGAAAGTTACACTCAATTTATAATTCCATCAATGATAAAGCTGTGCTAGATGATGAGACTAGCATAAAGGTAAGATGATTACCTTTTAAAGGTAAGATGATTTTATTTATAAACCCAGACTGTGTTTATGATTAGTGCTATACCGTGATTTTCATGGTGAAATTGTGTGTAATGCGAAACAGTGACTGTAAAATATGTATTTTAGGTGTGAGTGTGGTATATTTTGAGTTTGGGGATAGTTTAATTGGTCAAACAGGCAGGTTTTATTATGCATTCTATAACATCCTCTTTCCTTTCTCATTTGTCATTTTGACAGCCTTAGAAGAATTTACTGTTTCACAGAAGTGTAGATGCCTAATTCACTTACGTGTGTGTGTGTGTGTCATTTCTTATGATCAAAAACACAAAATGAAGCTTAACTTTAGAACACAACAGGATATTTGTGTATTAACCACCAAACTTGTGCATGACAGCAGCTCTCTTCATGTCATTTCACGTTCATATGAAGTGTGAGACCTCCCTGACACCCATCTGCAATACTTAAGCGGTGGTTTCACTCTTTTTTCCCGGGCAACTGAAGACACATGTGTCCTAGCCATCTCTATGCTCAATGATCACTTGATGACAAATCATAATCTGTCACAATAGAAAAAGAAAGCTGTATGCTACCAGTAGTATGTTCGGGGGTTTTTTTTTTTTTTTTTTTTTTTTTTTTGCATTTTCTTGTGTTTTCCTATCTTCAGCAACAGCAATCCACAACTAATGAAAAGCTAGCATTAGAGCAGATTTATCTGTTTAAAATCCAAAATGAGTATCATTAAAAAGGCCCATACTATTTGGACACATCTCCCTGCGTCGTAGAAAATGTGCTGTATTTGAGGTTATTTATTTATTTTCATTATTCTTGGTCTGCATTCACGGATGTGAATCATTACAGGAAGTTAGGCTATGGGTTAACTTCATACAGTTCATAGTTACTGTGTTTGTGTGTGTGTGTGTGTGTGTGTGTGTGTGTGTGTGTGTGTGTAATGTATTGCAATATCCTGGCAACCCCAACTTTATATGACTTTTGTGATGTGGTTTGCTTGGAGCTAAACTTCCTCTTTTAACTCCACTGTAATTAAATGTGTGTATTAGATGTATTTTTGGTGTTTTTTAGAATATGTAACACTCCTCTGAGCCCTTTTAATGACAAAGATTATTCTGACCAGTGGTCATAAACACTGCTTTGGTCAAGTCAGTCACAAAAATCCTAATTCTCTATGTCACTGATATTAGAATTCTCACAAGCTTTAAAGTGTTTATGACAGATGACATGTATTGGAACAAGCGTTTATAAATATATATATGTAACAGCTTTGTCAGTTCTCATGAAGGGCTTTTGTGAGTGTCATTTAGCGATATAAACGCTTAACACACTTGACTTACTATGAAAAAAACTTTCTAATCAAGTAAATGAGGAAGGAAACTGGTGAATATGTTCCAAGTTTCCATTTCAGTGCAAACAATAGAACAGACAAGAGCTCGCTGGAAGAAAGGTAAGCATTTTTCAAACTTTCTTTTATACTTTATGCATTATGTGGTACATTGAAATACTGCCAAAGTTGCTCATTTAAACAGTATTGTGGAAATGAAAATGTGGTGGTTGTTCACATGTGGCGTACACGTATCCTAATAGCACAGAAACTGTGAACTGAAAGTTTTAAAAAATGCTCCGTCATTATTTTTGCTGTAGTAGCTTGTCATTTTTGACTTATCATTTCAAGATATGAGGCCAGTATTTCAAACAAAACTTGTAATTTGTACTTAAAAGTTTAACACCCCACATCCTTTCAGTCCAATAGTGTTTGGCTTTATAGAATACAGCTGAGGAAGCGTGTTGACGTATCCAGTGTCATGTAGAAGAGGATGAGGCTTGAGTCTGGTACATCTAAAAGTCTCTTTTTTATATCATCTCATGTAGTTTCATATAGAGTCAAAATAATGTAATGAGTTAAGTTAAAATAATGAGATAATTGTTTGAAATTATGACAAATTAAGACATATAACCCCAGTACTTTAGATTTCAGGGCTTGTGTAAAATAGAAACCTTTCCACATTGTATACTTTTCTCAAATGCTGGAATAAGTACCCTCTCAAGCAAATCCATGCCCACCTGCACAGGCTTTTAGCAAAGCAACGCCCTCGCGCAGGTAATCAGCCTAAAGGTGCTGCACCTGGCCACGCCTCTTTATAAGTCTACCAAATACTTCTCTTTGTGTCGGCTAATCAGCAGCTTCTCTGAATTGTGTTGTTCGAGTGGTAAAAAGAAAGGGAACTTAGAATTAGAGAAAAAAACAAGACCGAGAAAGGAAAAGAAAGTAAAGGAACTTATAAATAGAGAAAAGAATTCTCAGAATTAAGAAATAAACGTCAGAGTAAAGGAACTTATAAATAAAGTAAAGTATAAGTAAAGGAACTTATAAATAGAGAAAAGAATTCTCAGAATTAAGAAATAAACATCAGACCTTTATCATTTGGTGCCTTTAAGTTCAACCATTTAGAATCATTTGAAGCTAAGTCAAATCCCCTGAAGCTCCTACATCGTGTCACATAAGCACTGTTGTGAGGCAGTGAGGCATCACGTGCACGTCTCACATCAGCCTTGTGGCTTGTGGTACTGAGCAGTGTACCAAAAACACAAGTTTTTTGGGGCTGGTTGGCGTTCATGTCTCCATCCACCTCACTCTCACATCCCACTTGCTTCTCTCAATCATATATAATCCATTCTGAAACAAACAGGCTTTTATACTGTGCCTCTACCCTCAGAGCTCTGACACTGTATTTCTGATTGAAGTAACCATCTCTTATATTGTGTTATTCACACATTATCAAAGATGGTACAGTTATAGAAAATTAAACTATAATTCTAGTAGTATGCATGTTGACCACAACATATAATCTCTCTTTAAGGGGTGATGCAGCCATGCTGATGAGAAAAATAAATTTTTCACCAACAGTAATTCTCATGTTGCTGGCAGGTAAGCTCATATAAACATTTCTGTATTACTTTACAGTGAAAATACCATGAAACAACAAGCCCTGTTCCTTTTGGGTTCTCCTTTCAGTCTCCTCTTCAGGAGGTGAAATTCTGCTCAGTTGGGATAAAGTCTGGTGATTGACTTGTCCAGTCTAAAACCTTCCACATTTCAACCTGATTAAGTCTCCCCTGCCTTGTGGAGGCTGTTGGTGATGTCACTGATGTTGTTTCTGGATTTTTCTTCACAACTCTGACAATGTTTCTGTCATCATCTCCGGTTGTGTTTCTTGGCCAACCTGTTCGATCTCTAGTTGTTAGTCCACAAGTGGTATCTCTTCAGCAAATTCTAAATTGTTGTATTAGCTATGCCTAATGTTTGTGCAATAGCTCTGATTTTCCCTATTTTCTCAGCTTCATAATGTCTAGTTTCTCTCCTATAGACAGCTCTCTGGTCTTCATGGTGGTTTATCCTTTTTAACAACAAATACAGTCTTCGCAGGTGAAACCCAGGGCTCAGCACAAGAGTAGACATTCACAGCCAATAATTGGTGTCCAATATTATCCAGAATGGGCCGGTGTGGGTGCAGGTTTTCATTCCAACCAAGCAGAAGCCATACCTTTGCCTACTGAAAACCAAGATCAACTGAATAAATATGTTGAAACAAGCCCTTTGTGGATATGACTGGATGCCCCTGGTTTAAACAGTTAATCTAACAGGACACACTTGGGCAGTAAAAGAGCCTTGTCAGTAATATGTTCCAATATTTTTGATCACTTGAAAAATGGGTGTGTTCAAACAAACGTTTTCCATGTTCTAAGTTGTTTCACACATCTAGATACTACAATGAGGAAATGAACACAGTAAATCTGATCTATCAGTTCATCTATTCATCAAAGCTAAATGTCTTTGGGGTATAGCAAAAATAACAGACATGACCTTGCTGTTCCAATACTTTCGGATGAAACTATATGTTACTGTTTATTTCTGTGTATAATGTAATGTGCTCGATTGCGGTTGATATCCGTTAACAGCTAGTGTAAACAAAAATACTGTCTTGCGTTCACCTTAGAAGTCTTATTAACAATCTGCTCATAGCAACCATTCTTTCAGCACATGTAGCACTGTTTGTCTTTATACTTTCACACCTGTAAACAGTCATGAGTTACAATCGCACTGTAATCTGGCGTCACCCAGCAAAGGATAAGTCTGGTTTCTTTCTCGTGTCACCTCATAGACCTTTTTCTTCCCCACTCTCAACTCTGGGGTTCTCAATTTACATACAGAGTTCTAAATCTTCTTTGTGGCATTGTTAAAAGTGCACTAAATAATCAAGATATTAAAAGTAATTTTGGATTATTAAAATCGGTTATGCTGATAGCTTGCACCAAATTGTTTTACAGGCAAAATGTGAGCAAATGCTTACATAGTTCAATTAGCAATTAATGTGTAAACATACATATCTAATGGATTTGTCCTTCTCTGTGTGTGTGTGTGTGTGTGTGTGTGTGTGTGTGTGTTGTTCCAGGAGTTCAGGCTCAGGGCAGTGTAACTCTCTCCTCTCAGAGCCTCTGTGCTGTTACTGGATCTACAGTTACGATCCCCTGTACGTTTACAAAACCTTACTCCACATTCACACAGAGAGAGTGGTATCGAGTCCAGAGCTCTGATGGAGAACCACGAGACCTGAACAAAGATCCAGAATACTCAGGACGAGTGTCTGTAAACACCTGGTGGTCTGACTGTGAGCTGACGGTGAGGAATGTGAGAGTGAGCGACTCTGGAGTTTATAACTTTAGATTTAAAACACAGAGCAGTGACTGGATATCAGCGCCATCCGGAGTTCAACTGACTGTTACAGGTAACACACACACACACACACACACACACACACACACACACACACACACACTTTATTGTGTAATATGTAGTATGTATTTATAGTGATTTGATACATAATTGTGTGTAGACTTGCAGGTGAAGGTGGATCTTAACACTGTGGGACAGAGAGAAGTGAATGTGACCTGTAGCTCCACCTGCAGACTCAACACACACGGTTTCTCCTGGTACAGGAATGGCAATATCATCAAATACACAAATGAAGCCTCCACTGTTCTTGACTCCACCAGTCGATCTGCTGAAGGCAGCTACTCCTGTAAGGTGTATGAGCATGAAAAACGCTCTCCTCCAGTGTGTAAGTGTCAGAGTAAATCTGTCCCTCAGCATCCAACCTACACTGACTTACAATTATAGAATCATCTCATGGTTTTAAATGGTTTTAATGATGTGGCTGTACAGAGGTGCAAAAATACAAATTTAATTATGGTCCATTGCCATGATTCTCACAATTCTCTAAAGTGACCCCCAGGGTCCAGGGGTTTAACTTTTGTGAAGGTTTTTTGTTTGTTTGTATTATTTTTGTTCAGTCTTTTTTTTTTCTTTTCATTGGTGGAAATGACCATTGAAATAAAATCTAATGAGAGAATTAAGGGTCTGTGCTATTTTCTAACACATAAATTGGTCCTTGGCTGCAAACTATTTCTGAGACAACATCTGGTTTAATAAGTACATTGCAGCTCCTCCCTGTACCTGTAATTGTCTCAGTGGTGGACAAGCAGTTTTTTGTGTGCAGTCTGGAAGTTTTTTTATTCATAGCTGCCTCATGTATAGAAATGAGAAGTACTTCCAAGAAAGCACAGAAAGAAAAATAGACATGACTTCCTGCTGACTTTTGCTAAATAAATGTTTTTATATGGTTTGTAAGCTGTTAAAAATAATAGGCTGTTCTGCGTTATTGATGTAGAGCCTTCAGATCAGCTGAGGTATGAGCTGTCTTATGGTAGAACAATTTTATTAGCATATTGAGAAAAATTATAGATACCAGACTCAAACAAATGTTGTACAGCATCAGAAAGTTATTGAAGACATAGTCATCCTTTACTGGGGGAAATCATATACTCACACACTCAAGTTTCCTTAGTCCATATTAACTAGGTAACTAACTCTCCACATGTTATTACATCATATTAGCTACCACGTTTTAACCTAAATCACTTTGATTCTCAAACAAAACATAGGACTGGGCAGCACCATGGAGCTTTCTGTGTGAGCTAAATGATGGATTTATGGGTTTTTTTCACACCATAATTGCATTAATTTGTAGGCATGCACCTTTGTCTCTCTGTGTATTTCAGGTGTACTGGGTAAAGAGTGTTGGGGTGTGACTTATACTCCTGAACGTGTGTGTGCTCTGAAAAACACATCAATTGATCTTTCCTGCTCTTATAAATATCCTGCAGGCCACACAGTGATACAATCAGTGTGGTTCATTAAAGAGCAGGTTGGTGTTGACCCTGAGGATGTGAGAGAGGACGAGGAGTATCAGGGCCGAGTGCAGTACACACAGAGCTCCCAGAATGACTGTAGTCTGAGAATCACTAACCTGAGAGAGAGAGACGCTCAAACATACAGGTTCAGATTCCACACTGATCATCCTACAGGAAAATACACCGGAACACCTGGAGTCACTCTGTCTGTCACAAGTAATGCTGCATGAGAAACATTTTCTGTTCTTCTAGGTAACAAGTTAATGTTCTACATTTGAAAATAACACCAAACAATGCTAATTGTTTACAGATCTGAAGGTTACAGTATCAGACTGGTACAATTGGAAAAAGAAGCTGAGCTGCATCACCACCTGCACTCTGTCTAACAACCCCACTTACATCTGGTACAAGAACGGACAGAGTGTTACTGACCAGTACAGAAAAGACCTGTATGTCAGTAGTGAGGATGCAGGCAGCTACTCCTGTGCTGTAAGAGTACATGAGGAGCTTCGCTCTCCTGCTGTCTGTAAGAACTCACTTTAAACTTCACTCACTCTGTCATTGTCTCACTGGCATTTTCTGTTAGATTACAGTAAAGTCACATGTAGTGATGCATAACTGACTGATACTTTAGTTATAGATTTGTTTTTTGTTCTGACTCATTTTTGTGTGTTTCAGGTGTTTTTGATGAGAAGAGCTGCTGGAGTGTGACTTATTCCACTCAGACTGTCTGCTCTCTGATTGGCTCATCAGTGGACATTCCCAGTTATTACACCTTCCCTAATAATTACAAGGTTACAGAAGGGTTGTGGTTCATTAAAGACCTTTATGATGTGAGAGAGGATGAGGAGTATCAGGGCCGAGTGCAGTACACACAGAGCTCCCAGAATGACTGTAGTCTGAGAATCACTAACCTGAGAGAGAGAGACGCTCAAACATACAGGTTCAGATTCCACACTGATCATCCTACAGGAAAATACACCGGAACACCTGGAGTCACTCTGTCTGTCACAGGTAATGCTGCATGAGAAACATTTTCTGTTCTTCTAGGTAACAAGTTAATGTTCTACATTTGAAAATAACACCAAACCATGCTAATTGTTTACAGATCTGAAGGTAACAGTATCAGACTGGAACAATTGGAAAAAGAAGCTGAGCTGCATCACCACCTGCACTCTGTCTAACAACCCCACTTACATCTGGTACAAGAACGGACAGCGTGTTATTAACCAGTACAGAAATGAACTGTATGTCAGTAGTGAGGATGCAGGCAGCTACTCCTGTGCTGTAAGAGTACATGAGGAGCTTCGCTCTCCTGCTGTCTGTAAGAACTCACTTTAAACTTCACTCACTCTGTCATTGTCTCACTGGCATTTTCTGTTAGATTACAGTAAAGTCACATGTAGTGATGCATAACTGACTGATACTTTAGTTATAGATTTGTTTTTTGTTCTGACTCATTTTTGTGTGTTTCAGGTGTTTTTGGTGAGAAGACGTGCTGGAGTGTGACTTATTCCACTCAGACTGTCTGCTCTCTGATTGGCTCATCAGTGGGCCTACACAGTTATTACACCCCCCCTAATAATTACAAGGTTACAGAAGTGTTGTGGTTCATTAAAGAATTTGAGGATATGAAAAAGGATGAGGAGTATCGGGACCGAGTGCAGTACACACAGAGCTCCCAGAATGACTGTAGTCTGAGAATCACTAACCTGAGAGAGAGAGACGCTCAAACATACAGGTTCAGATTCCACACTGATCATCCTACAGGAAAATACACCGGAACACCTGGAGTCACTCTGTCTGTCACAGGTAATGCTGCATGAGAAACATTTTCTGTTCTTCTAGGTAACAAGTTAATGTTCTACATTTGAAAATAACACCAAACCATGCTAATTGTTTACAGATCTGAAGGTAACAGTATCAGACTGGAACAATTGGAAAAAGAAGCTGAGCTGCATCACCACCTGCACTCTGTCTAACAACCCCACTTACATCTGGTACAAGAACGGACAGCGTGTTATTAACCAGTACAGAAATGAACTGTATGTCAGTAGTGAGGATGCAGGCAGCTACTCCTGTGCTGTAAGAGGACATGAGGAGCTTCACTCTCCTGCTGTCTGTAAGAACTTCAATGTTCATTAGGCTTTGCTTCACGGGTTTGTCCTGGTAATTCTGCAGGACATTGCTGGGGTTTATAGTACCTGTGTCGTGGTTTGGTTCATAATGTTATTATGCTTTATTTTCACTTTCACTATTCATTGGCATTCTTTAAACGTACACACAAACATTCACGATCACGGTTCTGTAAGGTCATCTCTCGCTCTTTCTTGCCTCTCTCACTTTTTGCTCATTGCAACAAAGAACAATTCATTATTGGGATTAGGCCCAGCTGTGTGAAATCCTTAACATTTGTTCCCATCAGCTCCACTGTCCATTCACAAACCAGCACTTCCAAAATTTTAGATGTTATTGAAATTGAAACATATACACGAATAAGAAGATCTAATTCTTCATAATCTCTCAATCAGATTCCCCTAAAAACACCAGCGCAGTGGTTCTTCCCTCTGGAGACACAGTGGAGGGGGAATCAGTGACTCTGAGCTGTAGCAGTGATGCAAACCCTCCTGTTCTCTCCTACTCCTGGTTTAAGCAGAGTGCAGCTGCAGACACACTGCTGACAACAGGCCAGAATTACAGCATCAGCAACATCAGCTCCCAGCACAGCGGACTGTACTACTGCACTGCTCACAACCAGCTGGGACACCACAACTCTACACCAACACACCTGGATGTGTTATGTACGTGCCTTAATCTGAATATGCTTACTCAAAACAATATTTATATATACAAACATGGGGGGAGAAAGTACACCCTCCTTCCATAACAACAACCTCAAGTGGCAAAAATAAAATCCAACAGATTTCAACATGTCGCCATTTTTTCTCAAAAAGTAAACAAATATTTTGAAACCAGGTGGGAAAAAAGTAAGTACACCCTTCAATTTGGTAACACGAAAAACCGCTATCGTTAGCAACAATGACTTAAATAACTCAAGGAGTTATGTCGGAGTTTATCAGCCTCTCACATTTTTAAGAAACGTTGGCCCACTCTTATTTATAACATTTCTTCAGTTCATTGATTTGTTTTACACCACAGCAAACCAATGTGTTGAGGTCTGGACTGTAACTTGGCCATTCCAACATCTTTGATTTTTTTTTATGTGGATTTGCTGGCATGTTTGGGATCTCTGTCTTGATGTATGTCCCAGTGTTGACCAAGCTCATGCTGCTGCTCAGATGGCCTCACATTTGTCCAGTTGTCTCAATGACTTTAAGCTTTCCTGGTCCGGTGGCTGCAAAATTAGCCGAAATCATCACACCTCCTCCACAATTCTCGACAGTTGGAGTGATTTGTTTGTAGTAATATGATGTATTGGTTTAGTGGTGCTGTGCACGAGTCTCAGTCCAAAGGATATGGTTCCAAACATTTGAACAAAATTGGTTTGTTCAGATGAAATTTTGCAAACTTAATTTGTGTTGCCATATTGGTTTTGGAGGGTAGGGCTTATAACCCCTCCCACACAGCAAAAGCTGATTCTCTGAGATTCTCTCAGGTACATGGTAGCTGTGACCCCAGTGAGCGTGAGTTAGTGAACTTGGGGTTTGGATTCTTGCAATCCTGCTGGATTTAGATTTGCTGAAAGTACAAAATATTGAAACTCTTCCTGTTTTGTACAGTGGCATTTCTTTTCCAGTTGCTCTTACTGGGATCATGTGTGGATTGCTTTCTTTGATCGTTAATCTGAAATCAGGTGAAATTCTCATAAAGTCAGGAGTGTAATTTAAATACATAAATTACACTTGACTTATAACTCGGTCCAATATACTCGGTTCATATTTCTGATTCTTCTTATACTCATAGAATACAAGCTTTTTTTCACACTAATTGGATTTTCAGGAATTCCATGTTTCTTGTTTAGAAGTTCCTGTGCATATATTTACTGCTACCCAGCTTCTTTTAATATTAAGACCTTGCGCCTGTTTTTAGATTCCCCTAAAAACACCAGCGCAGTGGTTCTTCCCTCTGGAGACACAGTGGAGGGGGATTCAGTGACTCTGAGCTGTAGCAGTGATGCAAACCCTCCTGTTTCCAATTACACCTGGTTTAAGCAGAGTGCAGCTGCAGACACACTGCTGACAACAGGCCAGAATTACAGCATCAGCAACATCAGCTCCCAGCACAGCGGACTGTACTACTGCACTGCTCACAACCAGCTGGGACACCACAACTCTACACCAACACACCTGGATGTGTTATGTAGGTACCACTATTTTATTTATTGATTTATTTGTTTTTTACTAAATGTAACACAGTCAATGTTTAATCAACCACCATTTCTAATCAGACCCTCCACGAAACCTATTTGTGAGCGTCATTCCATCCGTGTCTGGTGATATGGTTACACTGTTGTGCAGAAGTGACTCCAACCCCAACAGCTCTTACACTTGGTACAGGAAAATAAAAGGAGGTGTGATATTGGTTGGAAATGGTACCAGTTTAACTTTATCCTCAAGAGAAGATGGATTTCACTACTGTACAGCAAATAACAGATTTGGATCATCCAATTCATCAGAATGGACATATACATCAGGTACTGGCTTTTCACAAGCATGCAATGTTTTGTTTTATGGAATCATACATTACTTTTTCTTGTCTCCATTCAAGAACACCTATAGTTTAACATGCTTATTGTTGCTTACTGATACAGGTAGCAGAGCCGTGAAATACGTGGCCTCTGGATTCACTGTTGCTTTGGTTCTATCATTGCTTATCATTGCTGTCATTCTGTGGATGAAGTAAGTATCCAAAATCCCAATTACAATACTTTATAAATGAAATTCTATAGTCCCTCTCTACATATAATCCATTTATCAAATATTAGCTTCATGACTGAAAAAGAACTGGAATATCGCTCCCAACAATAAAGGCTTGGCAATTCAGGAAAACTCAGGTCCACTGGTACACCACTTTGAGAACCAAAGATTTTTTTTATATTCATGTTATAGGGGTTACTTCATGTAGAATAAAATAAAATGAATTAATGGTGATGTTACAGGAGGAGAAAAGCACCAGCAGTGCCCACAGTCAGGAGTGAGGAGAACAGCAATGTGAGTTTTAGTGAATTAGTGAATTTCCAGGCAATTCTAAAAAATGACACTTGTTCCTTAAAAAAGTCAAAGTAGATCTATCTATCTATCTATCTATCTATCTATCTATCTATCTATCTATCTATCTATCTATCTATCTATCTATCACTCTCAGAATGACTCTGCTCCTGTATACAGTAACATCTCAGCCATGACCTCTGACCCCACACAAACAGCCTCCTCAGAAGATCAGGACACGGTTCAGTACTCCAGCATTTTTTTCAGACACTCACACACACAGGAAGTGCCTCTCTACTCAACTGTTCAACTGTCAAAGCCTCTCAATCAGGAACAGGAAGTAGAATATGCCACAGTGAACCCCAATACATCAAGAGCTGTTTCGTAAGTAATGCAAATGACAACGATTCTGTCACACCTTCTGACTTCTTTCCAATTTCTCTTAGGGGGAAAAAACAACGTCACAGGCACAGCTGCAGTTAATAGAGAAGTTGATGTAAAATTATGATTGTTTTTGTGACTCGATTTGTATACCTAATTTTCCTCATGTGTTTGGTCCAAACTAGACACTATTTTCCAAAAGTTAAAACTGTATCTGTAGGGGGTTTTTTGTTTAATTATTTCAAGAAAGTCTTTAGAAAGTAAACAAGAGCACATTCCTGTGTTTTGAAATTAAATAAGTGTTTATGTCTAACTAAAATTAAAAAAGCATTCACTGAAGACCGTAGAAAATTTTCGAAAATTCTAAAAAAAAATCCATAATGTCAGAAATGTTTTCCTCAAACAGTGGGCCTAATGCATCAGTCTGAATATGAATGAATTTGAGCGTAAATTTGAAAGAAATTTGGTGTTCATGTCCTACGAGAGAGAGTTTTCGTAAGTAATTAGACTCAATGTTAACCTCGATTTTTTGACTTCAAACCATATAATTTATACCCAGATTACACTATAATGCTTAATATTGCTCACGTATTTGAATTACACACAGATTTTAATGAAACGTTTTGTGAAACCGACTTGTTTTTAAGTGTACTGGTATTAACTAAAGAAATATCAAATCCATAAATTATGACCATCATAAACATGATTTAAAAATAATTCCTTTTCTGCCTCCCAGAAATTCCTTTCTTTCACCGTTTTGTTCTCGTTTCACTGTCAGCTCTCTGTGAGCTTTACCTTTTATGGAGTTTTGTGGGCGTCGCTAAATGCAAATGAGCTGCATTGTGCGCTGAGCTTTAAGCGATTAAAGAAACTGATAAACTGTGATGAAAATGAACGTTTTAATGTTTCTTTGTTCATGTTTTACAGGGAGGATCAAATCTACAGCAATCTGTCGACAATATCCAAAAGTTAAGAAGGGTCTAAGCCAACCATGAACGTATAAGGTCCAGATGTTATGTTATGGATATTATGTATATTAATATTATATTATGTTTAAAAACCTTAAATATAAAAAATCCTGTTGCAGGTCAGTTTATCCATGACCACAAAACAGTTGAATATGTACTAATTCCAAGTATTAAGCATTATTGGTTGTTATAGATTTCACTGTTTTTATCTTTTCACGCACTTCCTGATGTCTTATCTTTTATTTTTATTTTGAATTTGATGCTTTGTCGTGTGCCTGTATGTTTCTACCATGTTATACATTACAGTGTTATTCCATTTCATAGTCTAGTGTATATACACAGTAATTTATTTGGATAAAAAAATAACGTATTTATTCAGTCGTGTCGCATAAAGACAAAAAGTTGCAACAGCATGTCAAAAAATGGAGGTTTATTTAAAAATACATATAAACTCATTCACTCAACGAGCAAATGAGCAGCACCTCGTGAAAACTTCTCTGTATGTCTTCAAGCTTCAATAAACCCTATTATTAAAGAGCAGTTTGGACAAATTTGGTGAAAAGTTTTCCATTTTGTATGCTTGGCTTGTATTATATTCTTGTCCGTCTATATTTAAATGCGCACAGTGACTTACTGTAAGGTTAAAGCCTCTCGGTTCAGTCATAATGAAACAAACCATTCTGATTATTCAAGGAAATTGAGGAAGAGAACCAGTGAATCTGCTCCAAGTTTCCATTTTAGTGCAGACAGTATAACCGACAGGAAAAATAACCATTTATCATATGATTCATTCATGCATTATTCATCATGTAAATAGCATAGTAGTGTAGGTTTTTGTAAAAAAAAATAAAAAAATAAATAAATAAAATTGGTTGAATCTACAATAGTCCATCATTACACTCTATATAGCACAAAATAAATGAAGGGAAATTATGAAGTAATTAAAAAAAAAAT
>JAUCMX010000026.1:3277110-3372110 GCA_033459395.1 Hemibagrus guttatus | reverse complement strand
ACCACATTTGTGAGCAGGACATTTAGCTCTTGATAAATTTCTCTATATTGGTAATATTCTGCATGAAATTGTGCTGATAAAGTTTTTAAAATCATTTCTACCACAGACGGTGAAAGAGATCCTGGATAAAAAGCTGTGCCCGGCTTATTATACACCAAGCAAATCTGGTATGGACCATGTACTGTACATCCCGAACAGAATACGATCATTCACCCGTTTGTGCGCTTCGGTCTCTAATGATTTTTTTCTTTCTCTAGTTAAGGGAAAATGTCTGCCCAGTTTCAATCCAGATAGTGTTCCATCAGACTTCACTGTCCCTGGATCGACTGTGACAGTTAAAGAAACAGTAAAGAACATAAGAGACGCTACAAGGTAACATTACTACACACATACGCATACTATTTGTTGCTGTTTTTGAGTAAATGTCATGTGCTGATTGATAAAAATGTGTTGTGTTTGCAGCGGTCTCAGTTCAGGGTTTAATGCCAAGTCCATCAAAGTCAGCCTCATCGAGGACCTCGCCCTTTCGTGGTATTGGATGCTAATGTAAGTAAATTTCATGTCAGTGGCAGTGATCTCACACATTACAAAATTTGTGTGCATTTTTAAATTTCACTTTCTCTCTCAGAGGTCTGGTGGTTGCGCTGGGGATCAGTATGCTGTTGCTCCTGCTGATGCGATGTTCTGTGTATGTGGTGGTCATACTCCTCATCACTGGTGTTCTGTCAATCGGAGCATACGGTAGGTTTCGCTGATTCTGGCATACTAATGATGCTGATTTACTCACAGGCTTGCAAGTCCTGCAGGTGAGAGAATCAATGACTGAGCGAATAAATTGTCTGTGTTCTCTGTCTTAGGCATTTACCAGTGTTACCAGGAGTACCAAATCAATCTGGACTCACAGATCACACTTGGTGACCTCAGTCTTCAATCCAAGCTGTCTGATTACCTTCAAGTGAAGGAGATCTTGCTGGCTTGCTGTGAGTACTTCCTGCTTCTTTATCCAAAACTGTAAAGTGACATGGTGTCAAAGAGATAATAGTTGTGTCTCAAAAAAAATGTCCTCATCCAACATCAGCGCCTGTTTGATCTCATGTGTATGTTACAGTGGTGACTCTGTGCCTGCTGGAGTTTCTCCTGTTTGTCCTGTTCGTATCGTGTTTAAGAAAAGGACTCACCACGGCTTTGGCAATGATGAAGGAGTGCAGCAAGTAAGTATTCTTTTGTGCAGAAAATAATACAAGCCAACCATTGTCTTTGAAATTTAACTAATCAATCTAGAAGTGTTTTTTTGTTTTAGACTTTTGGTCATTGTTGACGTTTGTGCTTTGTGTTGTGTGCAGGGTGATGGGTGTGATGATGTCTACAATGATATACCCGTTGGTCACATTTCTGGTGATCACACTCTGTGTGACCTTCAGCGCAATCACTAGCGTGTATCCTTTTCATCCTCGCTTATCTTGTACCTCCTGTCATTCAGAACTGAACAGTGAAGTAATATAGTTTAAACTATGAATATATCTTTGTATGACTTGTGTATGACAGCTATGACCTTGACTATTGTCTTAGAAACCTGGCAACTTCTGGATTGCCATTATATAACAAAGTTGCCTTGGACTCATCAAATGCCAAGTGCAGTGCCATCACAGGCAAAGAAAAATGTGTCCCAGAGGTCAGTGACACACATTCACAAACACACACCAAACAAGTAATTAGGTTCATACACAGAAAATGTAAAAGGCAAATTTGAACCTCGTGTTTTTTAAACAGAACAAAACTCACATTACAGTGACAGGTGCTAATTTGTCCTAGCGATTTATTTGTATTTTGCGCTCACCATGTGCACCCTGTTTTCTCTTCCTGTTTTTGCTCCCTCATTCTCTTTTCCTGTTTAGACTTTCAAGGCATCAGACTACCCCGAGTGTCCTGTGCGCTGTGTCTTTGTTGAATATGATGATGAAGGCGGGTTCTTCCAGAGACACGCGAAATACCTGCAGATTTATAATTTGCTGGCGTGTCTGTGGTGTCTACATTTCATCATCACCCTTGGCCAGTGCACACTAGCAAAGACCTTCAGCACCTACTATTGGTCTTTGAGTAAACCTCAGAATACCCGCCGATCTACTGTATTCACATCACTTTTCAAGATGTTAAGGTACGGTACATTCCTACTCCTCAGAACATTACACTACTTTGCTCGCAGCCTTTTGTAACCCTGTAACCTTGCTTTCTGAAGGTACCATACCGGCTCCATGGCGTTCGGTGCCGTCTTCGTCACGATGTTCCAGGGCGTCCGGGTTGTTTTGGAATATCTCGAGGATTTGACCAAAGGTAAAAAATATATTTACAGTCCTCTTCACACTACTCCTTTATCCTGCTTTATTTTTCGTGTAAGTGTAGTTGGTGTTGCTGTTTTATGACCATTAATACTCTGCTGTTTTCCAAGGTGGACAGAGATGTTGCTGTGTTTGCTTCCCCCTGAAACCTCTCCTAAAATTCTGCTTCTGCGCTTTGAATAAAGTCATCAAGTACTTCAACCGGAACACCTACATAATGGTCAGTTATTAATTCCCAAAAATGTAGTGTAGTAATCATCTCAATGTATTGTATGAATCTAAATGTTAAATACTGTACGTGTGTGTGCCTCTGTCATGGTTGTGGCCTGAGTTTATTCTGAACTACATTACCCATCAGCCCCAGCATGATACATGCCCACATCACATGTCCTGAATGATCACTCAAACCTCTTCCATGTTATCTTAATGTAACCTATAACAATTTTCAGGCAACCTTACAGAGCTAAATGTATAACTAATATATATTATGGGTTGTCAACTGACTAGTCGACAATTTGACTAATTATACCTGTTTTATGTGCTTGTGCTTATTATACAGATGGTGATATATGGAGACAATTACTGCTTGGCGGCTAAGAACACTTGCATGCTCTGGGGAAGGAACAAGGACCGGTAAGCTGTCACAAAGAATCCCTCACATGTTTCAGTTTCAGAGTTTGAATATTTTCTGACAAATTACTTTCATGTACTTCATGTATTTCATGTATTGTCTGTTTTCATAACGTATTATGATTCACAGGGTGGTGATTGTGGAACGGATTACGGATTTGCTGCTGTTTTTTGGGAGACTGTTGGTGGTTGGAGCAATCGGTATGAAACAATGTCACACTATAGCAACATCACATTTACAGCACAATACATACCTGTGCTGGATTTGATCAACTGTCTGAGAGTTTTGTTGTCTGTCTTTAAAGGTGTCCTAGCCTTCTGTTTCTTCAACGGAGACATAAGAGTGTCAGCGGATGTTTTCCAGCCCGACTTGATGAATTATCGCTGGCTACCTATTATTGTACGTTTTACCACAACCACCAAGCAATGTTTAAATATTTGAACACACACACACACACACACACACACATAAACATATGAACACTTGAAATAGAACAATGGTTAAATGTTACAGTGGTAAAAAACTTTCACTTTGTGTTACAGGTGGTGATGGTGGGATCATACTTCATTGCTCAGGGCTGCTTCAGTGTGTACAGCATGGGAGTGGACACATTCACCATCTGTGTCAGTAAGTAACATGCAGCAGACACATTCTTCATCTGAGCACTGAACACACACATATTTGTTGGTTATTGTGTTTGATTCAGTCTAATAGCAAAAGCTTAGAAGATCCAGTTTACAATTTCACATCAGTGGAATGGTCTCTCATGGTTTTTTTCTTCTCTCTTTAGTGGATGATCTGGAGCGCAATGATGGAACGCTCCAGAGACCTTACATGTCAAGGAGCATGATGACGATCCTGCACCAGCGGAGCGACTCAAATGTTTAATACATTTTGAAGAAAGAAAAGAAGAAACAAAGAAAAGAAGAAAGAAAAAGATATATAAATAAATAAATTGCATAAGATAAGGTCTACTGAGCATGTATTCGGAAGCATAACTGTTGTTTGATTTTGATTTAGTTTGATAGCCAAGAGAATGTGATCGTTTACTTAAACCATTCTCATAACCAAAGTCCACTTGAGCATGAGTATATGTGAACATAAACACACATAAACATAGTTTAAACAGACCTACAGACTTCATTCGAGTCAACGTAGGTTTGTAGTGGTTTTGTACAGTCAATGTAGGACTCTAGGTAAGAGATAACATGTTACTGCTAAGAAATACTTAAAAGGTTGTTGTAATAGGTCAGCTTTACAGTTTGACAGTGAGTACAGAGAATGCACCAATCAAAACGAATGGCTCAATTATATGAGCTTAGAGGCTTAAATGGAGATAATAACATGCACATGTGCTCCACAGTGGCTTCATCCAAGGCTAAATACTAACACCTTGTGACCCCCAGTGTGCCTTAAAAAGGTGTTTAGAAAGGTACAGGACAGATGTGAGGTTCGACACAGAGGCCTTGAAAATTGTATATTAAAAAATCAAATGATAAAATCAATTAATTGAAATATATAATGAATCGATTATTTTTTTTAAATAATGAACAATAAAATCATTCCCTAATTACAAAAATACCAACTGCACAGTTCACAAGCATAAGTTTAGGACTACGATAAAACCTTAAGCAAATAATGATACTCAAAAATTGTGACAGTGTAAATTCATACTAATTAGTTCATCTACTTTATAAATTCTTCCATAAATTCATTCATTGACTCATTTCTTTATACATTGTGTAAGTAATACAATGACACTGATCTATGAAACAATTATTTTTATTATGGTTTGCAATCTACAAAGTGCTTGATTTATTACATGAATCAATCAGAAAATTCCTGGGTTCGCTGGGATGGAAAGGCATCTGTTCATCCGTTTGACCCCTAGTGTGCACCGAGTTAACAAGCTTAGAGTAATGAACCCATTTACGGTGCAGTTAAGGAGAAAGTTGTTTTAATTGATTTTGGCGGCATCTTGGGACATTAAGATGTATCCGAATTTAAAATGGAATCCGTTTATCAGCTTATTCATTCATTCATTGTCTACCGCTTATCCGAACTATTCTCGGGTCACGGGGAGCCTGTGTCTATCTCAGGCGTCATTGGGCATCAAGGCAGGATACACCCTGGATGGAGTGCCAACCCATCGCAGGGCACACACACACTCTCATTCACTCATGCAATAAAGGATAAAGGATAAAATTTAAGTCAGTATTTCTAGTCCTATTGACGTCTACTCAGCACTGCGCCATCACTGGAAGTCATTTTTTAAATACAAGTTAGTATATTCAATGTCATGACACTTTTGGTTTTCTTTAATATATTCAAGGGCATATATCAACTTTCATTTTATATACATCCTTTGACTTTGTACTTGTAAATATGAACAAAAAAAGTATATGCATTCATAAGAATAAACAAATATAGGCTTTTAAAGCTTAGAAATGCTGCAAAAATGTTCTTGTGCCAATTAGGAGCCATGCACCAAAACTGCAAGGCAGCTATTGTAATTTTTAGGTGCTACTCCAGTCCAAAGTATCCAGGCATGAAATCTGGGGACAATCCATCCATCTCTGTAGTGCCACCAACAGGCCAAACCTTAAGATATAGTTTTGCATAGAACTTTTGAACAGTTTGTCCATTTTTTCTTTATGGCACCTTCAAGTGTGAATTTGTGGGTATGCTGCAGCCATATTGTTCTACCTGGCAGTGTACTACTCTTTAACAAATTTTAATAACAATGGTCCAAAGAGGTAATACTCAAAACGTCATCATGTCATAAGCAGATGGTTAAATGTGATTTTTACAAAATCAGAGATGAATGAAAGACAAAATGGCTTATATTTGGAGATTTCAAAAGATTTTCCCAGAGAGGATAATTAACTTTGAAATGTAGTTGAAATATCTGCTTTGATGCAGTTTGGTGCTTTGGAGTAATAAGAAAGTGAAAGGTTTAGTGCCCCCAAGCGACCTTGGTGCCTACCTAATACTGTTAATACCAATAAAGTGTTGCAAGTAGCATCACTTCAACAAAGCTCTATTGAGATATGACTCACTTCCTGTTTATGTTTCTTTACCATAGAATTTTATTGGATTCCACCAACATCCACCTAGGGTTTCTCTAATCTGCCATAGAAAAAAATTGAAATCGCCAATTAGGAGCCATTTTACTATGTAGCCAACAGTGGCTACATAGTAAAATTATTTATTTATTTATCTATCTATCTATCTATCTATCTATCTATCTATCTATCTATCTATCTATCTATCTATCTATCTATCTATCTACTATCTATCTGTTTATTTATTGTCAAAACCATGTGTAGATGACACATACTACATTTGGTGGTGATGAGAGCAACGGTCTAGGACTAGTTCGCAAAAGTGTGTTTTTCAGGAAATTCAAAATGGCGGAAAATTCAAAATGGCGCACTTTAAGGCCAATGGGTGCGTTGGCATTGTCTTGGATTATTTACAAGGAGGCATTCATCCGTCACTTTACTTTATTAAAGAAAACACAGGTGACTCTCTCCACAACTTCATATATTACCCTCTGAGGCCCCCTAGCGGGTGGATGATACTACAATAACCAGTACACACCCTGACAGGCATCACTATGACAAAGATTCAGATCACAACTCTAGGACAAACGGTTCAAAGTTTATAAGCAAAAATGTACAGGTTTGGCATGTTGGTGGTGCTCCAGAAATTTTGAAAATGGCCTGTGTTGCAGTTTGCCGACTTTAAAAGTAATTTGTCTTCAACAAGTCCGAGTTATGATTAAAACCAAACAGTTTTCTTCTGGTTGCACACTGATGAACATTAAGGAGATTGAAACTAGACTTATTATTATTATTATTATTATTATTATTATTATTATTATTATTATTATATCTTCACTGGAATTTTATTAAACACTTTTAAAACTATTAAGCACAGATTTTTTTTCTGTCTTTTCGTTTTCTTTTCTTTTTTTTTCAAGAGCAATTACAGCATTTATTACAGGTCTAGAAACCAAACTGCACATTACAGACAGAAAACAGTACAAAGCATTGATAACTCAATATTTCTTACGAAAAAACAAAAACTGTCATTCTATATTTCAGTTGAATAAAATGCACTTTTAGTGAAAAATAAAATTGAAAAAGAGAGTAAAAGAAATAATATAGCACACACGATTAGATTAATACATTAAAGCAGAGACAATAGACCTTAATATGTGCAAGAATGAATATATGTTTTCTCTTTTCATTGCATCTTATCCACACACACATACACATAATATATATATATATATATATATATATATATATATATATATATATATATATAAATAAAACGGTAATAATATATTTCTTTGTCTGTTCAATTCTTTTAATAAAGTTCGGAGGTTTTGTATGGTTTGGATGAGATGGACATGGCGAAAACATGGCTACAACATGCCTGTCTAACTGATGTGTTAACCTGTGTTTTGTTTGACGCTTGATTGGTTTATGACATGCCTATTTATTGAGAGGAGACTGTGATTGGTAGGAAGAGTGGGGTTGAGGAGTTTTTTTGGGAGAGTGGGAGAGGAGTGCACGCCGAGTGTTACTCGCCGTTTTCCTTTTTTACACTTTTAATTAAAGTGTATTTTTCCAGGAGCCATTGGTGGCTCAGTGGTAGGTTTCTCGCCTATCATGCGAAAGGCCCGGGTTCGATTCCAGCCAATGCCTCAACCCCAGCCACTGGATGCAGTGCTGGTCCCAAGTCCGGAAAAAATGGGAGGGTTGCGTCAGGAAGGGCATCCGGCGTAAAACCTGTGCTAAGTTGTTGTGCGGACCAGTCGGTCCGCTGTGGCGACCCCGAACAGGGAGCAGCCGAAAGCAACTTTAATTAAAGTGTATTTTTCCCCGTTTGTCATTTTCAAAAAGTTTGAAGTATAGAAAGATGATCGAAGGCGAGTGTCATGTGTGTTCTAATGAATCCATGCATTTGTTTGGGGTGTGCTGAGCTCGGTCGTCGTAGGAAATTGGATAATTAACCGGAGATTGAGACTCTGGGACAGCGCTAGATTTCCTCATCTGGTCAAGCTCCCGAGACACGCTGTGAGCTGCTGACCACATGAGAAGAACATTCTCACCCATCTTCTGACCTGCTATGCTCCCGCCAGATGTTCGTGGATCATCCAGACCAAGTATCCAGTGAAGGATTTCTACGGTCCGTGAGTACTTTGTGTGTATATGCTCATTTGAGTGAAGGGGCATTTTTGTTTAGCGCCACAACACTCCCCAGCACCGTTCAGGCCTGCAACAAGGAGGGTTTATTTATTTTCTTGCCGGCTAAGGTTGAAACGGGAAATACCCAGAGTATGGTATCACGTTGCTAATTCTTAAAGATTTATTCAATCCACAAGCAGAACAAGCAAGCCAACAGTGCCAGGTGATTACATGATTGACAGCAGGTGCATCCCCATTCCATTCTTACTCTACACCTTTTATAGGTAACAACATGTGAACTATAGCGCCATCTCCTGACAAATACACAACACAACATTCTCCCGTTACTTACTTCTTCTTCTTTCGGCTTTTCCCTTCAGGGGTCGCCACAGCGAATCATCTCTCTCCACCTATCCCTATCATCTGCATCCTCAACACTTGCACCCACTAGCTTCATATCCTCATTAATTTCATCCATATACCTCCTCTTTGGCCTTCCTCTTTGCCTCCTGCCTGGCAGCTCCATGTCCAACATTCTCCTACCAATATACTCAATCTCCCTCCTCTGAACATGTCCAAACCATCTTAATCTGGCCTCCCTAACTTTGTCCCCCAAACGTCCAACATGAGCTGTCCCTCTGATGTACTCGTTCCTAATCCTGTCCAATCTTGTCTCTCCCAAAGAGAACCTCAACATCTTCAGCTCTGCTACCTCTAGCTCTGACTCCTGTCTCTTCCTCAGTGACACTGTCTCTAAACCATACAGCATGGCCGGTCTCACCACTGTCCTGTACACCTTCCCCTTGATTCTCGCTGATATTTTCCTATCACACAGAACTCCCGATACCTTTCTCCACCCATTCCAACCTGCCTGCACTCGCTTCTTTACCTCTTTCCCACACTCTCCATTACTCTGGACTGTTGACCCCAAGTACTTAAACTCCTGTACCTTCTTCACCTCTTCACCCTCTAACCTTACTGTTCCACTTCTCTCCCTTTCATTCACACACATGTACTCAGTATTCTCCCGTTACTTAGAAATGTAAATTCCCCCCAAAATACATAGTTGATGCAATAGGCAAAGCCAATACAATAGTTACATCAAATTCAATTAGTTTAACAATACATTCTACAATCTGTAACCATACCTATAAGAACTATAATTAATTTCTCATTTAGCACAAGGTAATCAATGTTTTTTTTTTTTAAGTGACATAATCATGCAACCAACGCGGAGGGCGTTTTACTTGTGATGATGATCTTTCAGGAACAGATGGAGAGGCAATTTGAGTAGGCAAGTTCACAAGTTCATTTTTAGGCAACACAGCAGAGGAAGGAATAGACTGGAGGGGCAAGGACACTAATTCACTCTCAATGACATTTTCCATAGGTGCACAAGCTGGAGAAAGATGAGACGCATGCCAAGTTTTCCCATCTGATAACTGGTAAGTGCAGGAACCAAGTTGACGTGCAATTTTCAAAGGCTTTGAGAATCTAGGATGTCCTTTAGGAACATGAACTGAAATTTTTATACGCACCCAATTTCCAGGTTTGAACTCAGGAGTACAAGCTCTTCGTTTGAGGTCTGTGTATGTTTTCATCTTCTTTTAGGACAATGCCACTTTCTGACTCACATCAGCATTCTTACAAGTGATAGGAAGAGGAAGAACATTAAGGCGAGTGCGCATTTTCCTGCCACAGAGCAACTCGGAAAGAGACCGTCCAGTAACAGAATGAGGAGTAGCACGGTAAGTTTGAAGAAACGCTGTTACTGTTGATTTCCATGGCTTTCCAGACAGAATAGCCGATTGAATAGAACTCTTCAGTACTCTATAGAATCTTTGGGTCTTGTTGTTCCTGTTTCATTACGACATGTCTTGGTGAGTCTGGCCCACGAAGGTCATCAAGGAATAGTGCGTTCGAAACAGCGCATTCGTGAACTTTATTGGTGGCCTGGTATTGACTGTTTGGTTAAGGAGCAGATTAAGAATTGTGAAGTTTGCCTGTCTTCTGATAAGACTACAACTGTCCGTGATGCACCTTTACAACCTGTACCTTTTCCATCTGTGCCATGGGAAAAAGTGGCTGTTGACATTGTTGGCCCATTTGAAACCGCTACTTGGGATTGTCGGTACATTATGACATTGATTGACTGTCATAGTAAGTGGCCAGAAGAAGCATTTACTTCTTCAATCACAAGTAAAAATGTGATCAACTTCTTGACATCAGTCTTCAGCAGATTTGGAAATCCTCATTACATTGTATCTGACAATGGAGGTCAATTCAAGTCAGTGGAGTTTGCAGCATTTCTGAAAGAGCAAGATATTCAACACCTACATACGTCAGTGTATCATCCAGCTGCAAATGGAGCTATTGAAAGATTTCATAGAGTACTGAAGAGTTCTATTCAATCGGCTATTCTGTCTGGAAAGCCATGGAAATCAACAGTAACAGCGTTTCTTCAAACTTACCGTGCTACTCCTCATTCTGTTACTGGACGGTCTCTTTCTGAGATGCTCTGTCCAACGCGCTATTCTCATTCCAGCGCGGTCTATACCTTTAGAGGAGAGGAGCACTGTCAAGGCCTGATGATCTGTACGTAGAAGAAATTTTCGACCCCAGAGGTAAGTTCTCCATTTTTCAACAGCCCAGACACATGCTAAAGCTTCCTTTTCATTCGTTGAATATTTTCGTTCAGAAGTAGACAATGTTCTTGAAGCAAATGCAACAATATGCTCTGTGTTGTTTTCATGAATTTGAGAGAGTACAGCACCTAGTCCATAATCTGATGCATCTGTTGAAATGACAGTGGGCAAATTAGGGTCAAACAATGCTAAAGCAGGGCTTTGAAGTAACAACTCCTTTACAGTACTGAAACTCTTGAGCTTCATCTGACCAACTGAACTCAGAACCTTGTCTGATGCAAGCACGCAACGGTTCTACTACTGTGGCAAAATTTGGAATGAATTTATTGTACCATGACAACAATCCAAGAAGGGAACGGAGCTGATGTGCATCATTAGGAACAGGAGCATGAAGCATTGCACTGAGATGATCCTCATCTGGGTAAATAACCTGTGCAGATACAGTATGACCAAGAAAGCGCAAACTGCTTTTCTTAAAGTGACACTTTGAATATTCAACTGTAAGCCTGCATCATGTATGCGCTGAATAACCACTTTGAGCATGTGGTCATGTTCACTTTTTGTACGTCCCCAGACAATGACATCATCCAGATAATTAGCTACATTTGGCAACCCTTGCAGTACAGTTTCTCAAATGCAGACGGAGCTGAGGGAAGGCCATAAGGTACTCGACAAAATCTGAACAGCCCTTCATGGGTAATAAATGCAGTCAGATCACGACTTTCTTCATGTAACGAAAGCTGGAAGTAAGCATTCTCTAAAATCAACTGTAGAAAAGACAGTTGCTCCACACAGCATAAACATCATCTCCTCAATATGGGGCAACGGATAACAGTCCGCAACAACAGCTTTGTTGGTTCTCGCAGGTCTACACACATGCGAATGCCACCATTCTTCTTCTGAACAACCACAATTGGAGAAATCCACTGCGATGCATCCACTCGTTCAATAACACCCAAGTCAAGAAGGCGTTGAAGTTCATCACTGACAGCATTTCAAACAGATAATGGTAACCTTCTGAGTTTCTGACGAACAGGTTTCACATCTGGAGAAATTCTTACCTTATGCACAAAGCCTTTTGCACATCCTAGCTTACTAGCAGGCACAGAAGCAGAAAGTCGCATTACAGGGACTGAAGACTGAACAGGTCCTGGAAGAATAGAAGAACCTTCAAACTTGAGATGCAATCCATTTATCAAATCCATTCCAAGAAGAGCTGTGCCACATTCAACTATAAAGATTGACGTATTACAGTTCATATCATCTCATATCATGGTAACAGTAACAGGTAGACAGCCAAGCACTGGTATTGGGTCTTGTGAATACGTCACCAATTTAACAGAAGGAGGCAGCAAGGAGTCTTGTTTAAAGTGTTTTTCATACACAGATTTTGGTAGAATAGAAACGGAAGATCCAGAATCCACAATCAACTCCACAGGTACAGAGGCTGATGCAGTCATGATAGTAGCAATGCACTTTATCTTATTAGATACTGAATCATGCATGTAAAAAATCTGAAGCTCAGGCAATTCAATCTCATGTACAGAACGTGTTTGCTGTGAACGACACACTCTGGAAAAATGTCCCCACTTTTGACAATTGTTGCACTTTACAGAAACTGCAGGACATCTGGAATCATTTGCAAGATGCCCGGTAGATCCACGGCGATAACATGAACGAGTCAAGGAAGTAGCAGACGACTTTCAAGGCACAGACAGAGGTTTCAAAGGTGATTGTCTTTTGTAACGATCAACAGCAGGCACACCAGTTGCTTGTATTGCTTGAACAGGTACTGAATTCTGATTTGAAAAAAGTTTAGCTTGTTCACCAGCAGCCTCCATTTGCGTAGCAATAGTAATAGCCTTGTTAGGAGTCAAGTCAGTCTCTAATAGCAGACGTTCTCTAATACGATGACTGTTTACATTGTCCACTAATTGATCTCGCATCATTTCATCATTATTAGATGCAAACTCACATGTGGTTACTAAGTCTCGAAGAGAAGCGACATACTGCAGAATTGTTTCCCCTGATGCTTGAATTGGTTTTCTGAATGCATGACGCTCAGCAACAACGTTACGTCGAGGAATAAAGTACAGTTTCAAAGTCTCAATAGCATCCTCCATTGTCTCTCCTTGATTTGGTAAAGTATAAAATAATCTCTGACCTTCTGTTCCCAGGCAATGAAACAAAGCTCGCTTTCTTGCAACTGGCCAATCATCTCCTGATGCATTTACGACGAGTAAATAGTTCTCAAACATCTTTAACCAGACGTCAAAAGGTATAGACGGCTCACCCGGACATGGTAAGAATGGCGTAGGAAAAGAAGCAACCGCAGACATCTTTCACGCAGGACAGCAAAACCCTCGTCGCCAATTTATTATGTTTAAATCCAGGTAAGCATAAGAACAAGAAAGTTCCCAATTCTTAAAGATTTATTCAATCCACAAGCAGAACAAGCAAGCCAACAGTGCCAGGTGATTACATGATTGACAGCGGGTGCATCCCCATTCCATTCTTACTCTACACCTTTTATAGGTAACAACATGTGGACTATAGCGCCATCTCCTGACAAATACACAACACAACACATTTCATATTGATGTAAGAGAAGTACATATCCACCAAGTACTTTAGTAACACAAAGACTGTGACTGTTTTTTTTCTTAATATTCATTTAGATCTCGCTTATTTGTCAGACTAAAGGAGAAATAAAGGATCCATTTTATTTATTCTCGACCTCGTTGTTTGTTTACTTCCTGTAAAGGAAGAAAGGGTGAAGTAATTTTCCCATAGAGCTGATTGCACTAATTGAGTGTATATAATTATTTTACGACCCCAGAGCTCTCTTCTTCCGTAACGTGAAAAGTGAAGAGAGTGCTGCGTTTTATATATATATATATATATATATATATATATATATATATATATATATATATATTATATATATATATATATATATAATGCTTTTTTTTTTTTTAAATACATATATATATAGTTTGTGGTATGTGATGCACACATATAAACACATTTCTAAAACCCACTATCCAAAAAATAGATATTTATTCAGTTATTATTTCCAAACATCTATATATTTTATTCCCTAGTTTATTCAGTCCTGAATATACAAATTTAATTTTACAAAGTATACACACTCCCTTGATCCTATATTCTATGAGCTGTTTGATTGGGTAGACTGCACACACTCTGTACAATCTGCAACGGTGGTCGACCTTTGCTGTTTATAGACAAACAGCTTGCATTTACTCCGAATTTCCACTAGGTAGAAGAAGCGGGTCTTTGGAATTTCACCTCAGCATACTGGACGCGATCGTTCTCCTTTGTGCCACCAGTGGACAGAGACAAGCCCTGAGTGCGGGAGGAGAAGAGAACGCTGGAGTAGTGAACGTCATCCTGATGTGAGACACATGCCTGTCCACTCTGGAGATTCGGGTCTTCAGTGGAGCTGTGACTTTGACCTGATTTGGATTTTCTCCTCCTGAGATAATCATTATTTTTATATCAGTATTTTAAGCAAATGCAATGTGTCACTGATCCTGTAAATGATCTAACTCTGTACATACCACATCCACAGAGTTCCCGCGATGATTATTAAAGCCAGAAAAACTGCTGATCCTGCTATGATGAAGATTTGGTTTCCTTTATTACATCCTGAGCAAAGGTCAGCCTCTGGAACTGATGCGTTTAGGAATATATTGTTAGTCTCCTGCTGTGAGTTCTTGAACATGATAAATCTCCAGACACTTAATTGTATCTGCTCTGTTTACATGTGCTAGCCAACTGTGTATGGAATAATGCTGCTGAGAACCAGGGTTGGGAAGGTTACTTTGGAAATGTCATAGGTTACAGATTACATATGACCCTATTTAAAATGTAATAAGTAGTGTAACTTTTCAATGGCTTTATAAAAGTAAAGTAACTGATTACATTTGATTACTTTTTGATTACTTTTAAGTTTCTAATAGATATTTTCAACTAAATAATTTCCAGACATTTATACCAGGCAGGGTTAACCTTACAGTAGTACTCAACTCTGTTTACTGTTAGAATTTCAACAGTATGAATTAAGATTATATTCATTTAATTTTAAGCACAGCCACCACAAAACCAGACTTTATAACATTCATTGTCTACCACTTATCCGATCTATTCTCGGGTCATGGGGAGCCTGTGCCTATCTCAGGTGTCATTGGGCATCAAGGCAGGATACACCCTGGACGGAGTGCCAACCCATCACAGGGCACACACACACACTCTCATTCACTCACACACTACAGACAATTTAGAGATGCCAATCAACCTACAATGCATGTCTTTGGACAGGGGGAGCAAACTCCACACACACACACACACACACACACACACACACACACACACACACACACACACACACACACACACACACACACACACACACACACACACACACACACACACACACACACACACACACACACACACACACACACACACACAGCAGAGGCAGGAATTGAACCCCCAACCCTGGATGTGTGAGGCAAACGTGCTAACCACCAAGCCACTGTGTCCCCCGACAAAAATTGTTTAATACTGTTTTAGGAATCAAATCTTTGCATAGCTATGACAGGACACACTGGCAAGTAACAATGCCTTGAAAAAAAACATAATCTGAAAAAATAAAGTATATACATAAAGCCAAATAAAACAGTTATTAAAACAGCTAATAAAAGAAAAACACTGGTGTCTCATAGCCGTCAATGCAATTAAGGAAAGAAAGTCTAAAGCACTGATTTTACAGGACACTGAAGGACAATGAAAATTCATTGATTCATTGTCTACCGCTTATCCAAACTATTCTCAGGTCACAGGGAGCCTGTGCCTATCAAGGCATCATACACCCTGGACGGAGTGCCAACCCATCGCAGGGCACACACACACTCTCACAATCACACACTACGGACAATTTAGAGACACCAATCAACCTACCATGCATGTCTTCGGATTGGGGGAGGAAACCGGAGTACCCGGAGGAAACCCCCGAGGCACGGGGAGAACATGTAAACTCCACACACACGGCGGAGGCGGGAATCGAACCCCCAACCCTGGAGGTGTGAGGCAAACGTGCTAACCACTAAGCCACCATGCCCCCCCACAATGAAAATTAAAATGGCTTAATGTAACATTGCTTTGGCCAGAGGAGTCTGTTGGTGCCCTGAATTTCACAACTCGATGACTCTGTGAGTCATCATAACGTATGCTACAATGCTAAAATAACTAAGCTATATTAGATCTGACATTACCAACACATTTTCAAGGAGGAAAAATGTGAGCTATATATTTTCTGTCAAAGGGTTGATAAATAGAAGTGTGCCTGATAAAGGTAGCTAGCAGACTAGCTAATTTGTGCTAATAGCTAATAGCTAGCAGACTAGCTCATTTGTTGTGAATGTTTTGAATACAGGTCTTGAATACACTATGGGGTTGATGAAGGTGCTTGTGCATTTTGGTGGATTTTTTCCACATAGCAGCTACAGTAACTCTACTGACTACTCCATCACTTTTTATTATACAGAAACGAGAATAAAGAAAAATATATCATTCGAAAATAAAGGGTCTGTTTTTATTTCTCTACACTCACAATAATGACAAAAACCATATGCTTTTATAAAATAAAGAAAGGCTAGGTTACATACCTGCAGATACCTCCTCAGGTTCGACATTGAAGCCTTTGATGTCGAGAGCATTTTAACAGCTGGCAAACTAATTTTGCACTGAACTGTTAGATTTGCGCCCTTATCGGATTTCAGGATGAAATTATTTTTACATTTCCAACACTGAAATGCATTTTTATCACTCGCCATGGTGCCAACTCTCAGACAGGTTGTAGTAGCCTAAGGCTTTCAGGGGTAATGTGGATTAACGTAATTAGCAGACTTGGTGCCGCGAATTCAAACCAGAGAACCAATCAAAAGCATCAGAATAGCACCGCTTTAACCAATTCTAGCAACACATTAACATTATTCAACATACCCTAGTTTTTTAAAGAACATATTCAGATGTAACTGTAATTTAATTACATATTTTTTATCAGTAACTGTAACGAATTACTGTTACATTCATTCATTCATTGTCTACCGCTTATCCGATCTACACTCGGGTCACGGGGAGCCTGTGCCTATCCCAGGCGTCATAGGGCATCAAGGCAGGATACACCCTGGACGGAGTGCCAACCCATCGCAGGGTACACATACACTCTCATTCACTCACACAATCACACACTACGGACAATTTAGAGATGCCAATCAACCTACAATGCATGTCTTTGGACTGGGAGAGGAAACCGGAGTACCCGGAGGAAACCCCCGAGGCACGGGGAGAACATGCAAACTCCACACACACACGGCGGAGGCGGGAATCGAACCCCCAACCCCAGAGGTGTGAGGCAAACGTGCTAACCACCAAGCCATCGTGCCCCCCTGTTACATTTATTTTGAAATTAAATTACGTAATGCCGTTACATGTAACTAGTTACTCCCCAACACTGCTGAGAACAATGTTGTTGTTTTGTTTTGCTGACTCACATGTAACAGTTTGTTCAAGAGAACGGAGATCCTCACGTCCTTTCACGGCACAGGAGTAGTTCCCTGCATCTTCGCTGGAGATCAGGTAGAGTTTGTTGTGTTTGGTGAGTTTGTTAGTAACAGGCTGTCCGTTCTTGTACCACAGGTAAGTGGGGCTGTTGGACAGAGTGCAGGAGGTGATGCAGCCCAGCGTTACTGTCGTCCGTTCTTCTGATGCCACTGCATAGTGACTCAGTCTTACCTGCAGATCTGAACATGCACAAAATTAAGGAACAGATGGACATTGATACAGAGAGACCAGAAGTAGGAGACAGTTAAGTGGAGGATATTAACCTGTAACATTAAGAACCACTCCAGGTCTACCAGACAATCGGTTAGATGTATAAACTATTCTAAGTCGATATTCTCCAGAGTCGTCCTTTGTGAGCTGGTTCATTTTCAGAGTCAAGTTTCTGTCTTGCTTCACATATTCAACTCGATTAGCAAACTCCGGTTTCTGCTTCAGGTCCTTGAAGTCTTCAGAAGAATGCCAGAATACTTCTACAGCACTCTGTTGACTGGGAAGTACGTAATTTCCAGCAATTTCCATTGAAGACCCTTCCAAAGCACAGACTCTCTTGTCTGGGTAGGTCACGGTCCCACAGCGCCTGGAAACACCTGAATAGGTAACAGGTCACTGATTGATTTTAAAAGCTTCAGTCTCTTCCATAAACCATAACAGCAGTACACTTGCTTATTGATTTATTGATTGATTCTCACATTGCACATTGCTGTTTTACATTAGGTTAAGTTACTTACAGCTCGACATTAGGTTTATAGGCCAGTGTTGTATGTAAGTGTCTTTAGAAAATCATCTTTCTTCACTTAAGGTGCTTTCATATCAAAATGATTCATTGGCTATGCAAAATATTTTTACAGGATCATCTAGGGACTTTGTTAAACTAAGCCAAAATATCATTCCATTGCAGGGAAATGAATACTCACACAGAGGAGGAGCTAGAATCTCGTTATAGCCATGAACAGAGCAGGAGAAACTGACTTCTTCAGAATTTCTTAAAGGGAAAGTTCCCTTGTTGTCTTTGTAATCCTGTATGTATTGTCCATCCTTGTACCAGTAGTACTGTTTATCAGCAAAGGTTAGATGACAGGAAGTGTTGCAGATTAGAACTTTATTTTTGGAGTCATGGACCACCTGCAGGTCTAAATGAAGTTAAAGGTAAATGTTTCATCGCAGACATGTACAACAGCACAGTTTATTCCAGACTAGCTGCTCTGTTACCTGTAACTGTCAGAGTAACTCCAACTGAGCTCACATATTTCTCTCCTTTATCCGTAATGAGCACGAAGCGATATTCCCCCTCGTCTCTCTCTCTCAGGTCTGTTATTGTAAGAGTCGATCCTAAGTTTGTCATCTCTGTATATTCCACACGTCCGGTGTAGTCGGAGTCTAAAGCTAAATCCTCTGGATGTTCCTCCTCCCTCCATTTAGCTTTGTCCTTTAGGCTGAACCAGAATCCAGTGATGATGTTGATATTTGGGTAAGAGCAATTCAGCTCCACAGACGAGTACCTCAGAGCACAGATCTTCTCATGAGTGCATGACACGTTCAGGTTCTGGATACCTGACACTGAAACTGAAGTGAATTATAATAACCAGGACCTTAGAGTAATAGTGCCACCTATTAGCTACTGATCACTATACATGCTTTGTTTTTGCTTTTTTTTTTTTTTTTTTTAAATATATATATATTCTGTGTAATTTGTCGTTAAAACAGTGATTTTAGGCAGTACCCAGTTATGTGACACCCAATTTTACTACAACAGCCACTTTGAATTGTGTGTTAAAATGTTGTATTTTGCAAACACATTTGAGCATTGGTTTGTTCAAGTCCTTCTGGGAAGGTCATATTTACGAACTGGAAAGTCGTAATTACGACGCCATGTGTGTTCAAGGCACTTTGGTCGGATCAAGATGGAGGTGAATCTTGTAAATACAAAAATTACAGCAAGGTTTTTTAATCCTTCTAGAAAATGAAGTACAAAGGAAGCGCATCAGGTGTGTTTTACTTCCTTCAGTTTTTAATCCATTTGTGAAACCACTGTAAACATGACCGTTGCATAATATGTCGTAACCAAACCTCTTAAAGCAAACCCATAATAAGCGCTTGTAAATCAGCTTCTGGGACGTGTAAATGTTCAATTTCAACTAATTTACCCTCAACTACAAAGCTATTGATTCCACCATGTTTTCTTACTGACATGGAAATCAACCATAAAATAGTATTTTTTGGTAGAAAATAGTGCAAAACCACCAAACACTGACACTGAGCTTCCTAGACATACAGCTTACAAAACAAGCTTCAAAACTGTTCTCAGGTCAGAGCACACAGTTAGCACTACTGTAGCATTCGCTAAATGAAGAATCATTTGCAAGCATACGTTCCCAAACTATTTAACCATACGCACACAGAGCTGTAACCAACTACTAAACTATTACTCATTCTAATGTAATATTCAATATTGCGGACTCATATAAGTTTTGCTTTGTTTTTCACCTTAGCCACAAACATTTCCTTATATGCTGAAACTCTTACGGCAATCCATTTTACAAAACAGGGGAAATATTAGCTTCTCTAACTAAATTGCAGGAACATCACGTAGGTCTAGATCATTCGGACAGTTTTATCCATGTTAGTGGACTACTAAACCATCCAGGGCCCCTCGTCATTGACAACGTGACTGCTAATTTGTTTACTGGGGTCAATACATATCAACTGCAGTTTATGGAATTTTCACCAATTTAAAAAGTTGGAAAAATACAGTGACTAACATTTGTTATTTACTGTCACTTACGAACCAAATTTTAAATAATATAATGACCAGCTTGAGATTAACGTAGCAACCCTTACCTGTAACATACACTAGCAGGATCAGCAGCATGATTCTGGCTTCAAAGTCCATTGTTCTACTAAGAATAATGAAAAAAATGAGATGTTTGAGATGTTTTGGGAAAACCCTTCACATTCTGCAATGTTGATATGTGTAACTACTATATGTAAAAGTCCAGATTTAGTTGAACATACGCTGAAGAAGATGCCTTGCCTATGTTTCTATTTATCTGTGATACTGAATAAAAACATGAAACAATGATTACTTTACAACAGGAAATGAGTTCTCCCGTCTCATCACCTGAGGTAAAATTCATTTAAAAAGTCATTTAAACACAAGCTTCGCCATCGTCTCTGCACTCAGCAGATTCTGGTGTCGAAACAACATAGGCTTCCTGTCCGTTTCTATTTCTATCTGCCAGTTTAAAATAAGCTAAAGAAATTTTCTTTAATATAATAAGCTTTACCAAAGAGTAGAGATTTTTTTCCCCTTACCTCCTCTTAGGCTCTTTTGTAATGTTTTAACTTACTGGAAGTGGGCAGTTGTGATATAGCAGTTGTGTGGGTGGGTGTGTGTGTGTGTGTGTGTGTGTGTCTGTGGTGGTGTGAGCATGTGATGAGTAGGAATTAAGAAGCTGAATGATGAAAGGGATGTTAGTTACTTTCTGTTGTTCTATAAAAAGACATTTTTATTGCGTAAGATATGGAATGAAAACATTAACAAAACATCATGCTGTCAGAACGCACGAGTGAGCAGTGCACAACGTTCTTCACATTTCAGTAAGGTTATGCTTGATCGTGTTTATTTGATGTATTTGACTTATTCCTGTGTAGATCTGCACTATCATGTATGTTTGCACTGTGTCCTTACTTTCCTCTACACTGGAGCTCCTGTCGCCAAGTCAAATTCCTTGTGTGTGTAAGCATGGATGGTAATAAAGTTTTTTCTGACTTGTTTTGTGGTGTCCACACACTCTGAGCACTTAGAGGGTGTTAGTCATCCATGATGTCATCACATGCTGTCTGGTTTGGTTTGGTGGTGTCATTCAAAGTGTCACCTTTGAGGCCATTTTTGAACCACTGAGCGGATGTGAGAGCAGCAATAATGACTGACCACACGTGTGTTGAGAAATAACCTGGCAGTATTTTATTCACTTCTGAATTTTTTTATTTTTTAAAAGTCAGTCTGCCTAAAGATGTGAAGTGGTTGATGTAGCTGGGTACGTTAGTTTGTGCCATGACATCAGCCAGACAGATATACAAATAAACAAAGGACGGCCATGAGCCTCGTGTCTAAATTGTTTCACATCACGTTTGTTGCTGAAGCAGCTTTCAAAAGACAAGCCGGGCATGTCACGTAAACACTTCTGGACGTCGTTTGCACAGAGTAAATCTTTATGCAAAAAAGCAGGAATTAATGTGCAACTGGTTTGCAAACAATGTCGTACGCTTCCTGAAATCACATCAATGAGCCAGAATTAAACGAATGGAGAAAATCGGTTAGCAATAGCGTCCTAAAAATGATCGTTTGCACATCCTATTTATTTTAATAGGTATGACTGTAAAAGTTGAAACTGACTCCAAGCGACATCATATCCTACACTGCAAGCCTATCTTGATTATAGAAACTGTCAACGTTGACAAAATTCAGTCTTTCATGAGAAAAAGATCAAATCTGAAGTAACGGAGAACAAAAAATGGAAATAGGCGAAGCTTATAAAGTAGATTTCCATTAATATTTCTATTATAAGCCACTTATTTGACCTTTTCATACATCAGAAAACTATTGAAAGGTATTGTAATTGATTAAGAAAAATGGAGGTGGATAATGTGGAATAATGTTTCTGATTGCTTGACCATATCGACATTTATATATTTTTAAAATCCATTTATGTGGAATCTTTGTTGCTATAGAAACGCTAAAGCTGTCCAGTCCACTAATTTATTATTTTTTTTCAGGTAAAAGTCCAAAAGATTAGCATTCGGTATTCGATCCACACGTTTAATATTCAGTGTTTTTTACTTCCAAAAGTATAAGTACTGGGTCTGTGCCTTTTTCACGTGGGTGACACAATCCCAACAATGGTGCAATGGTGTAGAAATTTTGGCCTGACATCTGTTGTGCAACAAGCCGGTGGCGACGTCCGCATTTCTCGCAACACTGCAGCAGCAAGATGGCTTTTAGGGAAATATGTACCTTTTGAACAAAAAGCTGCAAAGCCTTTGAAAACCTGAATAATCTTTATACAGTACATAAACTGAACAGACCAAATGACAAATATAGCGATTAAATCAAAAGGAATCATTTATTATACACAGTGAATAGACACATTTGAAATCTTTCATTTCTGCACACCTAGATTATGAATGCACCATAGATATATATATATATATTATTTATTTATTTATTTTTACCCAAGTAGTTACATCACACGTCTTCTTTCCCACACTTCAATAACTTAGTTGTAGAAATGCATTCGATTTGATTCCTGAGTTTGAACCTCGACATTGCAACAGTGAGCCTTAGGAACAAAAAACTGGCCGTTCTGTCTGGGTAGGCAGGGCATCCTGGATGTCACCTGTCAATCAGAGCACTACTAGCCAATCAGGACCATCTGCGAGCATATGGAAGAGGGCAGAATAGAGTTAAGACAGTTGGCTATATGTGCTTTGGAGGAAGTATGTGATGGGAGAGCAAAATAGAGAACATTTTTCAGAGAAAAAATAGAAATAGTCTATTTTAGCCCAGGATGCTCACTTCCAAGTTTTTTTTTAAACTTGCTTTTGCCTACTAAAATAAACTTCAATATATCACACCAGCATATACAAAATAAAAAAGGCCATGTCATCTCATTTGCCCATGGCTTTTATGGCCTATTGTTAACTTGCTGAAAATGGAATATGTATCTTAATAGACATTTTAAATATTTATTTTTGGCACTTCCCATATCGCTGAGTAGGTTACTCATGATGACAGAATGTATGATCATATCAAAAAAAAGAAAAAGTTGTACATTTTAATGTGCTTTATTATGACTTAAAATAGAATAGAAATGTTGCAATGACCATCCGTCGTTTCTTTTGTCACTCAGACTGTACTCTGTAATACTTTCCTGCTATTCAGTATGTTTTTGTCAGTAAAAAAAAATGCTTGACATTGACATTCCTTCAAGTCAACAACATGTACAGAGGGAGCACTTTCCTAGCCTGAGTAGTCAGGGATATCGTCGTATATGACATGGTGGTGTTGGTGCTGAAGGAGGCAGCGCTGGACGATCTGAAGCACCGTACCTAGACGGCGGTCTAAAGCCGAGAGGTGAGGCTCGGTCAGGAGGGGGGCCACGGCAGCCAGTGGATCCTGAGCGAGAGACGCCCGCATGACATCGCTCAAGCGGTACTGAGGGGAAGCGAGCAGACGTAGGCGAAGCAGTGTAGAGCGCCGGATTCTGTGACGGTGACAAATTAAAACAGGATGAAGAAATAATAACACTTTTGCACTGGTCAATGAAGCATATCATGACTAAATAGTTGCTAATCTCTCACCAAGAAGCACCAAGAGACTAAATCAACATGTTGCCACTACCACTGCTCTTGATGCTACCACCACCACGCTTTTCCTGATGCTACCACCACCATGCTTCTCTTGATAGTACCACCACCACACTTCTTTTGATGTTACCACCATTATGTTTCTCATGATCCTACCACCACTACGCTTCTCTTGATGCTACCACCACGACGCTTCTCTTGATGCTACCACCACCATGCTTCTCTTGATGCTACCGCCGCTACACTTCTCATGATGCTACCACCACCATGCTTCTCTTGGTAACTCTGGGGGTAGTGTTCTCATAGTGATGGTATTCTGGCAAACGTATCTTTTTCTGCCAAAACACATAGAAGTTCCATTTTGGTTTCATCAAAGGAAACAACACTTTTCCCCACATGCTTGATGATGCATGATTCTCCAGCATGTCTTTTAGCAAATCTAGCTTTGTTGATTGCCGTAGATCTCTCCAGCTCTTTCAGAGTTACTCTAGGCCTCCTGGTTACATCTTTATGTACTAACTTACTTCAGGTTTGTGCAGATTCACAATACATAAATCCCACAGACGTTCTGTTCAGTCCTAGGTTGTAACACTACAAAATGTGGAAAAGTTCAAGGGGGTGAATATTTATACATGGCGTTATATATTTGAAAATGTGCTGTAATTTTGTCCCCTTAAGGATTAAATGTACATTTGTTTCTTTGTGCTAGAAATGTTGATTTACCTGCAGCACTGCACAAGAGGAGTGAGGATTGATGGCTCGTCCTTAGAGTGACGACCAAACCTATGGCACACAAACACACAAACACACATACACACACACAAACATACAGAGAACACCACATAAGCCGACCTTGTATGTATATATGACGTTCCATACAACCCAAAAATGTGTGCAAAGCTGCCATCACATCTAAATACTCACGCTCTTCCATTATCTAAATGTAGTAGAAACGTGTTGTTGCCAAACATTTCAAATGTTTCATAGTGGTGTCTGTCCATATTACCTACAATTTCCATAACAGAGAAGAGAATTAAGGAATTGCAGGGGCTATAATTAATGGAAACTAGAACAATACAAAATAATAATACAAAAAAAGGACTTACTCTGCAGAAAGTCCAAAATGGTCATATCGATGAGATCCACCAGTCGGGTGCCTCGGTCATAGGGTGGAGTCTTTTTAACCGCATCGCAGTATGTCGGAGTTTTCTCCCACCTGTAACACATTACAGTATCGCCATTATTATTTAATAGTAGGATTACATACACTGGCACCTGTCAGTTTTGGTGTAAAATACTGCCTCATTCTAATAAGTTTATGTTTCTGTAGTAACAGGAATGCACAGGGACTTGTATGGTGGATGTTCCAGATTTTGAAAAAAACTTGTAATTCTTGATATGGTGACGCATTCTGTACAGTTATGTAAATATCTCATTGCAGATTATTATCCGGTCCACACTTTCCAGATGCACAGATACACTTGAGGTGCATCTCAATCAGCTCCCTAGTTCAGTAGTTCAGGAAGTCAGCCATTTTAAGGGATGTCTCTCTCTCTTTCTCTTCAAGTATACTGGAGCCTTCGCTCCCTAAATAATCCCACAATGCACCGTAAAAACCAGGGAGCCTCGATGCTGACTATGTTCCAATGCTGGAAATTACGTCATATTTTCTGAAGCCTATCAGCTTAGAAAAATGGCTGACTCTCCTTGACAACTCTACAAATGTATGTACACTATATTGCCAAAAGTTTTGGGACGTCTGCCTTTACATGCACATGAATGTAATATGGAGTTGTGGAAAATAAGAGAAATGGGGTAGGTGTAGTCCTGAAGGAGGAGTTTGTGAGGAATGTCCTGGAGGTGAAGAGAGTGTCAGACAGGGTGATGAGTCTGAAGTTAGAGATTGAAGGGGTGATGTTGAATGTTGTTAGTGGTTATCCCCCTTAGGTAGGTTGTGAGTTAGAGGAGAAAGAGAGATTCTGGAGTGAATTAGATGAGGTGATGGAGAGTATTCCCACGGGTGAGAGAGTGGTGATAGGAGCGGATTTTAATGGACATGTTGGTGAGGGGAACAGAGGTGATGAGGAGGTGATGGGCAAGTTTGGAGTTAAGGAAAGGAACCTAGAAGGACAGATGGTATTGGACTTTGCTAAGTGGATGGACATGGCTGTGGTTAACACTTATTTTCAGAAGAGGGAGGAACATAGAGTGACTTACGAGAGTGGAGGTAGAAGAACACAGGTAGACTACATCCTATGTAGAAGAGGCAATCTGAAAGAGATTAGTGACTGTAAAGTGGTAGTGGGAGAGAGTGTAGCCAGACAGCATAGGATGGTGGTGTGTAGGATGACTTTGATGGTCTGTAAGAAGAAGAGGTCAAAGATAGAGAAGAAAACCAAGTGGTGGAAGCTGAAAAAGGAGGAATGTTGTGAGGAATTTAGACAGAAGTTGAGGCAGGCTCTGGGTGGTCAGGTAGTGCTGCCAGATGACTGGGAAAATACAGCACAAATGATCAGGGAGACAGGGAGAAAGGTGCTGGGTGTGTCATCTGGAAGGAGGAAAGAAGATAAGGAGACTTGGTGGTGGAATGAGGAAGTTCAGGATAGTGTCCAGAGGAAGAGGTTAGCCAAGAAGAAGTGGGACATGGACAGGACTGAAGAGAATAGACAGGAATACAAGGAGTTACAGTGCAGAGTGAAGAGGGAGGTGTCTAAGGCCAAGCAGAAGGCATATGACGAGTTGTACACTAGGTTAAACACTAGAGAAGGAGAGAAGGACTTGTACAGGTTAGCTAGGTAGAGGGATCGAGATGGGAAGGATGTGCAGCAAGTTAGAGTTATTAAGGATAGAGATGGAAGGGTGCTCACAAGTGAGGAGAGTGTACAGAGGAGATGGAAGGAGTACTTTGAGGAGCTGATGAATGAGGAAAATGAGAGGGAAAAAAGAGTAGAAGGGGTGAACTCTGTGGAACAGAAAGTAGATAAGATTAGAAAGGATGAAGTCAGGAAGGCTTTGAAGAGGATGAAAAGTGGGAAGGCAGTTGGTCCTGACAACATCCCGGTGGAGGTCTAGAAGTGTCTAGGAGAGGCAGCAGTGGAATTTTTAACTAGTTTGTTTAACAGGGTTTTAGAGAGTGAGAGGATGCCTGAGGAATGGAGAAGAAGTGTGTTAGTGCCGATCTTTAAGAATAAGGGTGATGTGCAGAGTTGCAGTAACTATAGGGATGTAAAGTTGATGATCCATACAATGAAGGTATGGGAAAGAGTAGTGGAAGCTAGGTTAAGGAAGGTAGTGGAAATTTGTGAGCAGCAGTATGGCTTCATGCCCAGAAAGAGCACAACAGATGCAATTTTTGCTCTGAGAATTTTGATGGAGAAGTATAGGGATGGTCAGAGGGAGTTGCACTGTGTGTTTGTAGACTTGGAGAAAGCGTATGACAGGGTGCCAAGAGAAGAGCTGTGGTACTGTATGAGGAAGTCAGGAGTAGCAGAGAAGTATGTCAGAGTGGTGCAGGACAGTGGTGAGGTGTGCTGCAGGTCAGACAGAGGAGCTCAATGTGGAGGTGGGACTGCATCAGGGATCGGCTCTGAGCCCCTTCCTGTTTGCTATAATGATGGACCAGTTGTCAGAGGAGGTCAGACAGGAGTCTCCTTGCACAATGATGTTTGAAGATGACATTGTGATCTGTAGTGAGAGCAGGGAGCAGGTGCACAAAAACCTGGAGAGGTGGAGGTTTGCGCTGGAGAGAAAAGGGATGAAAGTCAGTTGTAGTAAGACTGAGTACATGTGTGTGAATGAAAGGGAGGGAAGTGGAACAGTAAGGTTACAGGGTGAAGAGGTGAAGAAGGTACAGGAGTTTAAGTACTTGTGGTCAACACTCCAGAGTAATGGAGAGTGTGGGAAAGAGGTAAAGAAGCGAGTGCAGGCAGGTTGGAATGGGTGGAGAAAGGTGTGGGGAGTTCTGTGTGATAGGAAAATATCAGCGAGAATCAAGGGGAAGGTGTACAGGACAGTGGTGAGACCGGCCATGCTGTATGGTTTAGAGACAGTGTCACTGAGGAAGAGACAGGAGTCAGAGCTAGAGGTAGCAGAGCTGAAGATGTTGAGGTTCTCTTTGGGAGTGACAAGATTGGACAGGATTAGGAACGAGTACATCAAAGGGACAGCTCATGTTGGACGTTTGGGGGACAAAGTTAGGGAGGCCAGATTAAGATGGTTTGGACATGTTCAGAGGAGGGAGAGTGAGTATATTGGTAGGAGAATGTTGGACATGGAGCTGCCAGGCAGGAGGCAAAGAGGAAGGCCAAAGAGGAGGTATATGGATGAAATTAATGAGGATATGAAGCTAGTGGGTGCAAGTGTTGAGGATGCAGAAGATAGGGATAGGTGGAGAGAGATGATTCGCTGTGGCGACCCCTGAAGGGAAAAGCCGAAAGAAGAAGAAGAAGAATATAATATGGAGTTGGCCTGCCCTTTGCAGCTATCAGAGCTTCAACTCTTCTGGGAAGGCTTTCCACAAGGTTTAGGAGTTTGTTTATGGGAATTTTTGACCATTCCTCTAGAATCGCATTTGTGAGGTCAGGCATTGATGTTGGATGAGAAGGTCTGGCTCGCAGTCTCCGCTCTAATTCATCCCAAAGGTGTTCTATTGGGTTGAGGTCAGGACTCTGTGCAGGCCAGTCAAGTTCCTCCACACCAAACTCACTCATTCATGTTTTTATGGACCTTGCTTTGCGCACTGGTGTACAGTCATGTTGGAACAGGAAGGGGTCATCCCCAAACTGTTCCCACAAAGTTGGGAGCATGAAATTGTCCAAAATGTCTTGGTATGCTGAAGCATTAAGAGTTCCTTTGACTGGAATTAAGGGGCCGAGCCCAACCCCTGAAAAACAACACTTGACTTCAATGATTTGGAGGGGTGTGCAAAAGCTTTTAACTACAATATAGTATAGCTTGTTGTCATTGTTGTAGATCTCAAATGATTATTTGTGTTAAATGTTTTTAACTTTAGTGGTTGTTCTATGTACTTTTAAGTGTTTCATGATTTTAAAAAATCCACTAGCCAGATTACGATCCTGCTAGAAGTTAGCTAGAAGTTTTTATAGTGACTGATGAGGATATTAGAATGTCACGAAAAATGAGTCATCAGTGTACCAATGTGTAATGACCCAGAATCTTTACCAATGTCCCAACTTATATATAACATTACATTGGGAGCTGATTCAGAAACAGCCTTCGACACAAATGCACACACTCCAAATAATCATGTATATATTACACTGGAATGCTCAACTTTTTTCGCACACACACACACACACACACACACACACACACACACACACACACACACACACACACAGTTTACCCACAGAGTGAGCTTGCTGCGGCTATACGAGCGCCTCCATGGGTTTCTCCAGGAACGGCGAGGTGCGATGGAAAGGTCAGGCAACATGGCTGCCAGGGAACCCTCGAGAGCACGGGGTCGGCCACACACCGCATGCTCCGTAGAACAATAGTATGAGCACTGGCCATAAAAGCACGAATTTCCCACTGAAACACACACATGGGCATCTGCATAAGAACCACAGAAGAGCTGACCCAACAGCCATTCAAAGCACACATTTACAACACGCAAATCGTTTACATAGATTTTCTGACTGTCAGCAACCGTTGCTTAACTAAATGTAAAATAAATAAAAGCATCAAAATTAGGTTTGTTTATGTTTGTTAGGGTTTTTTTTTGTGTGTAGACCAAACCTGGAGAATTGAAGAAGGTCCTAGCCAATTTGTGGTCAGTGGTGATGTCTTTAACTTCCTTAATTACATCAATCAGTCTTCCCACAACCGGGGGCATACGCCGAAATCCCAGAATCCTTAAAGAAAGAGAAAGGGAAGGGAGCAAGAGACAGGAAGAGGAAGCAATGTAGTGAAAGTGTTTTGAGATTAACTTTCACAGTGTGAATACAGCCGTGTTAAGGCACGTACCTGTCTAGGTGAAAAGCTGCAATTTCTGCATTGTGCCTCTCGAAGTCTGAGAAATAGTACAGGTTCACATTAGTCTCGTCATTCCTCTGCTGCCTGTAACACACATACACACAGAATTGGTTCACAGATGGACTAAAGCATTAAAAGCCTCTTCATATTGCTAAATATGAAACTATTTCGGATTATAAAGGTATTTAGAGGCATTAGAGCTCAGGATCAAATGACCTGAGGGAGTAAAAGCTGAGTTAGTGCATACTGAAGATACAGTACAAGACAATAGTTGAGAGTAACTGTGTACGTGTAAACCTTAGTCAAGAGCTGGACTCACTTCATTGGCTTGAAGAGCGCCTGTCCGTAGTTCGAGAACGTAATCACCAACTTCAGCTGCGTTCCTCCTGTTTTCTGAACTGAAACAGGAGAAAACATTTTTTGAAAGTGCTGTCACGTGAAAGTCTTAAATGAATGTTAAATCCACTGCTCGTCAAAGAAAACGTCACCTGAGCAATGATTTTAACATATTACATTAACCTAAGGGTTTTACAAAAAACCCTGAAGGTGAAAGTGTTGAGACCAATCTTCTACACTAGAGGTCTCCCTGCCCTCACTCTCTTGCTTCACCGTCTGTCTCTTCCTTGTAAACCATAAACAGTACATTCGTGGTGTAAGATTAGGTTTAGGATCAGGATTAGAATCAGTTACCGGCACTGACGATCCGGTGGGTTGACAGCTGCTCCTGAAGAGCAGGTAGGTTGGTGTCTCGGTGTGAATACAGCTGCCAGCGGGAGATGCCGAGGTGGAACCGAAGCCAGGGAGGGTGGGTCTCTGTACTGCTGTTCCACAGGATAGGATCATAGCCCTCCTTGCTGTTACTTAACCTGAATGGCAGGGAGTAGATGTGTAAAGACTGAGATTGGCTAAGCAAGGCAACATAACAACTGATACCAGAGATGTCAAGAACGTTTTACCACAAAAACCCTAGTGTATGTGAGGGGAAAAGATGTCTAGGCTAGGAGCAGTGGTGGTTCATTGGTTAAGGCGGTTCAAGCCCCAACACTACCAAGCTGACACTGTAGAACCCTTGAGCAAGGGCCTTAATCCTCTCTATTCCAGGGGCACTCTGTCATGGCTGACCTCTGACCAACCTGGAATATGTAAAGAAATTAAAAAATAATAATAATAAGCAGCTCCTCCATTTTTTAACTAATCAAAGACACTCTTGTTTTCTATTGGCTCCCAAGACCAAGGCCCATGAATTCACAAGACTAAATAAAGCAAGCAAGGCCTCAGCATAATTAAGGTGGAGATGACATCTGGAAGGGTTGCGAAAAGGCAAAGCCATCTTTTTGTGTGTTGAATCTTGCATACACTTTGCAGTATAGTCCCGGCTTACATGTACTCCAGTACTGCAGGTGGTGCTATTAAAAATGTAATGAAAGGAAGAATATCACAGCTTCTTGAAATGATCCATCGTGGAATCTATCTGACTAGTTTTTTGTAAAAACCATTTATAGGCTCTTGTGTGTAGCATGTTCATCTACGGAGTTAGCAGTTGCAGGATACAGAAAGTCCCCCCCCCCCCAAAAAAAAGCAGTTTACGCCAAAGTTACATCAAACAACCATGAACTGCATGAACTTTCTCATACTATAATTGCTACAAGAGGCAAATTGTTCAAATCCCACCTCCTTTCCTCTTTCATGACAGGCAAGTTTAATGTCATAGCTGATTTTTACCACTGTACTTGACATTTATTTGGTTTTATTTACACAACCTTGTATGAGTGCACCTCACCACTGCTCTGCGTTGTGCTCCTCGTTCACCTGGCTTCGGACTCGCAGCAGAGTGTCATCGTCGGGACTGGATGGACCATGCAGGGTATACAGCGTGTGGGAGAACAAAGCCTCCAGCCTGGCAAGATCAGCTGCTCCTGCACGGCTACTGGTAGAGCCGGTGTGTGTGAGGTTGGCCGAGGTGAGGTTGTGAGGTCGAGCTCGATGCCGCTGAACGGGCTCACATGTTGAGGTGAACATCGACATGACCAGTATTATTACCAGCATGTGCAGAGCCAGCGTCACACACATCATCAAGGCACACACACCCTTCAAGCGGCGGCACCGACACGCCCTCATGCTGGCAGAAGAGACAGACAGAATCCAGTCACTTTTTAAAACAGACCAGGGCAATGAAGTTTTAAAGCTGTCCATTATGTCCTTACCTGTTTCTGTGGCTCTGCTCTGCTATACTATCAGCTCCTCAGGAACAAAAGAGCAAATCATGGTATCTGGCACTGTTTTATTCATCTGTTTACTCTCCCTCTTTCCCCACTCTCCTCCTTTCTCTGCCAGGTTGGGACGATCTGAACTGATCAAAGTGTGTTTGCTTGCCCTTCATGTCACATGAATAGAGACAGTGTATAACTTGAATCTAGTGGAATAAGTAAGCAAGTTGTTTAGTTTTTTAGTTTGTTACTTGAAAAGTATACTATATTGTCAAAAGTTTTGGGACACCCCTCCAAATCATTAAATTCAGGTGTCGTTTTTCAGGGGTTGGGCTCGGCCCCTTAGTTCCAGTCAAAGGAACTCTTAATGCTTCAGCATACCAAGACATTTTGGACAATTTCATGCTCCCAACTTTGTGGGAACAGTTTGGGGATGACCCCTTCCTGTCCCAACATGACTGCACACTAGTGCACAAAGCAAGGTCCATAAAGACACGGATGAGTTTGGTGTGGAGGAACTGGATGAATGAAATTCAAATGAAATGAATGGATGAATTGGAAATATAGTGCATGATTAGGGGTCACGGATATTATGGTATATTGGCCAAACCTGGGACAAAGCATTTAAAAAGGACCCAATAATAAAAATACACACTGACATACCAAACCTGAGAAATGTAAACAGCTGTAATACCACCATATTACATTTATACAAACTATTTATACGAACATTTTTTCCATCTCTCTGTCTCTCACACACATTGTTCTCTCGCTCTCTCTCTCTCTCTGGCATTTGGCTGTTCATGTCTACCCCCTGTGTGTGTGTGTGTGTGTGTGTGTGTGTGTGTGTGTCTGTGTGGTGGTACTGCTGAGTTTGGAGAGCGGTTTTACTGACATCATTGCGCAAGAGAACGTAGAAAACCGTCTGATTATCAGGAGAAGTGCATGAGGTTAGGTCACACCACCCTGTACACACTCGTTTCACAAACACAAACATATTAGCTCCAGACTTGGGTATATGATCTCATAGTAGTGCTACACTGGTTTGTGTTTTCCTCTTCTATTTGAGCTGCCTGTACTGTTTGAGAAGCTCTTTGGATTTAGGTATGAAGCCAGCTCTGTGAGCTGCTCTGGGACCACTGGGATCTTAAAACACACACACATGCACACACATACACACACAGAAGAGAGATGGCAGGAAGCATGAATGAATGTGATTTGAATGCAGTTTTTTTTTCTTTCCTATTTTGACGCATGCCTGTATTCCACCACATAAGCAAATGCAGCAGGAAAGTTTTTGTTTTTTTATTCCACAACTAAATTCAAATATGCAAAAATGTATGACATTTTAGAAACTATGTACATGTCATATTCACAGACTAAATCTAGAAAAAATAGATTTATTTGTATTATTATAAAAAAATACATTTCCTGAACATCAGGTATCAAAGAAGGACAGGCTGAAAGGGACAGTTGGAGAGGAGGTGTAGAAAGAGAGAAAGAAAGAGAGAGAGAGAGAGAGAGAGAGAGAGAGAGAGAGAGAGAGAGAGAGAGAGAGAGAGAGAGAGAGAGAGAGAGAGAGAGAGAAACAGAAACAGCACCAAACACCCAGATGGTCTGGCAGCACAGAGAGAGTGAGAGTCGTCGAACAAAGAGAAAAACGTGAAATGTCACATTTCTCTTGATAGACTTCATCGCTGAGGGATTTGTGTGTGTGTGAAGGGATTGGGGATTTTGCGTTGTTGTCTCCAGCAGTTGGTTTGTGCTTGACAAAAGGTTTGTGTGTCCGTGTGCCGAATGTTAGGAGCATTTCCATACGCACACGGCCAGACTTCCGCCAAAGAACATATACAGAAGGTTCTTCACCTCGTGCGTGATCTCGAAGCCAAAGCCCTCGCCGATCACCACGTGCCACGAGCTGCCGAACTTCTTGTCCATCGACTCCTTTATCATCCTAGCTGCACTCTTGACACATGCGCACACAATAAAAGAAAAAATAGTGTTACACAACAGGAAAAAAACCACACGATTCTTTATTTCTTGTGGTCTTGTGGGATAAATGCACCAGAGTGTGTATTACTATTATTATTATTATTATTATTATTATTATTATTATTATTATTATTATTATTTATTATTATTATTATGTATTGCATTTGACTGCGTGTCAAGTCAAACAAACACAAACACACACCTCGTTGTTGCTTGCAAACTTCTCGCATGCTGTAACGCATAGCTCCATCGTCTCCACCCTCATTTCCTCCGGCATGTCTGTGTGCTGTGAAATAGATAGAGAGAGACGGAGAGAATGAGACACCTGAAAAACAGAACTGCCAAGAGAACAAGCTTCTAAAAAAAGGAGGCGAGAGTGTCATCTTCACACCACATCCCGTACACGGATCACGCTCGGATATCACACGCTCAGGCACGTTACTCCTACGTGTCTTCGGGTGTGTTCTAATCAGCTGTACGTGATAAGTGGGCCAACGGTGTTGTGGATGCAGCATACTAAAATTAAAACAACTGACAAGCAGTTCACGATAGAAAACAAACAAGTGAAAGAGAGAAGAACTACACAGGACGTGTTTCGCAGTTCCACTCGGTAGTAAAGCTTCTTACTCTAACCAGAGGGAAACTGTGCAGCCGCTTGTAGTCCACGTCCTCCTTCTTGGTCTCTGCCGTTTCTGCCATGCTGCTTGCTCTGCAACAAAGGCAAAGAAAGGTCAATAACATAGCCATGCTGTCAAATACAGGAGGTCTGGTCAATTCAGGTCTGATCACCTGATAGTGATAATAACATCATGATACACTTCGTCCTTATTGTCTATTGGCTTTTAATAGGAATAAGAAAAGAGAATAAAGAAAAACTGACAGCATCTAACTGGTTGATACGTTTTCCATTTTGAAACATGTTTTGCTAAAGCTACATTCATGCATTTAGTGATTTTACGTAGACACTTGTCATAGTAATAATGCTTATCACCGGGTGGTGTGACTAGCATTCGAAGTCTTGCCACTAAGTTGAAAAGTTCTGGAGGGAGATATAGTGTATACACCCTTCAGGCATAACATTATGACCACCTGCCTAATATTGTGTTGGTCCCCCTTTTGCTTCCAAAGCTGTGGTATCTGGCACTAAGATGTTACCAGCAGATCCTTTAAGTCCTGTAAGTTACGAGGTGGGGCCTCCATTGATTGGACTTTGTCCAGCACATCCCACAGATGATCAACTGGATTGAGATCTAGGGAATTTGGAGGAATGTGGAGTAACATCCACATGAAAGGCAGGACCCAAGGTTTCCCAACAGAACATTGCCCGAAGTAGGACACTGCCTCTGCCGGCTTGCCTTCTTCCCATACCTTCTTCCATTGCTCTGTGGTCCAGTTCTGATGCCCACGTGCCCATTGTTGGCACTTTCGGTGGTGTACAGGGGTCAGCATGGACACCCTGACTGGTCTGCGGCAATACATCCCCATACGCAACAAACTGTGATGCACTGTGTATTCTGACACCTTTCTATCAGAACCAACATTAACTTCTTCAGCAATTTGAGTAACAGTAGCTCGTCTGTTGGATCGGACCACACGGGCCAGCCTTTGCTCCCCACATGTATCAGTGAGCCTTGGCTGCCCATGACCCTGTCACTGGTTCACCACTGTTCCTTCCTTGGACCACTTTTGATAGATACTGACCACTGCAGACCGGGAACACCCCACAAGACCTGCAGTTTAGGAGATGCTCTGATCCAGTGGTCTAGCCATCACAATTTGGCCCTTCGTCAAACTCGCTCAAATTCTCACGCTTGTCCATTTTTCCTGCTTCTAACACATCAACTTTGAGGACAAAATGTTGACTTGCTGCTTAATATATCCCACCCACTAACAGGTGCTATGGTATACAAGAAGAAGAAGAAGAAGAAGCAGTGTGTGCATGCTACTGTCTTCACTCCCATTGGTAGATGCTTAACCAAGTCACTCCATATTAAGACACGCCCACATCTAGTCGCCGCTCTTACTGAATAGCTACAACCTCTTCTTGCTTTGTCACTGCGAGTCGCTGTATGTGTGAACATGGCATAAAACTTCAAGCAGACTTGAAGAACTATCATTAAAAGCATGTGACAAGACTTATCATTTTCATTATGTTTGTTTCATCATTTCGTTTTGGGTTACACGTAACGTCCACAAATGTTTTTTAAAGGGTTTATCAGGACTCTATGGTGACACTGTGGTACATGCTGATCTCAGGTTTAGTTTTTGTGCCCAGTTTTACATTGCCCTACTATGGGTTTCCTTTGGGTTCTCTGGGAAGCATGGCAGGTGGACTGCTGACATTACAATGTGTGTGTGTGTGTATTGCTCTATTATAGACTGCATATAGGTTGTATTCCCACCTCACACCCTGTGTTCCTGGGAAAGGCCCCTGTTCCTCCACCAGGATAAAGCAGTTACTGAAGATGAATGATTAAAAATGTTAGGAATGGATCATGGAAAAAAAAGTCACAGTATTACTCTGTGGTTTTATTTTCGCCTCCTATCCAGAACAGCTGGATAGTACTTGAGCTATCTGCTTTGCTCATTTTTTTTAGTTAAGTATTAGAAAGATAACTCGAAACAACAAACCATCTCTAACCTATTAACGCTATCCAAAACATAATACATTTAGCTGGCAAGCTAAGCTAATGCGTAACTGCTCATTTCAGCTCTTACAGCGGACTTGGGTATACATTATATACAATATGCATACATATGTATATATAAATATAAATATATATATATATATTTCTTATACGACCACTATAAAATAATGGTATATAAGATAGAATTAGCTACAGGAGTGGCAAAACTTATCCCTTACATGTTTAACGGAGAGAAATGATATATCCAGTTAGGTTGTTAAGGAGACATCGTGATCCTAGCAACCGGAAAATCTCGCGAGAACTGGGGAAAAGCTTCCGCCTTCCTCGAACTCTCGTTCAAGCTCGATGTTAATAATGTGGCTGTCTTTCCATACAGTCTTCTTCTCACACGGACAGTACTTCTCACGTTACTTTATCGTTACACATTTCCTACGTCATCTATTAATTGTTTTTGATTATCAAGTAGTAGTATCAATTATCAATGTGTATTATTTTACATTATATGGCCAAATGTTTGTGTTTGTGGACACCTGACCATCACAGCTGTATGTGGTTCTTTGCACAAAATTGAGGATAGTTTCAACACCCTGAAAACACCCACAAATTAAGCTCCATAAAGACAAGACATTTGCTAAGGTTGAAGCGGAAACCCCTTGGCCTCACTCTTACCCTGGGGCAGTGGTAGCATTGGGCTACTACTGGGCCTTGAGCTACCGTTGGGCCCTTGAGCAAGGCCCTCAACCCATCCTGCTCCAGGGGTGCTGCATCATGCTGACCCTGTGCTCTGACCCCAACCTCCAAGGATGAGATATGTGCGTTTCACTGTGCAGTAAAGTATATGTGACAAAGACAACTTAACTTAATGAACCCCTTAGGGCTGAACTGGAACACCGACTGCACCCCAGACCTCCTCCTCATCTACCTGACTTTACTAACACTCTTGTGACTGAATGATCACATAACCCTACAGCCACACTCCAATTGTGAAAAGCTTTGCCCGGAAGAGTAGAGCTTATTATTACGGCAAAAAAGATGAGTTTATCTGGAATGGACTGATCAGCAAAAAGCATGTGGGTGTATATGGGTGTTACGGTCAGGTGTCCGCATACTTTTGGTCGTGTGTGACTTGTTATGAACGTATACACAACATGAACGACAGGTGGCACATCCTCCCTTCTTTATCTCTGATTTGTCTGCCCTTAATTCTATGCGGTTAAACATCTGGCTGCTGCAGAAGATTCCACTGCTGCCCCAAATACATGCTTGCCCTGAGAGCACTCACAGATGTGTGTGTGTGTGTGTGTGTGTGTGTGTGTGTGTGTGTGTGTGTGTGTGTGTGTGTGTGTGTGTGTGCGAACTGACTCACCAGACAGACAAATATCATTTGAATGTCTTAAAATGTCATCTGATAGTGCACTTTGACTCAATTGTAATGGACTATAAGTACATAAGTGTTAAACCTTTATTTTTTTTTTTTTGTAATAGTGTTTGGAGTTTGTTCACTCATAAGTAGACATAGAGACAAGAGCATTTAGTTTAATGGTGGACATGTGAGGCTTTTGTGTAGTAATACACTTGATTCTCTCTCTCTCTCTCTGTCTCTCTCTCTCTCTCTCTCTCTCTCTCTCTCTCTCTCTCTCTCTGAGACAATGATTTGATTTCAGTTTTTAAGGATTAGTGTGGCTTTTCCTTATTTGCATAAGTGGATTGTTGTGTGTGTGTGTGTATGTGTGTGTGTGTGTGTGTGTGTGTGTGTATGTATGTGTATATATGTGTGTTGAGCAGTGGTAATACCAGGACTTCCTATCTATACAATTATTATGATTTGCTTTGTGTGTGTGCGCGTTTAGTGAGGCTAGTAATGTAATGTAATGTTAATGTAATATGTATAATGATAGAAGAAAAAAGAAAAAGAGAGAGACAGACAGACAGACAGAGAGACAGATGGGACTGTAGGGAGCCTAAGCAGGGGGTCCTAACCGCTGTGATTAATACACATCTATAATTCAGCAGCTCCGGATGAGAGAAAAGGAGTGAGGGGGAAGACGAAAAGAAGAAATGTGATTCAATGCAAATCTTAGTAGTAGTATTAAGAGTAGAAGTCTGTGCTATGATATTTACAATGACCATAAATTCTTACATTAAAATGTAATACATCTCACTAATAACTAGTATAGCTTGCTGTGGCCGTTATAGCAATATTGAAAGTATAATATCTTTATATACAGTTTATATTCCTTCAATTATATGTCTTTATTCACGTAGTTCAACAAGTAAGCTGTGGTTTTTCCACATCAGAATTTTGTATGAAAAAGCATGGCTCACAGATTTGGATTGCGATTAGAGTTTTCTTGGTGAGAAGTTCTGCAATCCATCAGGACTCTAACACAATATTACAGACACACACTTTAAGAAAATAAAGGTTCTCATACACCAATCAGGTATAACATTGTGAGCAGTGCCAGGTGAAGTGAATTACACTGTTTATCTCCTCATCATGGCACCTGTTAGTGGGTGGGATATATTAGGCAGCAAGTGAACATTTTGTCCTCAGAGTTGATGTGTTAGAAGCAGGAACTGGGCTAGCGTAAGGATTTGAGCAAGTTTGACGAAGGGCCAAATTGTGATGGCTAGACCACTGGATCAGAGCATCTCCAAAACTGCAGCTCTTGTGGGGTGTTCCCGGTCTGCAGTGGTCAGTATCTATCAAAAGTGGTCCAAGGAAGGAACAGTGGTGAACCGGCAACAGGGTCATGGGCAGCCAAGGCTCATTGATGCACGTGGGGAGTGAAGGCTGGCCCGTGTGGTCCGATCCAACAGACGAGCTACTGTTGCTCAGATTACTGAAGAAGTTAATGCTGGTTCTGATAGAAAGGTGTCAGAATACACAGTGCATGACAGGTCAGGGATGTTTTGGCAGCAAAAGGGGGGACCAACACATTATTAGGAGGGTGGTCATAATGTTATGCCTGGTCAGTGTATGCTTCTTTGCCAGGGTTTGTGGTACTGTGAAGAATCATTAACATCTATGGAACGTATCCATTGCACCAAAGGTTCTCTGTAGTGGAATAACATTCCTTAGACTACAAAAATGTTCTTTATGGCACTATGGAGCCATTTGGTTCTACTATTGCATCACTGTAAAAAAAATAAATAAATAAATAAATAAATAAAAATACTTTTGTTCTTTTTTCTTGTACTTTTACTTTACTTAACTTTTCGGTGTTTATCACCAAAGCCAGAGCTCACCATAAAGAAACAGGCAGATGTGGACTTGTGTAACAAATATAAAGTGAGAAGATGAACAGAAATTGCTGGGGTTGTTGAGTTGCAAAATCTACTATTATAAGCTTAAATCATCATGCCTGAAGTTCACCAAGCATCATGGTGATAGAGGAGCATTTCTGATTTCTGAATTTCTTGTATTTCTCTGAATTTCATTCTTAAAACTCTTGTCAAGATTGATGACTGATGGCACTGTGATAAGTTCAGAGAGAGTTTAGTTCCAGTCCGGGTTGCCTCTACCATGAGTTGTCTGTAAATGTATATTTTTCACAAAATATAATGATCTAAATACACTATATTGGCAAAAGTTTTGGGACACCCCTCCAAATCATTGAATTCAGGTGTTGTTTTTCAGGGGTTGGGCTTGACCCCTTAGTTCCAGTGAAAGGAACTCTTAATGCTTCCCAACTTTGTGGGAACGGTTTAGGGATGGATCCTTCCTGTTCCAATATGACTGCACACCAGTGCACAAAGCAAGGTCTATAAAGATATGGATGAGAAAGTTTGGTGTGGAGGAACTGCACAGAGTCCTGACCTCAACGTGATAGAACACCTTTGGGATGAACTGAATTGGGATGACTGCGAGCCGGACCTTCTCATCCAACATCAGTGCCTGACCTCACAAATGCTCTTCTAGAGGAATGGTCAAAAAGTCCTATAAACACACTCCTGAACCTTGTGGAAATCCTTCCCAGAAGAGTTGAAGCTGTTATAACTGCAAAGGGACAACTCCATATTACATTCACGTGCATGTAAAGGCAGACGTCCCGGTTTTGGAATGGCTCAGAATCTCCGCTCTAATTCATCCCAAAGGTGTTCTATCAGGTTGAGGTCAGGACTCTGTGCAGGCCAGTCAAGTTCCTCCACACCAAACTCGCTCATCCATGACCTTGCTTTGCGCACTGATGCGCAGTCATTTTGGAACAGGAAGGAGCCATCCAAAAAAATTGCCCAAAATGTCTTGGTATGCTGAAGCATTAAGAGTTCCTTTCACTGGAACTAAGGGGCTGAGCCTAACCCCTGAAAAACAACACCTGAATTCAATGATTTGAAGAGGTGTCCCAAAACTTTTGGCATATATAGTGTATATTGAGTCATTCTTTTTAGATAGAAATTGTTGTTCATTTTCATGGAGTATGAATAAATGCCATATAAGCCAGTTATAGTATATGGCTTTTATGTCAACTTTTAAGTCGAATCCACGTAGAAAAGGAAATGTTACTGCTGAAAGCTTTCTTTGAAATTGACTCAAAGCATGCTTAATAGTGGAATTTAATTTGTAATTCATTTGCACTTTGAGTGTGTTTAAGTTCAGATATGGATTTTAAACATTGAAAGTCAGGTCAAAATGTCACACAGCATGATCCAACCACACGAGTTTGCATACTGCGAGGACGTCTGTACTGTATCTCTCTGATGAGCTAGGCTAGCGTACAAAAACGTTTCTTTTAATCTGTGTAATCCTGTTGTTTTAGCACAAAGCCCATCAGATTATCTGCCCCACATCAACTCTCTCTCACACACACACACACACACACACACACACACACAACGTTCCAAACCAAGAAATTCACTCCAATGCAGATCGTTTCCCATCATTGTTTTTTTTTTTTTTTTTTTATATCATCCACATAGTTCACAAGAGAATCAAAAAAATCCATTGCGGTGCAAACAGTGTACGGATAAAGCACAGTGACATCACAGCAAGTCGCCAGTGACTAACAGCCAAAGAGGCAAAAGTAAAGTGGGTGTGTCTACCCAAGCAAGCACTTCCTCCTGCTCTCCTCACAGTATGACAAATAAATAAATAAATAAATAAATATCAGTTTATGAAATTAGAGACTGGATGTCATTCGCTCTATACATTAAACACACTGATATAATGCTTTAAAAAATTATTCTAGCACAAAAAAAAATAATAATAATAATAATAATAATAATAATAATAATAATAATAATAATAATAATGAACAGCACTAATTTTAGAGAAAAAAAGAACCAATAAGAAACTCAAATTCATACATATCTAGAATTACACTCCAATAAAGCAGTTATTCATTATGTAAAGAACAGAAAGTCCAAGTCAGACCAATTGATTATTTTATTAAACAAACGCCAAAAATGTGAATGTAAAAACGCTTATCAGTAGATCAAGAACATGATTCGAAAAGTTTGCCTAAACATGACACGGCAGAGGAAAGAAAGAAAATGGCGCAAGGTCTGAGAGCGAGAAATAAAATCGATTCGGAATCAGACGCTTGCTTTTAGTAAGAGTGCAGTGAATTTTAAGTCAAGGCCGCTACAATCACAGTTACACCGTCAAAAATAAATAAATAAATAAACACACACAGTCAGCAGGGAAGGATCTGGAAGGAAAATATTGATCTTACAGAGAAACGTGTGGAAATGGATCATTGTGGGAATGACATGAGGGGACATCACACCCGCTACAAGACAATTACGCACACACACAGGAGGATACACAGTGGCTTTTAAGCACTTAGCAGTTCCGGTCATTTGGCTCTGCAGATCCTCACACACACACACACACACACACACACACACACACACACACCCCCCCAGCGCGTGACTTGATTATGAATATAGTACCACAGTGACCATTCCAAATAAACACATCCCTCATTTCTGGGGTCCACTGTCACTGGAGCAGGGACCTAGAGGCTCCTTGGTGGCACCTCCGAAAACGTCCACGTCTCGATCCGTCCACGATACCACGTTCCCGAGCAGCACAGGCACGCCACAGGCCGCCAGGGTGCTGATCTCAGCCGGCGACAGCACACGGTCCCACAGGTTAAACAGAGACAGCTCGCCCACCAGAGCTTGGGAGGCATCAAACTGTCCTCCTGGCGTGTCCTGAAGCACAAGAGACACACGTTTACTGGAACGTTTCAGACAACTTCCTTCCTAATTGAATCTTTTAACTTTGTACTGTTCCAAGAAATGCTTAAAACGTGCCATTGTTGATTTGTGTTACAGAAGGGTTGGACAAAAGTGTCCAAAAGTGAAACAGAAGACAAGACAGGTTTCAAGATTTCATTCCAATCCCACTGAAAGGTAACCCTGCTTCCTCTACATCTGCCTTATCTACTTCTGGAGGGAAAGTGGTTAAGAATTATTGTTGAAGAGTTCATAACCTCTCGCTTTCATTATCCGCAACATCACCTGAGGTAAAAGTCTCTCCCGAGGCTTATCTTCTCTTCATGCCACTGATCATCGCTGAGGAAGTAACCACAGATTTGTTCACTCTGTTGCTTCCCAAATTTAAATCGATAACATTTCATATGTAGCAACATAATTACCACAGCGTGATATTTACTGTGAGAGGAAATGTCAGTTAGCTCGCTAGCTAGGTTTTCAACATGATCAAGAAGACCTGATGATCATGACCATGACCGTAGGCAAGGCAAGATTAGAAAGTAAGCTTTAAAAAATGATATGTTGTTTTGGGTGAATTATATTTGACCAAATCTGTGGTCAAATATAATTGACAGCAATACTAGTATATTTTCAGCCATAGCCATATCTAAAAGGTTTTCCTTCCAGACTCTTTGTACCCCATGGTTACATCTCACCTGTTCTTGCCCCAGAACCAGCACACCCCCTGCCCTGATTGGATGCCATGCTGACAGCCCTTCACCCCGCCCCTTGAGCTTGCCGCCTTGATAGGCCTTCCAGACACCATCACGGAGAGTCCAGCTCACACACACGTGCTGCCAAGTGCCAGGTGGGAACATCAGGGGTAACTGTGCAACCTACATAGGAGGAGACACAACAATATAATGGTTTAACATTAAGGTAAGGACTGGAATTGGTAGAGGACCGGACTTCTTTGCTAGTATGTAGTGCAGTTTGAGTCCTTTTACTTGGATTCTTCCTGGTAACTCATCTTCTGGATGGGACACCAGTCCATCTTAGGGCACACATTCACACCTAGGGGTCAGCAATCCATCTACTGCCATGTTGACCCCAGAGGACACCAACCAGACCTTGGGAATGAACCAGGAAGTGTGGAGCTGTGAAGCAGCAAAACTACCTGCCACACCACGGTGTCAACTTTGTTGATAACCACATTAGCATAAATCAAATTAACCAAATTCCTTTCTCATTGTCATTTTCCTCTTTAAAAGTGAAGCCATGCTCAGTGCTAGCTTGCTTCTATTGCTAGCTCAATGCTCAGTTTCAGCGTTCTTGGCTACCTATCCAGATCCTCTAGTTAAGTTTGTCCAGGAGTACTAATATGTACATGTTATTAAACAAGAAGTACATACTATTTGTATTCCCTTAAACAGGTATTTAACTGAAAGTGAAGCCATGTCTCGTCACGTGTCCCACCTTAGCATTAATAAGCAGCTCGGCTGGATTATGGACACCTTGCAGGAGAACGAGCTCGTTGGGCTGCTTGTCCACGGCGTATGAGAACGGTGTCCCGATCCCGCTTTCGGTCGCCTTCAACCACACGCAAGCCGTGAAGGCGTACATCTCCGGAACGTTCCGTCTCACCAAGCCGTACATGTAGTTGGTCCGCATGGGGAAGGAGAGCTTGTAGCCCTGTGGGAAACTCTGACCTGTAAAACCTGGGAGGAAAAATCGGAGCCACGTTACGACCAAGTCACTGGTCAGTTCTAAATGATGTACTTGCATTAGAGTATCCCAGTGTAGCATGCTGATATGATGATATACGATACCTAGGTTTTTGCTAATCATGGTCACACGTTGTCGCAAGAACATATCAATACATATATAAATCTCGCATCATCATCAAATAGCTATTGAATTCTCAAATCTGATTGGTCAGGAGGGGAGTGATTACTTTTCAGCAGCTCAGTTCTGGCTACAAGGCGAATCACAGGTTTATGTACTGTAATAGGCGCTTGTTCTAATGTTACTGTTTTTATGGTAACAGCTAGTATTGTAAGACTAACAAGGAACAAATGAAAATCGTGTTGTGGTTTAACAACGAAAAACTTATAACAATTTGACTTGAGGTTTTTAGTAAGGAGTCCCCAATGTTAGTGTTGCAAGAGTGAGAAACCACTTTCTAGGTTCTCTGTAATATGTCAAGCTGCATTTTTGTCTGATGAACCTCAAGCAAGGGAAAAACTTTGAGTGAAAAAGTGATTTTGTATTATTCTACGATCTTTATTTATCTCACGGTTTCTTTGTCATGTTTGGAGATTCCTGTTGAACTGCCGTTTGGATAGATTTAAATTCTGACCCCCCCCCACCAGATTAAATCCTCACTTTGCTCCAGCTCTGAGACACGCTCCTGCAGCGTGCTGATGCCCTGGTCGATGTGCTGGTGGTGGTTCTGTGTCTCTTTGCGTAGGTTCTTTCTTTCCTCCTCCAGCTGCTTTACCTTCTGCACGAGCTCTCCGCCCACATCCTCCACCCGCCCACCAGGCTGGCCCAGTGCCAACCTCATGCCAGTGGAGCCTGCTGCCACCTCCGAGTGGTTCAGCAAAGCAGGCACCATCTCCAGCTAAGGGCCAGAGAGAAACAGAGAGAAAAGAGAGAGAGAGAGAGAGAGAGAGAGAGAGAGAGAGAGAGAGAGAGAGGTTACATATTCCAGTTCTCTCAAATCAACATTATTTTCCATGTTTTCACTGCAATAACATGCACAACCCTCAACATTTTTGCCTTCTGATCTGATCTGTTTGACTCCTGAGCGGGATTTCTGCATTTCAGACCGGATCGGTCGAAGGTGATAAATTTGATTCATCTGATTTGAACATTGGATCAGATCCACTGTACAAACCGGAACTTAATCCTGTCTGTGACTAATGGATCATACGATAAGTGAAAGCCAGGAAATGAATCAATATCAATTTGGCTTGGCTGCTGAATATCTCACTCCTAAGTGTAAGGTGACAGCTCTGTCTCACACACACTCACACACACACAGACACACACACACAGACACACATACACGCTTATAATTTATGCATGTGTTTTTCCCCTATCATCAAAGACTTTTATAGAATTACAGGGAGCAGCAAAGAGAGCGAACCAAAATATCGAGTTCAGGCACTGGAGTTACATTTGCTATAAACGAGTTCCAAGAAATCGATGAACCTCTGAGGTTCTTCTGAAATCCACCAAATCAATTCTACTCTATTTTATTTATATAGCCCTTTTATGGTCATTAAGCAGCTTTACAGAAATCCTGGATAGATTTAGGAATCCCTTGTGAGAAACCTGACTCTGAAGAGAACAGTATCCCAATAGTGGGATAATTCATTATTCTTTCACTACACAGCTCTACACTATAGAATGGATCTAAAGCATTTCTAAATAATCCTGGATTATAAATCACCCCAAAATGTGTTTTTTAGTGAATTAATATGTAGATTATGAAGGGAAAACCTTTTACACGCGTAGAGTATAATAAAGTTGGACCATAGTAATATAGTGTAGGCCCAGTAAGGCAGTGTGAGATTAGAATAATATAGAAATATATGGAAATATGGGATATGTAACATTATTATAAAAAAAAAAAAAATACTATTAGGCTACAGGGTTATGGATCTAAGCCTCTGACCTCTAGCTTCTCGATGCGGTCTTTGAGCTGGAGGATGGCTCTCTCGAGCTCCTCGACAGCCCGGGCGGTGTGCAGTTGTGCGGCGGCGGACTCCCGCACGCCATCCCCGGCCATGAGGCGGCGCCGTGCGGGCCATGATGTGGCGGCTCCGCGCTCCGTCACGGTGCGCTCGTCCAGCAGCGCGCTCTCGCACTCGGCGAGTTTGCCGGTGAGCTCGACGATCGTCTTGCGGTCAGCGGCGATCTGCTCGCTCTGCAGCGCCACGGTGCGCCGGAGCTCCTCGGCGGTCGTGCTCAGGGCACTCCAGTCTTCCTCGTCATACTCGGCCTGCTGTTCCACCTCTTTGTCGCGTCTGCGGCGCTTCATCGCGCATTCCCCGGGCGGTACGGGCGAGCACAGGAGGCGGCTGAAGGTGAAGCGCTGCGGACTGCCTCCGGCGCTCAGCTCGCCCAGGAGCGGCGTTTCGCGGCCCGTCCCTGCGCCCGTCAGCGTCTTCCGTTCGCTCGTGTCTGCGCCGTACAGCGCTCCCAGCGAGCCGCTGGGGACCGGGGACGCGGTGCCGTTGGCCGCCGCGGGAGGCTGCAGGGCGGCGGCCGGGGCGCGCGAGTAAACGCTCGCCACGATGCACACGAGCGCGCCGAGGAACGCGACGGCTCCAGCCCCCGCCACGACCGCAACAAATTTCATCTCAGCCGTTACCGATTTTTCCTCGTGACGCAGGCCCCTGCAACGTCTCAGCAAAATCTCTACGAACCGCGTTTCGATTTTAAAAACAAAAGGGAAATCTTATCATGCGTTGCTTTTTAATCTCTCCCGATTGCCCTTCCGTGGACTGTGGATATTTATTAAACGACTCTGTGATGAAGCGATCTCTCCTGCCCCGGCCTGCGCGCCTCGTCACTCATCTACGCTCCTTCTTCTTCTCCTCCTCCTCCTCTTACCTTACGCGTTGCTTAGCACCCGCGCACTGGTTTCCATGGACACGCGGCGAGGGATGCTGAAAGGCGTGAACAGGTAAATACGAGCATCTTTAATAGTCATGACCAGAAATGATGTGAGCACCTTGGTGTCTGTACACGTTTTCCTTTACTGAGGTTTTTTATTCTCAAACTGTCACCTTTTATACCTTTACCAAGGAAGGTGCATGTTTGTGTAGCGCCGAGGTTTTACTTTAGAAAACATTTATGTACCTTAAATGATCGGTATTTTGTAATATTATCAAAAGCAAACAATTTCTTTCGAGCTAAATGAAATAGTGGCCTATAAAATGTTGAACAGGGTCACACACGCCAGATGCACAGCTGGCACAGGAACAGGAGGAGCTGGCATCTGTGGCTGGGGATAAAGACGTCTCCGCTGACCTCAAACTGCTGAAACCGGAAAAAAGTTTCTGGGAATTGATGATGATGATAAACATATGACCTAACTCGTATTCAGTAAGTCGCACAGCACCAATTTCCCAGTTTTGGATCATTGTTGACGAATTACAAAGTCAGGCTTTGTCTCCATCCCAGTCTTTATTATCAGAAATTCAAAACTTTACAGTTTATACTGTGTTCACTTTGTGATATTTTCTATAAAACAAAAACAAAAAATTCCAAGAAGTAACAAAGATTTTGGATATTAGTGAATGAGCACAGATCCAGAGGAAATGTGTTGCTCATTTATCAGTTAATCGGCTGCATGTCTCGTGTAATGCTGCATCACGTGTATCAGAGGATTTTATTTTAAGGAGAAAAGGAACAGAAAAGGAACATTGACATCCGAGTCCAGGAGAGTTTCCACAGTACAGCTGCTGTCTTTTTCTTTTTCCTACACATTCATTTCAAATATACTGTATCAAACCTTTGCGTGTTGTAAATAAATAAACATATCATTTGTTGCATCAAATCGTTGCAAAAAAAGTATACAGCACTTTCTCCACAGAGAAAAAAGAAAACATACAATCCAACAAAAGGTCAAAAGTCCAGCCACTCTCCCATGTACACGCAAGTGGATGGTGAGATTTCACCGCCTTCGTGGCAGTCGTCGAACACCTGCAGAAAAAAAATTCCATGTTCAAATTAGATTTAAATATTTAAGCAAGCGTTAATTATTGTATGTTAGAGGTCAGGATGCTTACGGGCTATACCTTGTTTGACAGAGGTGCCAATATTTTTGTGCAGCAAGGATTGTCGTAGTAAAACACTGACGCGAATGTTTGGTGAAACTGATATTTAATAATGAGCAGCTTTGTCTTTTTTTTTTTTTTGAGCAAAGCCAATAGCCCCGCCCACTTGTTTTCTATTGAATCACAAGGTAATGGATGTCAAGCGTCCTTTCCCTTCAGCGAAGAGCCTGGTGACTGTTATTAGCCCAGCAAGTTGAAAAATGGTGAAATTTGTATTTTTTTAGGTATCAGAGGAAAGACTGTAAATGCTAAACCATAAATATTGGCACCTCTAGCTGGTGTAAATCCCTGTTCTGGGGTATTAACTGTCTGGTTGTAGCTTGTAGTTCCTAGATACCATTTTGGATCCAGGAACTACAAGAATTCACGGCTTTTAAGGGTGACTAGCTTCCATAAATGATATAATCCTTGCTCTGTGCTCAGTGTTTGTTGTTGTAACGTTTACCGGGCAAAGACCGCAGGGCGTTTTAACCAGGCCTGTGGGCTGGATGATGGCGTTCACACCCCTGTAGAGCTTCATCTGCCCGTCCACGCAACCTACTGTGCCCTCTTTAGCCGCGATGATGGTCATTTCTACCTTCCCGTCATAGATCAGTGTGTTCAGGATGGTCTCAATGTCCTCCATAGACAGATCCACCTACAACAGAAATATTACCGTGACTCCAAATTTCATTTGGTAAAAGTGGAGATTTAATACATGTATGGTCATGCCTTGCTAATTCCCAGCTCGCAGATGTACTTCCAGACTTCATATGAGGTGGCAAATGAGCTGTTTCTCTGCACCATCGGACTCTGTTTACTGTCTCTCGCTGCTTCTGCCTGGAACACAAAAAAAAAGTTGCAGGCTTTCAACACACTTCCTCCTGATTGTCTTTACTCTTCTACACCTGTATACTGTAATGATATCTAATCCCACTATCTCAGGGATACTTCATGTCATCTCAGGGATACAAATGAAATGACTTTGAGCATGCGTAATTTGGCACACCGGCCTTGACTCACAGCATTCATGACTCTAATTCATTCTTTTCTGTTTTTTCTTTACATTCAGGTTGTTTTACATTTCCACACAGACTCTGCATCCTGCATTTGGTACAACTAGAAAAATGGAAACAGTATTTTAGACCCTGGGAGCAGTCCAGTTAATCGCAAAGCTCTGCCCCTACTAAGCCCCACCTCCTGAGTGTAAACTCTTATTTGTTTTTAATATTCAGTACATGATATCAAAACACTTGTTTACAACCACTTACAGTGGTTTTCAGTGAATATTTAAGTGCTTCTATCCTTTTTCATCTGCAGACTCACTGTGTTTCAGGTGTGTGCCTATGTGTGTGTGCGGTCATGTGGTACATTGTATATGCTCATTTCTATCAGAGACTATTGCTGATGCTTTATAGGACATTAGGGGGAAAAAAAAAAAGACTACGAAGACCAGTTAAAGAAGCATGCTTGCGATTTTCCTGACCTTACTCTGCAGGAACTTAAAGCACTGCTGGTTCAGAACTTCCACAAACTCAGACTCGAAGTCCTGATCGCTGTACCATGCTCCTCCTGTAACCGAGCGGTCCGGCTGCAGGTTGTACAGCATGTACACCTTCTTCTTCGAGGCCTGGACACAACAAAACAAGCGTTTTAAGACAATTAAAAGCTTCAGATTTGGATCTGGGAACTCCAAAACAGCACTTTCTTATTCGATCAACTCACTGCGACAGACTTGACAGCTTTGATCAACTTTTTGCTCTCGAGGTTCTTCAGGATTTTATTGATCTCGGTCAGGGGGAGGTTGCTTTTATAGCGGATTTCTCGACTCCAGATCCCTGGAAACACATGAAACTATCACAAGAGCGCTCTGTCTTGCTATTTCAGTAAGACTTATATGAATAAATGCAGAGCGTTTAAAAGAAATTGGAAAAGGATATTTAATTCCTTTACCTTTATTTCCTGCATCCTCAATGATCTGGTAAACAAGCTTCTCCTGGTTGTCAGAGCCCTTCATTTTGCTAAAAAAACAATAATACATCAGAATTGGAAATACACGCCTGGACGATATGCCATTTTGTGAAGAAGTGACTTTACCTTGCTGACAGATTGTCCTTTAACCGGTACAATAAGCCATTGCTGTTTCTGAGGAGATCCAACTGGCCCTGTGTGATACAGGGATCAACAAAACTCTGTATTGTTGCTATCAATGTGTATATATACATTGATATTTTTTTTATATATATATATATATATATATATATATATATATACATACATACATACACACACAACGTTCCAGATTAAAGGCCAATTTATTAGGTACACCCCACTTGAGTTAGTGACTGCATACCTTCACGATCTGTGTTCTTTTCATAGGGCCAGTGAATGCCCTAAAGCTTAAAAAAAAGTGAGCTCTAAGTGATGTTAAGTGATTGTCAGATGATTTACCACAGACAGCAGCCGGTTGATGGCCATGGCCCTCTGCTGAGCCTCCACATGCGGCATGTCATTTTGGATGACCTGATCAGTGATTCCTTGTGGAAACTGCTGACACAGCTCCTTTATTCTTAAATGACACACACAAGCATCATATACACATTAATCCTGCTCTCTTACTGCACTAGTGCACTACATACCACATGTCAATGCAGGAAAAGAGAAAGACATATGGGATCCATTAAATTAATCTTAACACTCTGTACTTTGAACATTATATCTTATTGTGCAACAAAACTCCAACAGTTTGGTCCACAATAATGCAATTTTACTTCTAGATACACGATATACTAGATATAACTAATAATCCACCAAACGTACCTGTTTTCGATATCCACAACATCCGTGGACTCCTTTTTAACCTTAACATCTGTCATTGTTGGTGTTTCATATAAATATGACAAGACGAGACGTTATAATTGCACTGTGCTAGCAAAACCACTCATTTACTTCAACATAGCAGCGTGTTTTTTTTCTTAGCAACCCGTTTTCGTCTTGACAACCACACCTCCTGATGCGAAGAACTAAATACTACCCAATCATAGTGCAGAATTGTATTACAAGATGAAATTTCAGCCAATCACATTGATGGAGGTGGGATTTTAAGGAGTACGGGTGGGGAAAAAGGAATAAAGCATTTGCAGCGTGTTGCTTGGGTCCTTCCGGGTTAATGCTATTGGTGGCGGACATATTGCCTGTATAAAAGTCGTGTCGGAAAGCTTAGATTTTTTATTTTTTTGAGGGGGTGTTCTAATTGTATTTTGCCCATATAATTTTAATTTGGGATTGACAAAAAAAAAGAAATTTAATATCCCAGAAATTAGCTTTTTATTTATATCTTTTTAATTAATAGTCAACCGCTACGACTACGCTGCGCTAGTTCTGTTAGTAAGACATTTGCGTGAGGTCTGATTTTTTTATTTAAAAAAACATAAATTAATTTAAGATTTCTTACGAACTACAAAAAAAGTGACTGAAATATTACACATGGCATAAATTTACTGTCAGTTAGACGTAATGAGTATTTAACAATAAGAGTTGCGGTTGCTACGGGCGACGCGTTTGACCAATGAGAGCGCGTGTTGTTGTGTAGCCGAGTTGATGAAGGCGTCACTGGATACCAGGTAAACGTTTCTCTTAGAAAATGATCGTAATTTGTTGAGATGCATAGTTATAAATTAATTGAATGCCAACTAAGTTCTTAGATAAATGCGATGCATGTGGTTTGCAATGCTTATACTGAATAAAAACCCTATAGAACCCTATCATGGAGCCAGGGTCTGTCCAGAGAAGACTGGGCATGGACACTAATCCTGTTGTCATACCTTGTAATCCTCTTGTTGTTAATAAATAAACAAAATAAATTCTTCTAGACCATGAGAAGAAGCCATTATGTCAAAAGGAACCAAAAGTTCTGAAACCAGCTGACTGCTTTGAGATTTGCTTGAGAATTTGAGATGATGATGATGATGTAGTTCATTGAATGGTTAATATCACTTCATTGGTCAATCTGTCAATTACATTTATATCCTAGGTAAAGGCTGTGTGATAAATCTATAACTTCCCCTGGATATCACTTATCTGAAAGCTTCAGGATGACTGCAGGTTCTGTTGTGGCTCCATTCATCATTCCCATTCGGATTCCGACTCCTGGGAAAGCCAAGCATGAAGTAGATACCAATACGCCCATCGAGATCAAGTCAGGTGAGTTGCCCCCTATACTGCTCTTATCATCATGTTTATATTTTAATTTGTATTAAAAATAGCAGCATTTTGTTAGCAGTGGTGTGAAAATTACTGAGAAATCATATTTACGTGAAAGTATAGCAAGAGGTAGAAGATTTCCAGACTAAACATACTAAAGTATTACAGACTGAAAAGGCTGCTGTTTTAAAATGTATTAAAAAGACTTCATGTGTTTTTTAACTGATTAAATCAAGCTAATGTCATGTTTTCCTCTGGAAAGTAACTTTTGTTAGTCAGAAAACATCATTCAGTCTGTAAGTTTCCTGCTCATATACACTATATTGCCAAAAGTTTTGGGACACCCCTCTAATTCATTGAATTCAGGTGTTGTTTTTCAGGGCTTGGGCTCGGCCCTTTAGTTCCAGTGAAAGGAACTCTTAATGCTTCAGCATACCAAGACATTCTGGACAATTTCATGCTCCCAACTTTGTGGGAACAGTTTGGGGATGACCCCATCCTGTTCCAACATGACTGCACACCAGTGCACAAAGCAAGGTCCATAAAGACATGGATGAGTGAGTTTGGTATGGAGGAACTTCACAGAGTCCTGACCTCAACCCCATAGAACACCTTTGAGATTAATTAGAGCAGAGACTGTGAGGAAGGGGCCATCCCCAAACTGTTCCCACAAAGTTGGGAGCATGAAATTGTCCAAAAACTCTTGGTATGCTGAAGCATTAAGAGTTTATTTGACTGGAACTAAGGGGCTAAGCCCAACCCGTGAATTCAATGATTTGAGGGGTGTCCCAAAACTTTTAGCAATATAGTGTACATGCTACATAATTTGCTAATGAATTAATCAGAAATAAAAGTATCCTGTAAATATCCAGCATTTGCCATTAGCTAGAATTTGACCATGAGTAGCTAAATTCAGTGTGTGATATAAAATGTTTCCTTTTTTTCAGTCTTTCCCATTTTCGACTTTTACCTAAGAGTTGTTACCTCTGTTAGCAAGTCAGCTAATAAGAGTGATATCCAGTTGATATGATAACCTAGTGTAATGGCTAGCTAGTTTATATCTTTCTCACATTTGTTGAGTAAGCTGAAAACTTTAAGTATATATTTTCAATCTTGGGTGAAGATTTTGACTCGAAATATACTTCAACAACAACTGTTACCTCAGTTGTTGCACTTTTACCTCAGCATATGTTGCCAAATCTTATTTTAGTTTGTTAGCAAGTCAGCTTATATTATACTCAAATTTTATATTAAATTGGCTAGGTAGTGTAAATCATAGTAAATCATAATAAAATAAATCTTTTATTTTTTATTTATTTTTGTTGAGTAAATTAAAGAGTTTATACTTTTTTAAACTAGATTGAAGAATGTGATTTAAAGCTACAACTACAGCTTTTACCTCAGAGTTGTTGCTAATGTAATGCCTAGTGTAAATCTTCAAGTAATAGTAATGTAATAGCAAGCTGGTTTAAATCTTTTTCACATTTGTTCAATAAATTGAAGAGTTTATACTTTTTTTTTTTAACTTGAATGAAGAATTTTTAGCTATCCCGCCAACTTAGTTTGGTAGCAAGCCAGCTATTAAGCATGCTTTCTAGTTAGCTAGCTAATGACTAGGGTAAATTTTATTGTAATGGCTAGTGTCTTTCTCATATTCGTTGAGTAAAGTGAAGAGTTTATACTTCTTTATACTATTATATTATGATTTTTTTTATACAAACAATATACCTTCAACATTTACCTCAGAGGTATTGTACTTTTACCTCTGCATGTAACATAATCATATTTTAGTTTGTTAGCAAGACAGCTAATAAGCATGCAAGTGGCTAGTGTAATGGCTAGCTAGTGTAAATCTTTCTCCTATTTAAGTAAATTAACAAATTTATTTATTTTTACTTATTTACTATTTTATTTAGAGTGCAGTATAAGACGCTATACCTCTAAACTTTCACCTCAGACCTGCTGTACTTATTTTCATGTAGCATAATTTTATTTTAATTTGTTAGCATTGTTAGCAAGCTAGCTAGAGTAAAACATTCTTATACAGTAAATTGAACATATTCCTTCAACTTTTTACCTCAGAGTTATTGCACTTTTGAGCTATTTTCCTATTGTACAGTGTGTAAGAGATAGTTGTGGGTTTGTAAAACAGTTTGAAACACACTTTTGGTCTTTTTATATTTCAGACAGCCCTGATGTGAGAATCTTCTACACCCTGGATGGCAGTAAACCGGAGTTGGTGCGAAGGCCAGGGCTCGGGGACAGCAGCACATTGAAATACACTAAGCCCATTCGCTTACCCAGTGGCAAAGTGCATGTCAGGGCCATGGCTGTGACCAGGTGCTGTGATTTAAAAAAAAAAAAAAAAATTTTTTAATAAAAAGGATGCTGAGAAAACACCAAAACGTACCTTCCAAATGTTCACAATAAAACAAAATATAATTGTTTACTTAAAAGTTACAAATGACTTTATCTGAAATTAGAAAAAAAACCTTGAGAATGCGTGGCCGTTCCACAACAGGACTGTGGAATGATTTGGAATGCTGTATAGGGTTTAAAGCGGCAATTTGTAACTTAAACTTGCATTAAACATCTAGTTATGTAGATACCTTACATTTATTGTTTCACTCTATTCTTGTGTGATTGAGCTCACATGTTTGTTTGTTTGTTTGTTTTTGTTTTCTGGGTAAATTTTTCTGGCCCTGAAATTAGTTCTACCACTAGCTGTGGCATGGGGTTTCTTCTTTTTTTCCTACTAAAAAGTAATAATTAAAGCACCTCTAATAGTCCTATAGAGTCATTTCAAAGATGATGGTGATTCACAATTTCAGGCTAGTTTCTTTATTCCAGGCTTCTGTTTAAACTTTTTCTGGCCCTGAAATTAGCTCCACCCACAGTTTTCTTCTTTTCCTTAAAATGGTTGAGTGACTACAAATGTAATGTAATTTCAGACAAGTCTTAAAAAACTGATGTTTTGTGATGAACGTGACATGTATTGGTATGTTTCTTTATTTCAGCTGTTTATATTTTTCTGGCCCTGAAATGAGCTATTGTCTTTGGTGAAATAGAGCTGCTTAACAGAAGGGGGTGGGTTTACATTCATGGGCGGGGTGGGGGGTATGAGGGTCGGGATTAGTAAGGCTTGTCAGTGTTTTTAATACAATTGCAAAGTTCAGCAATGCTTTGTTGCTGGTCACAAAATGCATACTGCTCCTTTAAACATACTTAAATCTTTTCAGATTTTGAAAACTGGTGTTTTCGAGCAGCACAATGACAGTTACATGTTCCTCTCTTTCTGCAGCGATGAAAGACAGAGTGCCATTGTTACGAAGGTCTTCATGGTGGATTGTGTGCCATCTGAGCTCCAAGAACCCTCTGAGGACAATCAGGAGAGCTCTGTAAACAGTTTGGCGCAAAGTGACTTCAAACATGTCAGTGTTGCTCTTATCTATGTTGTCTATGTCTTATGTCTATGTTGTATTTTAACCCGCTATTAAAGATACTGTAAATTCATATAATAGTGGATGAGTTTAACCCAGTGTTTTTCTGAATGTACTTCAGGAGCAGGTGAACGGTGATGGAGATGTTTCTGCAAAACATTTAGGTACACCACAGTAGTAGTTCTGGCTACCACAATTAACTATCTATAAATTAATATCAACAACGTCATTGTAATTCTTTTTACATTTTTTTAGTTATTTTCTTAAGAGATGGAATATCTGCTGACTCGTCTTTACATGTTTTGTTCTGTGCTAGACTCAGCACGGCGCACTCGGAAAGGCCCGCGTTTTCTGTCCCAGCGCTTACAGACCACATCGGTAGCCCTGCCCACAAAACGCCCACAGGTAAGAATACCTGAGTGCTTCTCACTCAGGGCACAAACCGACATATGTGTGGTGAGGACGTTCCCAAAAAATGCCTCAGGTTCATCAAGTCTGTTTTGACCCAGCGCTTAATGTTATAAGTGAAACATTCTAGCACGTTCTAGCCTGCTCACATTGACAAAAACTTTCAAAATAGGATATGAAGGCTATGAAATAAGCTGTAAATCGTGTTCAGTTTTCGTCTTATTGACTTTAAGTGGGAGAAAAAATGGAGCTGAGGGAACAACCGTTTAAAGCTCCTATAAAGTAAACTAAAACAGGAACTTTGTTTCTTTAATAGAACTATAGAAGGAAAAATCTCCACTTCATTCTAGGACGCTTCACACCATCCTGTTGGTGATTATTTTTCTGAAACATCACCCCATAGACATTAGCTTCTGACACTGACGTTAGCTTCCTAATAAGTAAATGTAGTTTCCTCACTTAGCCACTTTATTAGATAAATGCTTCTAAAACCCACGGTGTATTATTACACAAGCTATTATTACATTCATTTGTTTTAAGTATCTTTTGTTTTTATTGTTTCAGAGTGCAGGAGATGGAGATGGCCTTCTCAAAAACCTGAACAGCACACAGATATCTCGCCTCCAGAGAGAAACCGATTTTCTAAGGTAAGAGAAAGGAAGAGTGGCATTGATGACTTTTTATGACATAAAGGGGACATTAAGAAGGAATGGTCTATCATCATCATCATCATCATCAACAAAAAAAAATGTTTAATTCAAGTGAATAAACCTCTAGGCTCTTGTATCACATGCATAATTTGGTCTATTTTTCTGAGCATGCAGGTGTTTTAAGTGTTTGAGCCACCGGCCCTCGGACCCCTTCGCCCGGTTCTGCTTGCATTGCGGAGCTCCGGTGCCTCCGATCCCAGGACAGAGACTGCCTCCTACGGAGGGTGGGCAGGTATGTACAGGTTTGCTTTAATGTACAGAGATGCAGGTTTCAGCCTTGCACTGCACCAGTCATCTTTTTTCCCCAAAGACGTACATACCTGAGAATACCGGTGTTCCTATTAAAGTGACACCAGTGAGTGTGAATAGAAAAACTATGTTTGCTTTGGTAGCTTCAGATACCTAGTAATTGTGTGTGTGTTTGTGTGTGTGTGTGTGTGTGTGTGTTGCAGATGATCCTGTGTGTGCAGTGTAAGAGCATGGTGCCAGCGAACATGTCCTCATGTGTGGTGTGTGAGGCTCCTATTTCCCCACAGCTTCAACCACAGGCCAGCCTGAAGCTGCAGGTATACAAGACTGAACACACACACACACACACACACACACTATCAGAGAATAAGAGTGCACCTAAAACATCCTTATAATATAGAACAGCTCTAGAAATCAACACTTCACACACCTACATAATCCATCTCTAGTAGCCTGAAATGCTGCTGTGTAGCTGAAATAGCTCCCACACACTCAGTCACATTCACACTCGCAATCGCTCTTTATATACCTGGATGCTGTAAACTTGCTACTGAAAGTAAAGAATTGCACTGAAAGAAATATCTACAATCATCCGGTGATCTCTTTCCACTCTTGTAGGGCAAACTGATCTGTCCATCATGCGGCACAGGAAACCCTGCCCACATCACCTACTGTGTGACATGTGAGACCAGACTATCTCAAGCCAGCACTGTAAGATTCTGTCAGGTCTATGCTAATCAGATAATTCATAGTTAATATGTTTTCAATTAGAAATACAGATCAGATTTGTCTATTCATCTGTTTTCTAGCCTGTGTTGAGCGGACAGCGAGCTCCTCCTCTACCGTCCTCGGAAGGGAAGATGGTTCCCTGCTCCAAATGTAACAGAGTGAACCACTCGGATGCTCGATTCTGCGACTGGTGTGGCACTAAGGTGATCACGCAACCCAGTAACAATTCAGAAACCGAATCATTTTAGTCCTCTTATACCACAATGCTGCTTTTTTTTCCCCTCCAGCCTGGCCATGCAGCCAAGTATCTGACCTGTTCTAAATGTGGAGCAAGCAGTCACCCGTATGCTAACTTCTGTGGAAGCTGTGGCGTGTTCCTGGAAGGTCCACCCAGAGGGTCTGGCAGCAGCTCGCAGCCGAGTGCGCGAGAGGACATGCTGGAACCCGAGCAGGTATAACACACGCCTGCCACACCTTGTGGAAACAGAACTGATTTAAACATTTCCAATAACTTGCAGCCTCATCGTTTATAAAACCACTTTCTTTAGAGTTTATCTACACGTCATGTTCCGGTAGCGAGCATGATGAGGGGTGTGGACGCGCAGACCCAGACTGCTGGCCTCTTCTATCCCTCCAGCGCTGATCTGCAGAAGCGGAGCCAGCAAAGAGAGGCGGAGCTTAGCAGACAGGGGAAGATGAGTGACAGGAAGCCTTTGCTCTCAGCTGTCAGTCCTGGACGAGGTAACATGCACCGTTATGTCCAACACAGTACACAGTATTTTTCATACGTTAGAAGGCTGCTAGGAATTCTGGCGCCCCAGCAAGGGTTGATCATCACAACAGCTACTATCGACAGTTTTTATTTTCTGGGGGTCTCATTGTTCCTCTTATGATATTCAGTATGCGTATAATACTAATAAATATTCACTATGCACCTGGTGTGTGTAGGATTCTGGAGGAAGCAGCTGGATCACATCTGCGCTCACCTGCGCAGTTACACGCAAAACAATAGTGAGTTCAGAGCACTGGTTGGAGAGCCGCGGATGGGCAGGGTGAGACCTCAAATAAAGCACAAAGAACATTGTGTACTTTTTTTGTACAAGAAAGTACAGATAATGTTACAAAGAAACCACAATTTCCTCTTCCACCTGAATGTGAAAATAATAATAGTTTTATTTTTGCTTATTTTTGTATCCTGTCCATCCTCCATATTAAAACTTGCATAATGAATCACTGGAAAATTGGCTTAATGTAACAACATGTCTTCCTTCATTACTACACATCTTATAAAATAGCACTTGATCCAGTATAGACAGTTAGCATACCTACATTTCTTCTGGATATTTTTTTCTTTTCTAGCTGATCTCTGCTGTGATTGAAGAGGACAGCTACGAGGTCAGCCTGCGCGTTAACTTCATCTTGGCTCCTCCAGACAGATCCAGGGTAACTACATACTTTACTGTGGTTATTTTCATGACTCAATGACTTGCTGTATACTGCACATACAAAATGTTGTGTGTGTGTGTGTGTGTGTGTAGTCATCGCCAGCAGTGCAGCTGGATGGATCGTTGCGTGAGAAACTTAATCTCAGTGATGTTACTGAGGGGAGGAGCAAGCTAACCACCAGCCAGACCAGCCTAGCTACATGTACGTATAATAAAATACACTGAATACTATATCTATGCTAAATATTCTCTGAATGTGCATTACACTCACATCTTTGTTAGACAGAATTTTAAGTGTTGCAACTGCTGCATTATCAATCATTTGGGCGATCATTTAAAATAACTATTGATCCTATATAAAATACTTTACTGAGACGAGGGAAGATGCACGATATTGCCAAAAGTTTCGGGACACTCCTCCAAATCATTGAATTCAGGTGTTGGTTTTTAGGGTTTGGGCTCGGCCCCTTAGTTCCAGTGAAAGAACTCTTAATGCTTCAGCATACCAAGACATTTTCTGGACAATTTCTTGCTGTTTCTAGCTAACTTGAAACGTATGTGTTTGTGTAAGCAGTGAGTGAAGCCACAGCGCCTGGAATGAGTGCTAGGAACTGGAAGAAGAGCTGCACTTCAGCTACCAATGAGCAATCGCCTGTTAGTACTTTTTTTTCTTTCTCTCTCTCTCTCTCTCTCTCTCTCCCCCACACACACACACACACACACACACACACCCCCCTGACTTATATACTTGCATAAGATGTCGCAAACACTTTTTTTTTTCTTGTCTTCACAGGTATCCAAAGACAGCCTGCTACTGAGGGAGGTGGGGCCAGAGGGGCGGAGCCGAATCTCAGTGGTGGAGCAGCTCTTAGATGAGGCAAGAATTCGTTTTTCACTACTCCAAACCCATAGCACGTTCACACAACATTCGTTAACTTTACAGTTATTTATTTATTTTTTACAAATGAATGATCGGAACAGTTTTGGTAGTAAAGCATTAAGAATAACTTTTTTTTTTTTTTTGGTCAGGGTGCCAACCCGTCATGCCTGGACAGCCACGAGCGTCCACCTCTTGTTTCAGCTGTGCTAAACGGACACCATGACGTCATCCCTATGCTGGTACAGAAAGGTGCAGATGTTGACCAGCTTTCAGGGAAGTGAGTAACTCATCCTGTTGCTAACTGAATGATGATGCTGATGATGTAATGGCATTTCTATACATTAAAAAGAACGCTTTTTAAAGTATAAAAACGTATAAAAACGCTTTTTAAAGTATAAAAACGTATAAAAACGCTTTTTAAAGTATAAAGTATAAAAGAACGCTGGAGGCACTAATTTTTTGGAGATGTGGTTGAGACTAGAGGCTTAAATGGTTTTACATAATAATGAAATCCTAAAGGATGCAACATCCTTTAGGCGCCTGCTAGCCCCACCCCTTTTTTCTGTCAAGTAGTAGCTTCATCCAGGTCCTGGAAATGTCTTGTTTTGAATTTTTAGTGTGAACAAATGGCTCACTCTATTTATTCTACACAATAGTGTAAAATAGTGCACACGTACACTATATTGTCAAAAGTTTTGGGACGTCTGCCTTTACATGCACATGAATGTAATATGGAGTTGGCCCACCCTTTGCCGCTATAACAGCTTCAACTGCGCATAGAAGCGCATTTGTGAGGTTAGGCACTGATGGTGGACAAGAAGGCCGGGCTCGCAGTCTTCGCTCTAATTCATCCCAAAGGTGTTCTATGGGGTTGAGGTCAGGACTTTGTGCAGGCCAGTCAAGTTCCTCCACACCAAACTCACTCATCCATGTCTTTATGGACCTTGATTTGTGCACTGGTGTGCAGTCATGTTGGAACAGGAAGGGGTCATCCTCAAACTGTTCCCACAAAGTTGGGAGCATGAAATTGTCCAAAATGTCTTGGTATGCTGAAGCATTAAGTCTTCCTTTCACTGGAACTAAGGGGCCGAGCCCAACCCCTGAATTCAATGATTTGGAGGGGTGTCCCAAAACTTTTGCCAATATAGTGTATGTGGTTTGGGATGATTTCTGTTAGCACACTACTGTTGACATAACACTGTATGTAATCTGCATGATCTTGTAGCTCTTTACCCTGAAGTGTATTGTGTGGGTCTGTGAGACTACCTAGAAATTATTTTGGTAATCTGGACCAGCATCCCATTATGCCGACTTTCATACAGATGTAACTGCTAATTAAATATTGATTAATGGTAAACATGGCTGTGCAGGATGAATAACAGCGCCCTGCACGAGGCTGCAGCTTTGGGGATCGACGGCTTGAGGAGTGCAGAGATTCTGCTCGGGTGAGAACTGAACTAACTTCAGTATATACTAATAATAGTATATTTTCAAACTTTGCTTCTCGACCTGTTCAGCTCCTTCGTTATACTGTGCAGTTCTGTGCTCTTGGTAGTACTGATATTCTATGACCAATGCATGCTGTGAGCATCATGGAGTAGAACTAATCTAGCTGCTGGATCTCTGCTCCTCTTATGCTTTCAGATGCAATGCAAGCTTGAGAACACTGAATAACCATGGTCAGACACCGTACAACGTGGCCGAGGCTTCAGGCTGCAGCTCGATGCTCTCACTATTCTCAGCCCATGGGGGACGGGGCGGGATCATCACCCGGAGCTCCTCTGGACTCGACACGTTCTCTTAAGTAAGCAAGAGAAACCAGCTGAATATGTGGACTCCTTTGCGGTACAGAAAAAAAATCTGGAAAGACCTAATAGCTGTTTTAACTTAAAGAGCTCAGATATGACCAAATTATTTAGGACCATCATTTTCTGATTTTTAGCTTGTGATTTTCTGAAATGTAAATTATATCAGAACATATTAGCAGAGCAGAGAAATTCTCTCATACTTGCCAGAGGGAGGGTGAAAAAAAGTTATGAATGCACGGCTCTAGATTCGGGCTAATGTGTGAATTCTTGGTATAAGTTATCACTTGTATAAAGAAAACATTCCAAAAGTGTTTCTAATTCATGATGCAGATATGCCAATCAGAGTAACTCCGAAGATTCCTGGAAGCCCCACTCCTTTTTTCCCCATTATCTCACATTAGTAATGGTTTGCCTGGTGTGAGTGATTTTGAGGTTTTGCTTGTGTAAATTAGTGAATAATTCCATTCTGTGGTGTAAAATAAATCAGAAGAGCTCCATGCCTTATTGGTCTGTGATGGTAAAATTCCCGGTTTTTTTTTTTTGGATTTATTTTTTGCAAATAAAAAAAAAAAAGAAGAAATTTTTCAGGCTGTGAATACATTTTAACATTGTACACTTAAATGACAAGACACATCCATAATATTGTCTCTTCCCGCCAACAGCCCAGTCCAGTCCATTTGAATGTCCAGTTAGCGTCTAAGTCGCAGGAAGAATGCGTGACGGCACTCTTTACTATCCACTGGGTAATATTTATCGTAGAAGTCCAAGATGTATTCCTCAGCCTTGAAGCCGAACTTCTGATACAGCAGCATGGCTGGGTTGCTGGCGGAAACGTGAAGGGTGACGTCCTTTCCCATGCACGTCTACAAAAGGACAAGACTTCTTTAAGTGGAGTTATGTAGTAGATTATGGATATGTTACATTCATTCATTGTCTACCGCTTATCCGAACTATTCTCGGGTCACGGGGAGCCTGTGCCTATCTCAGGCGTCATTGGGCATCAAGGCAGGATACACCCTGGACGGAGTGCCAACCCATCACAGGGCACACACACACACTCACGCAATCGCACACTACGGACAATTTAGAGATGCCAATCAACCTACAATGCATGTCTTTGGACTGGAGGAGGAAAACGGAGTACCTGGAGGAAACCCCCAAGGCACGGGGAGAATATGCAAACTCCACACACACACACGGCGGAGGCAGGAATCAAACCCCCAACCTTGACTAATGACCAAGCCACCGTGCCGATATGTTACATAAGAACTGTAAATATTTTGATATTATGATCATGCTTTAGTGACAACGTCTATAGTTTTTAAACTAAATACCATAGCATTTCAGCTTGGTTTGTTTTGCTTTGTGGTACGTTTCTGTCTCTCACCTGAATCAGATGATAAATCATGAAGGTTGCGATCCCGGCTCTCCTCCACTCAGGATGAACCAGCAGGAAGGAGATGTAGGCTTCGTTATATTTGACGTCCGGCACCATGAAGCCAAACCCGATCACCACTTTCTTATAAAGCACCACCACGCTGAAATCTGGGTACTGCAAGCACTCGGACAGGTCCACACCTTCCATATCACACACACACACACACACACACACACACACAATCAGCAAGAGCTTTAGTAAAATGTACAGGCAGGGGTGCACATACTACCAAAAACGAGCATGTGATCTACAGCACAGAATGTTTTCCGCTGAGCTACCAAAAATCTTACCCGGCCAAAACATATCCTGACACATGGAGTTGACAGAGGGGATGTGGTTCGGTCGAACGTAGCAGTAGTCTATGGGTGATTCGGGCTCTGGAACCCAGGACGGGTCGTTCCTGTGAGGGTGTGCTCGAATCTCCGCCAGCAGGCTCATCTTCAGCGGCCTGGTCTCGTAGTCTCTCCTACATCCACAAAACAGACGTGTTAGCACCTCTATATTTAATAAACCTTATTACAGCTTTATAGAACACTTGCATAACTGTCTGTATGGTACGCCTACATGACACCAGTCGTTTCGGTGAAAAGACACTTACTGGACCGGCTCCTGAAAAGAAGTTATTTTCAGCAACCTGGGAGGCAGACGCTCACTTTGGAAATCTAATCCTGAACAATGATTTCTCATTTCTCAGGTTTTGGGGTTGTGCGTTTGTTTGTTTAGCTTTTCTGTCGCGTGTATACCTTATATAAGGTTTGAGAGTTCTAGACGTGTAAGGGCTCTTAATTTCTTGGTCCAGACATGCATCAGAGCCCATGAGTCTATGCCAGAAGGAGACGTTGGACTGGTGGAAACCCTTTTTGCTGGATGTCGTAACCTGTAAAAGAAAATAACACTTCTTATAACTGTTTGTTCACACTAGCAAGAGTTGTGTTGATTGTAGTTTGCGTTTTAATCCTTGTCATGTTAGCTTACACAAAGGTGTGTGTTACCTGAAAGCGGTCGAGAATTCGCAGATCCTGGCTGTTCATCCTGTACTTGCCCATCTCGCTGACCGTGGAGACCTGCGCTCCGTACACACCCCCGACCAAGCTGAGGGTGGCACTGACAGCCTGGTCGACATCCAACAGGGGGAGCCCTCGCTCGCGCTTAGCCTGTCGAACCAGGAGTTTGCGGCGCAGCCGGTTGGCCTGCGGCGTGACAGCCAGCGCTTGGGGACATGCTTCCAGCCTGCGCAGCAGCATACGCTCTTCATACAGGCTGAGAGGTGTGTAGCGGGGTGTGGGATCTGGTCCGACTTCACCTTTGTCCTTCCTGCGCTCGCTTTTCTCCTTCCTGCCTTCGTCTCTGCCGTCCTCTGGGTCGTCCTCGCTCTCTGGCTCCTGTTTAATGAGCTCCTGCTTTTTGCGTGCAAACACCGTGACAGGGCCCCGGGGTGGAGGAGCATACTCAATTCCTGGGTCGATTGCACTGTCTGCGTCCAGCTCTTCGTCGTCTAGGGGCAGGGTGAAATGTAAAAATGTTAGCAGCTGAAATTCAGATTACAAAACAATGCGAGTACCATCCATACTCACCGTGGAAGAGCGCCTGAGGGGGCATGGCGTCCGGAACGAGGTCTGCCTCCGACAGTAGGCTCGGCGTGGCAGAGTGCGAGGCAGGTGTGCCAGGAGCGGAGAAATCAGGCGAAGGTGATGGCGACGGTGACGTTCGGTCTGACGAGCTCAGTGAGGCGAAGTCCACCACCTCACCCCTCTCCAGTGTGAAAGAGCGTCCGGTCGGCCTGAGCGGCACTGACGAGGCGGCCTCTCTCTGTGCTCGCCGGATCTCCTTGGCCTCCTGTGTGCGTGAGCGCTTCTCTTTCAGGCGCATGGCGCTCTCCACTGCACTGCGCCCTCCTCGCTTCCGCAGCCCCTCCACTGTAATAGTGGGGTCTGGTGGAGGCTTTGATGCGGCTGGAATAAAATAACAGTATTACTGATGTGTAGGTCAACTGAAATGGATGGCCTTGACTTAAGAAATGTGACCAAAGTTCTACCTTTGGCCTTGAGGGATGAACCGGATGCCTTGTCTCCCTCTGGTCTGAGGGTCGGAGGTCGGTTTTGGACCAGCTTCCACCAACCGGGCTCACCAAACTCCTGTGCTCCTGAACGGAAAAATGTTGGGCTGCCTACAGACAAACAACCCGCTACTGTGCTCCACCATGTTGACGTCTTCTTCCTGCAAAAAAAAAAAAAGTGACGAACATAACAGGTAAAGAGACTTCTACCTTTAGACTTCATGGCTGATTCGCTCCCTGCAGCTGAATTGATTCAGAGTCAAATCACAACACACCGGGGTTCAAATCAAAATCTCAGCCTCCCCCCCCATGTACAAATTTAACACTTGTAACATAAACACTGATTAAAAATCCAACTGTAGGCTAAAGTCACGGATGACTGGATATAGCGTTTAGAGAGCTGTACGATCATGAATTTATGCCAAAGTTTTCACAACAAAACTTTTATAACTGAGCAACCACCAGCCTGAATACAGGCTTACATAACATTATCACCACCTGCCTAATATTGTGTTGGTCCCTCTTCTGCTGCCAAAACAGCCCTGACCCATCAAGGCATGGACTCCACTAGATCCCTGAAGGTGTGCTGTGGTATCTGGCACTTTTAAGTCCTCTAAGTTGCGAGGTGGGGCTTCCATGGACCAGACTTGTTTGTCTAGCACATCACTCAGATGCTGGATTGGATGATGCTGGATTGGATTGACACTGGACTCTGACTCCGCCGACTTGCATTCTGGTGCCATGTGTTCCCCAGGTAAGCGACGCACACGCAGCCAGCCATCCACGTGATGTAAAAGAAAACACATGCATCAGACCGGGCCACCTTCTTCCATTTGGCCGTGGTTCAGTTCTGATGCTCACATGCCCAATGTTGACGCTTTCAGCAGTGTACAGGGGTCAGCATGGGCACCCTGACTGGTCTGAACAAACGGCAATGCTCTGTGTATTCTGACACCTTTCTATCAGAACCAGCATTAACTTCAGCAATTTGAGCAACAGTAGCTCGTCTGTTGGATCGGATCACACGGGCCTGCCTTCTTTCCTTTGAGGACAAAATGTTCACTTGCTGCCTAATATATCCCACCCAATAACAGGTGCCATGATGAAGTGAATAACATGGATTATCTCCTCACCTGTCAGTGCTCATAATGTTATGGCTGATCGGTGAATGTGTGTGTGTGTGTGTGTGTGTGTGTGTGTGTGGTGTCTCTCACTGACCTGCTGCCGAGTAGAAAAGCCCAGTGTCGGCTGATGAAAGCGCAGATATCTTCCTTCCAGCGGAAGTAGCCTTGCCGGCCCGTACCCTCCAAAGAGAGGTTATACATGGCGAGCATCACCACCTACACACACACACAGTGAAAAGCTGTATGAGCTGATAATGTTATTTCACAGTCTTCTGTATTTACTTTGAATACATGATAATGACAATATTACATATAGGCATTAGTGTTTCCAATAAAGCATCCTGTTTTTTGGTCCAAAAAAGTCTCAAGAAGCCAGGTACCAGTAACTCGCTTAAAATACAGCAGTAGGATGATATCATACAAGATAAGAACCTACAAACTACCTGCTGCCACGTGAGGCGCATCCTTTCGAAGCTCTCCTTGCCGTCGTCGGAACAGTCGGAGCAGATGAACTTGAAGAAGTTGTCTCCTTTCAGGTAGCTGGGCTGCTCTCCATGAAGCTGGGCTGAAAACCCAAAGAAATGACAGAAAACAGATCATTGAGGTTGATATCAAACTCAAGAAATCAAATCAAGGCAAAAGATTATCATTTTTAAAATCTTGTTCAAAGGAATTTCATCCAAATCACGTGACTAACTGCAAATGCTCTCGAGTCTATGAGGTCCTCTCACCACCAGGGATCCACTTGCGGCACTTTTCACAGTAGAAGGCCGTGTCCTCGCTCCACGTGCCCTCAGTGTCCTCGCCTGGGTCGCTGGTCAGCGAGTCGCCGCTCTGGTCGTGCGAGAGATCCACAGACGCCTGGTCTTCCGATTCCACGATGAGCAGAGTCTCGCCTTCCACCTCGCCCTCCTCCAGTCCATCAGAAGCCGATGTGCAGAGAGCCTCCTCGTCCTGTCCCATCATGCCACGCTTCTCCAGTCCATCCATTTTTCTCTCTGTGGGAACAAAACAAACAACTTTATCACAAACATGCAGGGCATCGCAGTTCACTTTTCTTACTGTGATGCACTTGTGAAATGCACACTGAAATGCAATCACAGCCCTCAGTCATATTTGGGGGTGTGGCTATAATCAGTGATGATGAAAAGGGTAAGTAGCCCCTCATTACAGATCAGAAAGTGCATGAGGTGGATACAAGACACTATAATGCCACCTGATCAGGTTCAGGAACGTTGAGTGCTGCTGTCCGTCTCAGCGGCTTCCTGCTGCTCTCTGTACGTCACAAGCTCCCTGGTCAGACGGATCTGCTCCTCAAGGGCTCGCTGGTTCTCACGCTTCCTCTCCACACGCTCCAGGTCTCGCAGCACTCCCTCTCGAAGCCTCTGTTGGATGGAGAACAAACCAAAGTCACACTAAAGCACAAGAAAATCCGAAGAGGTCTGATTTTCTGTGTAACAGGTCTGATGTAACTCAATATGTGAGTATGAAACCTTTAGATCACGTTTGTATGAATAGTTACCTAGATGGTGTGTGGGCGTGGCTTGTGCACATCACGTGACCAGTGTATACCCTACTCCAACGGTTACATTAACGCCATAATGTGACCTGTGTATATGTTTCTGGATTTATTTATTTTGCTCAAACGGAAGCAAAAGTGTCTTCATTACAGTTCTTAGTGCTACATTTTGGTTCTTTCTGAAATGTACCATATAAAAGAGCTATTAGCTTCAAAAAAAAAAAAAAAGCACGGCTGCTACAATAACACAGCTAGCCGCCAAGCTAGCTCTGCTACATCCTTTGGTCATACCTGTCTGTCCCAATTCTGCTTTAGGTGCACTCCCGCCACGGTGCCTACAGTCAGTACCACGGATATCCCGAGAACGACTTTAGAGGCTGTAGACATCGCTAAAGGACATTACGGGACAGGAAAGCAGCTGTCCAGCACGCTCGGCTCGCTTTGATACAGCTACGACAACGCTCCAATCCCAAATGCCTGGGCGTCATATGCAGTGTGCACTACTTACAGCTTTATTGAACACAGGAGGCAGTGTGCCTACGTAGGGAGCGTGTAGCTATTTGGAAAAGAGCCTCAGTTTTATTTCTTCGCCTGCTTGTCGGATACGAGGGATGATTAGCGCCTCATGAGGGCTGGAGCAGCTGCAGAATACATATGTGAAATTAAGTTAAACTTATTAAACTACCGACGGCCTTAAATTAAAAACAGCAATAATCTAATTCTTTTAAATTATTTCCAGAATTCTACACAATACGAGTCCACGTACTACAGCATAGTGACCGGGTGACCTGATGGTGCCTTCACTAGCTCTTCGAATTTCTGTTAAGTCGTAATTACGATGTGATTAAAGTGCACGGTTAGCTAGTTGTCTAGTTTATTTCGTTTCAGAGTTATTCTTAAACCATCAAGCCAGCTAATTAGAGACTATAATCGTTGGCTTATAATCATCTAGCACTGAAACGAGGAGAAGGGTTCATTACAAGCTCGTAAACAAGTTAAAATAGTTTTCGTTTCCACTTATGCCTACGATTTGAAGTGACATTTCACGTGCAGTTTTATTTTGGGAATAAATGTATATAAACGTATTAACTGTTGTGTATTATTTTGGACAGAATAATATTGGTGCTAATGTGTGTTTTACTGTGTATTTTGTGTCATGCTACCTTCACATGCTCCTCAGATTGTTAATTTTGCCAGAATACAAAGTTCAACATGTACGACAAACATTATCTCGTTATCTAGACCAATTAGGGTTTTTTTTTTTTTTTTTTAGCTATTTAGTTTAATTTAGCTATTTTCTGTAGAACAGTTTAGAAAGAAGTATGTAATCCACACAGAAGCTTCTGAAACTTTCCTTTTTCTTGCAGTGATGAAAGGTAAGGGTCTATGGGTTTCATCCCAGATGATTCAAATCAGTGATAATGGAAGTAAATTGCACATAGAAGAGAAATTTAAAACTGTTCTTGTTGACATGAAACTAGAGATGAGTAGGATGTCAGAACCTTCTAGACCATCGACATAGTTTCTGAAGCCTTCATTTATAATTCCGACTGGAAAAGATGTTTTAGGTTGGGAAGATACGAATCAGAAATATGTTTCTGAATTATTATTTAATATATTGTATAACTAATAATTCTGATAACATCAGGAACAATGGAGGTTCCATCCACTGTGTGTTTGTGTAAAGTCACCAAAACTGGACAGACTGGAACGACATAGATGAATCCCAGGTCACAATTTACACCAGCATGAATCCATGACCCTAACCTTCCTTAACAGTCCAGGCAGGTGGAGGTGGTGTAAGGGTGTGGGGAATGTTTCCTTGTCATACTTTTGGCCTGTTAATATCAATCATCCATCACTTGAAAGCCACAGCATTGCTGTAAGGGATGTGCATCGCTTCATGGCCACAAGTTACCACCTTCTACTTCCGGCTGCTTCCACAAAGCAAACTCATGAACATCTCCGTGAGTTCAGGGTTCTTTAATGGCTTTCCCAGTCACCGGATCTGAGGCCAGTGGAACACCGTTGGGAGGTGGTAGAACGAGAGAATCTGAGGAACTCTGTGATGCCATCATGGATCAGCATGTGAAAGGAACGTTTCCAACATCTTGTGGAATCCAAGCCATGATGAATTGAGGCTGCTTTTGAGAGTAAAGGGAGATTCTACCCAGTATTAGTGAATATAGTATCTAATATCTCTGAATAATGTACACTAATTTTCTCTCTCTCTCTTTCCTAGGGAATAATAAATACCTTTTGGACAGAACTTCAGGACTCAGCATGGTTCTCTCCACTCCTTTTTTTTCCTAGTGTTGTGGTGAGGGAAAGACAGCTTCATTGAAGAACACAATGTTCTCAGCTGGTGTGTGTGTGTGAGGTCTTGTGAATATGCATGCTGCACACACTAAATGAGGTTGGTGACCTTTAACCCCCTGCTTGCCACAACATCTGTCTCTTCTATTTCCTTTGATGGTTTTTATGTATTAAGAGAAAAGCTTCATACCTGCACAATCGCATCTATTTATTTCTCAGGGTTATTGCTAAACATCAGACAAAAACGACAGCATCGTTTACTCCACTGTGTTTGGTTTGAACAGAAAAACAAAATGGCCGCATTTCATCTCTCACTTGCTGTTTTTTTTTTTATTACGGATAATTCATTGAACCTTTTGCTGTTCTGAAAGTGTTTTACATTTTCTGAAAAAAAAAAATTGTTCACAAGTTTAAGACTTTTTGTTCTTTCCTCAACATTTCTGTTTCAGAAGAACTCTTGCTAAGAACACATGCTAGCTCTGTAGCGATCATAAAATAACTACTGGATGAGAAAAGCCACAAAAACACAAAATGTGTGTTGTGAAAAAAAATAAAGCTGTGAAAAATCTGTACCCCAACAGCCTCTTGTATAAGAAAAAAAAAAAAAGCCTCCAGAGCTCATTAACTAGCATCACATAGACCATGCTGGTATTTATGCTAGGCTAAGCTGTAGAGTGTATAACACACACTTCCATTGTTGTGAAGTGACCTGAGTGCCTCCGAGCAGGAGTGTGAGAGTGTCAACATTGTGCGAATGTGAACTACCGGTGAGCATCTGAAGCTACAGAGCTGAGCAAATAGTCGCACTGTCTCTTTGTAAGTCGTGCAAAGGCTACGCTTCCTGCTAGTTTTTCTGTTCTGTTCTGGCCACTTTTGGTGTGTGTTTGTTTTCGGTGTGTGTGTGTGTAAGAAGATGGTTTCTGGTGAAGTACTTATACTGAAATACATGATGTTTACCTGGTAAACCTGGACGGAAATAGAAAGAGAAAGAATTTTTTCTGGTGTCAATATTGACCGTGTTGCCTAGGATTCTGTTTTTACTGATAATCTCAAGAACTAATCAAACTACACAACAGGGTTTTAGGTCAATTAAGTCGTTCATTCACGCCAAAATCACTCAATAACTCAGCCGTTCATTAGATTCGGTAATTAACTCAGTAACCCATTCATCCATCTGTACCTTCACCTCATAAAGGCTGAAATAATGAAATAATGCTGGACAGATCAAAGTAGCATTTCCACACTCCTGGACCCGGGTTCCTGTAGACTTTCGCACGTCTATGTGGGTCTCTGAAGGTCAAATGCATTTTTTTTTAGCTTCTCACACGATTAACAGGAGGATGTGACACAGCACAGAGTGTACCACGTCCTCACTTCTTCCTCAGTCATTCTCATTTATTTGCTTGACCTGAATTCACAGCTCCTTCGCTCTCACTCATAAAATGGAGCTCACCGCATGACAAATGATTAACCTGATTTACCCCGTATTTACTTTCGCCTCTTGACAAACTGTGTTTGTCTGGCGTTTAGGAAGCAAACAGACCCGTGGCACGGATGTACGGACGTAAATGCATGGGACTGAGTGTACTCAAGAAAGGGTGGGACACTGTGTTTAAATGACAGCAGGCTGCTCTTATGACCTTTGAACCTTTTGAGGACAAACAGCAGGTTAGTTACCAGAATCCTTTCACAGTCCTTTTTACAGTCCTTTCACCTTTCTGGCACATGGCTTCAATCACAAGATGAAAACTTTTTCCTTCTGCATGCTTTTCTTCTGCGCCACTGGAATCATGGGATTGAATAGTGTCCTTGCAGAGATAGGAACTCTTAGGATTTGTAGCAAAGTACTTTAACTTTTAGTTAAAAATGGTTACTGGGGCATTAATGAGCTGCTTTTTAGTTATGGCAGTGGAAGTCTGAAGTGTGTGTGTGTGTGTGTGTTTGAAGGGGGTGACTCTAGAGGAAGGCGGAGATGAAGGGGCCATCGACCCTGACCCCTAAAATGATGACGAGTCCTTAGTGCTTGCGCTCTTTCCCAAGCTCGAAAATCAATGACGCGCATGCTCTTGCAAATCAAACACTTTTACAAAAACTTTTTTTTTTCTTTTACATTTTTTTTTTTTTTTAAACCCCAAAGCCATATAAATTCAACCCGAACACATTTTCCTTTTCGCCTTAAAAAAAAAAAAAAATAAAATAAAAAACTTTTCCCAGACATTCCATCACCGTTCATTGAGCTGTGGGGAAGCCCCGCCCCTTACGCACGCTCACATTTACCGACTTGCCTCAACGTGATTCATCGAACGCGACTTGATTGACGCGGCGTTCAGCCAATGACAACACGAGTCTTCTGCTAGGGTCCGGCCCACCCTCGGGCGCCTTGCCAACTCACAGAAAGTGCCACGACTCCAGACTCAGCGGCTGTTCCGAGTCAGTGAAAAAACGTCGGACTTCGGGTAAGCTTCGCATTCATTTATCCTGCTTTTTCACAGCGATCAAAATGGAGCGTATAGGTGTTAAAAGGTGTAAAAAAAGTTCAGCTTGACTCGTGTTTAGTGTTGCTTTTCTTCAGAAATGTATTGAATCTTAGTGCTGTGCTTTTTGGGAATCTGCCTCCTGACTCCTTTTTTTTTTTTTTTTTTCCTCCCGAACTTTTAACTCCACTTTCTCAGCTTCTAAAGTTTTCTGAATTAAATAAGTCATGTAAAGTTTGAAAGTTTTTCACTTTTTCAACTTTCAGGACACTTTTCTGCAAACGTGAAAAAGGAAAGTTAAGCCGAAATGCCGAGTCTTCTTCTTCTTCGTCTTCTTCGTCTTCTTCTTCGTCTTCTTCTTCTTCAGTCCAATTGTTTTGTGCTTTTTCCTCCCTCGTGTTTTTATTTCTGGTCATTTAATTGCAGTTTAATTGTCATCCCCAGGCACTTTAGTCCAGACGGTTTGTTCAGAGGTTGCTCACATCCATTTGTACACGTTTCACTATCTAGAAATGGAAACTGTGCCCCCTTTCATCAGCTAGTAATTAGGCTGCTACTTTGGAAAGGAGTCAATAGGCAGAGGATGTGTTAGCAGATACCTAACTAACACTTCTGATGATGTGAAAATAATCTTTTCCTTCATTATTATTATTAATATCCGTTTCACAGTCTTTACAGGTAAGGTTTTAAAACCAGATTGCGCTTACACAGCACATGATCCCAGTGATGGAGTTCATTCATCCATCCATCCATCTGGTTGTTTGTTTGTTTGTTTGTTTGTTTGTTTGTTTGTTTATACAGATATGACATTCGCACTGCTACCGACTGTTATCGCCAACACAAGCTTATCAGGAATGTGGCTTTTTTTTTTTTTTTTTTTTTTTTTTTTGGGGGACTTTTAATTTGGGAAAACTTCATCCATATGGTGTACCTTTTTAAAAAAAAAAAAAATAAATAATAACAATAATTGAACTGAACCGTTTGCACACCTTTTTGTACATTTTAGCTTCACTTATGACTCAGAAGTCTCATGATCTGTGAAGAATGGTACTTAAAGGAGGGGGGGAAAAAAAGCCCAAGCCTATTTGACTGATTAAAACCAGGAAGTGATATCAGTACACCTGGATGAGCAGGAAAGTTCTGGAGCGAGGTTTCCAGGAAAAAGTCTGGTTTTTATCAGCCGTTATGTTGTCCTTGTAATTTCTTATTTTGAAAAAAAAAAAAAAAAGATTGCGAGCTCATGTTGTTACCAGACAGTGGCTTAACTGATAGAGCCCGAGCGGCAGGAAGTTTGCGGTCTGAGATTAGAGAACTTTGTTGTCGTTCTGGTTCTATACAATTATTACGTGTACGTGAGAAATATTGCTGTTCGAGGCCTTGGTGAAAACGGTGAAAAGCTGGTGTGTGTGTGACATGGCAGGCTTTGAAAACCTGCTTCATCTATGTGACACATCATCGTTTACTTCTTATGTTTACGGTTACTTGATGTAATGTTGTGGAATGTCTGTGAGACAAGTTCACTCCTGTTATCACTTACGTTACAGCATCTAACAGCTGCTCCATCCTTCAGTCTCTCCTCTCTCTCTTTTCTCTCCCTTTCTCGGTCTCTCTCTTTTTTCCTTTCTCTCTTTCTCTCTCATGACATGAATAAGGCATGTTGGAGAGAAAAAGCATAAAGCCCACAGTCTTCCGTCCCGGAGCCTGGAGACTCATTAGCCTCGGATTATGTCACACGTTCATTATCGAGTTCCGTTTTAGAAAATTTCATCAGCATCTTCCGTCTAATCAGACCGGAGAGTTTTAAGAGCGCGGTGCTATGAGGATTGGCACTGGTTCTTGCTCTCGTGCTCGCATTGCTAATTCTCAGTGCAAAAGAGAACAGTTTTACCACATGGAGTCTTTTTCCCCCTCAACCCGAGGGACGGCATTGATCCCTGGAAATCTAATGCACTTCAGCACTATGTTGTGTGATTGAATTGTTGTATAAAACACTCATCACAGTAGTGGTCCGTAACACAACTCTGACCTCACCTCAGGCAAGAAGTGAAACAAAATTCCGTTTTTATTTTTTATTTAAAACGGTGAGTTATAGCCGGCTGATATCTGCACATCTTGTCTGTCATCAGCTCTACTCGCGCCTCAGAAGACGTCTATGCCGTGTCCGTTTCTGGCAGATTAAAATGAAACCATGAAAAGGAGTTGCATAAGGTGCTGAACGGTCTGATGCTGTGTGTAAACAAACCAACACAAAACAGATATATATATTTTTTTTAAGGCAAATTAAATCACGCTGGCTGATTTGGCTTGGACAGGAAAGCGGCTCGGATATAAAGACAACTTTCACGCTCCTGACTTGGGAGAGAAAAAGCCTTGGGGGTGGGGTGTGTTTTTATTTTGTTTTTGTTTTGTTTTTTAAATGAATTTCTTTTTTATCCTTCCTGATAGCGTATCACACCTTAGAACGGCAGATTAGTTGGTTAAACAGTTTAATGAGAGTTGAATTGAAGCGTTTCCAGGATTCGTAACGCTCAGAACGTTTGCTCCATAAAGTATCAGATGGGTGTTGAAGACAAAAACTGTCCTAAAAGTGGACTGTTGAACTGTAGCTTTGACTTGGATATTAACTATAACCCATGCAAACCCAAAGGTGCTCTATAGGATTCAGATTTTCTACGCGTTTGTTGTGTCCAGAGAACATTCCCCACGCCGTTACATCACCCCCACCAGCTTGACCTGTCCACACAAGATAGGTGATGCTCTCAAACCCAAATAATGACCCTGCCATCTCTGTGTCCCGGGCTGAACTCGAGCTTTATCAGACCAGAAGACTTCCGTAGCCTTGGCTTGTGTGTAAACCACGTAGTGTGGCCAGTTGGACATAACTGGACTATTTTAAGGGGCTGAAATGAGACAGTTGTCATCGACTTGTGTCTGCTGTTTAGAGCATGTAGGAAGACATCTCCACAATGTTCACCGCACTGTGCCAGTAACTAATCTGGGCACTTATGGTCTCTTGAAATTGCCTCCATTTGAACTGCTTTTACTTATGAACTTGTTGAACTTTTTTTTTTTTTTTTTTTTTTTTTAAAAACAGGTTTTAGCCCAAATCGAAGGTCTTTCCAGCTCAGATTCGACACACATTCCAATAAACCTGGAATGCTTTTACTTGTGTTTTAAATATCTGCTATTGGAACACAGCCGTGTACCAGTACACCACCAGTGTCTACCTAATCCCAAAATAACCTTTTAAAGCCGTTTTTATTTACATTCATTCTCCGTACCCACCCTGTCGAAAGGCAGCATGTGGAACCTGTTAGCGTCCCGAGGCCAAATCCTAACGTGGCAAAAACGGAACGGGTGATAAAGCAAGCAGGTTGTAATCACACACTCAAGCTTTTAGACTAGTTCTAGTCATGTTCCTTTAAGGAAGTAAAGATAAATCTGAAAAAGGACCTTCAGTCCTCCTTATTTGGCGTTCATCATAAATGGCAGCAATTTTTGTTGGAGTTAGATTTGCCTGTGTGGAGTGTGTGTGAGAGAAGAAAGATAATGACAGTGGACATGCTAATACTTGATTAAAAGCCTTTTGAAGGTCTGAAATATTGTCTCTGCTGTTACAGCTTTGCTTTTCTTTCAGGGAGTTTGCACTTGTGTCCACTCAGCATTTCTCAGGATATTGAAGGCACCTCAGCTTGTGGATGGTGTGTGGGTGTGTGTGCGAGAGAGAGAGAGTGCATGTTTGCACAGTCCCTGTGGGTTCCCGCTCAGGCCTGAAGATATTCATAGGAATTCCAGCTTGTGCAAGCACACCACGTTCATCGATCATTAGTCAGGGGAGTCGGCATCATGCACTTCGGCTTCGCCACACTGATTGAATGGAAACTGGAGAGCAGAGTAGAGAGTGGTGCGCCACGCTCTTTGGACGGTGTTGCGTAACCTTGTCTCCAGTGGTCGAGATTTGGGAAGTTGCCATGTTTTGATGAAAAGGCCTTTGAAACTGGTAGGGAGTAAAGGAAGGAGGCTAGACTGTCTGGATCTCTGGACATTTGGTTGCCGTACCTGAGTAGATAGCTTCATAGGTTTCCTGACCATAAAAGGACACACCAAGTAAACATTTTTTAAAAATGATTATACAGATTTGATAAATACTGTTGGTCAGGACTGTTGTTGTTGTCCTGCACAATACACCTGAAAATGCAACAGCTTTTCCTGTTTCCACATTTAAATCTGTGTGCATGGATGGAGCCTAAATTTTTATAAAACATTATTAATGTCAGATTGTTATTGTCCGTCACAGTCAGTGTTCGTTTTGTTGCAGAAACGGGATCATCGGTGGAACAGGACTGAGAAAAGATGGATGTGTACGACCCTCAGACCCTCGGCATCATGGTGTTTGGTGGCTTCATGGTAGTTTCGGCTATCGGAATAGCCCTGGTCTCCACTCTTTCCATGAAAGAGACCTCTTACGAGGAAGCCCTGGCTAAGCAGCGCCGTGAATTGGCCAAGACTCAGCCCCAACGTGTGGACAAGAAGAAGAAGGCAGCAGAGAAGAAAAGCAAAGCCAAGAAGAAGGAGGAGAAGCCAAACGGGAAGCTTCCTGAACAGGAGGCACAGCACGACTCTGGCCATGAACCCGCTTCAGAAACAAGTGAACCAGAGCCTGAATCTGAACCTGAGGTCTCTGCTGCACCTGCTCCTGTACCAGTTGCCCCAGTTGTTCCAGTGATCCCAGAGCCCAAAGTTGAGGTGGCTGTGACGAAGCCTGCAGTAGCAGCAGCCCCTCCCGCTCATTCCCCAAAAGACAAGAAAAAGAGAAAGGTAGCCAAGGTTGAGCCTGCCCCTGCTAAGCCTGTAGAAATCATCCCAGAGACCATCACCAAAGAGCCAGCCCCTAAGAATGCCAAGGATTCCACCCCTAAGGACTCAGCTGCCAAGATTGCCAAGGAACCTGTTGCTAAAGTTGTAAAAGAACCAGCTGCCAAGGCCACTAAGGGTGCCAAGGAAGCAACTTCTAAAGCTGCCAAGGAACCGGTTGCCAAGGAAGCATCTCCTAAGGTTGCCAAGGAAGCATCTCCTAAGGTTGCCAAGGAACCTGTTGTTAAGGAAGCATCTACTAAGTCTGCTAAAGAAGTATCTCCTAAGGTTGCCAAGGTACCTATTGCTAAGGAAGCAGTGCCTAAGGCTGCCAAGGAAACTGTTGCTAAGGAAGCAGCTCCTAAGACTGCCAAAGAACCATCTGCCAAGGTGGCAAAGGAAACCATCACTAAAGAACAAGCCACAAAAGGAGCTAAGGAACCAAGTGCCAAGGGAACCCAGGAACCTGCCGCCAAGCAGCAGGGTGGTAAAGCTACTAAAGAACCTGCTGCTAAGGAATTGGCCACTAAATCTGCCAAGGATCCTGCTTCCAAGGAACAAGCTGCTAAGGCTGTCGTTAAAGAATCAGCTGCTAAATCTACGAAGGAATTGAATGTTAAAACTGGTAAGGAACCAACTCCAAAGGGCGTTAAGCAACCAGCTGTTGCTGTTGTGGCTGAGGTTGGCCCGGTGACGATCGTTGCGCCCAAAGCTGAGCCGCCCAAAGCTGAGCCGCCCAAACCTGAAGCCTCTTCCAAGAAGAAGTCAAAAAAGAAGGCAGAGTCAGGTAGGTGCTGCAGATTAGCACATACTAATGAGTTGAACGATGAGTAAAAACTTGTAGGTACCAGTTTTGTTTGCAACACGGACCTAATAATAGCCTCTGTCATTGAGGTATGCTTTAAATTAGCCCTCCGGAAGTGACATTCTTTCCCTTTGGAATTTGACTTGACTGTCAGAGGAATATTATAGTGTTTTTACTTTGAAACCAAACGCCAATGTTCTCTCCGCTTCTGCGCTGTTTTACCTGCAGCAGCTGCCGCAGATGTTGCAGATGTGCCACTGCTACTGCCGTTTAAAACTCTGGTCTCCACCCTGAGCAGCTCCAGTTTCAGTGACTCGGAGACGCAGAAGCTTTTGGAGATCATCAGTGACAAGGCGGGAGCCGACACCTGGCAGCTGGTACTTCCTTGTTTCCTCTTCCACACCCTGTCTCTGTATCTGTTTTTACTCATTCTCTGTCTGTGCTTCTTCACCCTGTCTTCCATCAACAGTGTGATAAGACATGTAGGCTGAAAGAAGTAGTCACTGCATGAGCACACCAGACTGAAACACTACTGCCTTGTTGCTTGGTTATTGTGATTTATAAGGACTTTTGTAGTCTAGCAATTTACCTACACTTTAATTTCCTCTTATAGATGTTTGTAAAGCTTACGTTTGTCTACTTGTTCATTGATCTTTGTTTTTTTCTTTTGCTTCTCCAGGCGTCTCAGAAGGGTGACCCCTTGGCAGCACTGAAGAAGCAGCTGGAGGAGAAAGACAAGCTCCTGTCTGCTGAGCAGGAGAACGCCACGGCTTCCAAGACACGCATACGCGAGCTCACTAAGGTTTCCGTTCTTTCCTATATGAATACCTCAGATGACACTGTAGATTGTAACACATGCACAACAGACTTGTCAGTCTAAACCCAGCCTCAGGTGCTGAATCAGGGCTCTAAATAAACATATTATTTTTATGACAGTCCTGACGGCATTCATATTCACCCTGAAACAGCAACACTGACGATAGTTATGACAAGACATGAAAGAAGCAGTCACACCCCGAGAGCACAAACCTTTCGGCTGTATTATACGTGCATAATGGCGGTTACACTGGCAGTAATGTTAACGTAATAATAGCAAGGAATATCTCTCTCTGTACTTCAGACATGCTGACAGATTAAATTGGTCCATTTGTTCTCGCGAGGTCCCACCCGTCAGCGCTAAAATTTGGTTTGTTTGTCGTGTGCCTGCAGGAGCTGAACACCGAGAAGAGCAAGACGGCTTCGGTGGAAACTCGACTGAGCTCCGAGCTGAGCGCTCGCCAGCAGGAGATCACCGCACTGAATGCCCGCATGAAGGCTTCCTACGATGAGCACACGCTCCAGACACAGAAGCTCAACAGCAAGGTCAGAGTTCAGAGACAGCAGCCGCCTCAGAGACGAATATCTATTAAGATCCAGTGTCCAGTATAGACGTCTCCATTTCTAATCACTTTGATGGATTTATTTTTGTGTGTTAGGTTTTTTTTCTGGAGCTCTTTTATCAAACGCCAGCTGTGTACATGGAAGCAGTGTAGCACAGTGTGGTGTTTATCCGTGCAGTTTCATTCATGTGTTTATGTACATCGTGCATGATTTAGATCCAGAGCCTGCAGGATCAGCTGGAGAACGGCCCCGCTGCCCAGCTGGCCCGCCTGCAGCAAGAAAACACCATCCTGAGAGACGCTCTGAACAAAGCCTCCAGCCTCGCTGAGAGCACGTACGTATAAACACACACGCACAGAAACTTAGTCACTGTCTTAATGTATATTAAACATAGCTCACAAATGTAAGATGTGGACTAAAATTTCCACCAATGTCAGAGATTTTGTATGTACGAGTAGCAACCTTTTTGTACGAGTTGTATACCTTCATATGAGAGCTCGAGTCAGAGAGTGAAGTGCTGGAGCTTGTTATTTCAGGACAAATTGCACAGCAATGTGGAAACTCGGACAAACCCCAAGTACGGTTTGGATAGAGTTAAGCCGATGCCACGCTTGGCTTTTGTATAAATCTTCTACGTCTACAGCGTGCTGTCACTTTGTATTTAAACCCATTGAGTGAAACTAGTTTAGTGGCTTGAACAAAGACTTTTTCCACACTCAAGCATACGTTTGATGCTAGCCAAGTTAAGCAACCAGCATAGCTTCATCGGTGAAATATCAGCCAAAAACTTGATGTGGTCACATTACAGGCCGTATAAAATTGCTGCAAGATAAAGAACGGGAAAAAATGGTAGGTCTCCGGCAACTTGCCAGCTTCAAGGAGTCGGCTTTAGAAGCCGCTACTCAAGTCAAGTGGTTTCTGTGTTCTGGTCAGTTAAAACACCACTTGATCTTTTGAGCTCTACTTGACATCTACTTCTCTATAGAGCGAATAGTAAGTGCTGTTTAAACGCTGTGTATTTTAACTCTTGTTGCTGTCTTGCGCATACACACACACACACACAGGCAAAACACTGAGCTGGTAAAGCTGCGGCAGGACGTGGTGCGCCTGAGTCGGGAGCTGAGCGAACGCACAGACGCCCAACACGCCGACGAGGAGCGTCGGAAAGCGCTGGAATCCAAAATGGCTGCCACCGAGGAACAGTTGGCCCAGCTCAAGGTGAACGAGTAACCTCTGACCTTTAAAGGGAGCGTTCTGGAAGAACGAGGTCTTTTGTTCTGTCTGAGATCCTCAAGATTTCAGGATTTCCAACCAAGAATCATGCTTAGCTAACTATTATAGTATTATGTGGAGAGCCCTTAACTACCCCAGGAGCCTGGAGCACACTGGTGTCCCGCTCCAACACCCTCATGCTGGAACCTGTGCCTGCTCAGGCTGTGCTGCTACCCTGAATACAAAAGAAACATTTGTGTGTTTTTACAGGCAGGGCGCGCAGAGGCTGAGCAGGCTTTGCAGCAGGCGTTGGAGAAGGTCAAGGGCGAGTTGTGTCAGGCGCAGAACAACAGCTCCACCCTGCAGGCCCAGCTGCAGCAAGCACAGCAGGACGGCAACCAGCTCAGCGGTCAGTGATCTCAATTCTATCATATGACTAGACGAAATATCTTCCTTTGAGTAATACCTCACACATCAGGACAAAATAGTGTGTAAATATATACTACTAAGCCATAAATCTATAATCGTATATATTTTTATAGGCAACTTGAGCTATTATTATTATTATTATTATTATTATTATTATTATTATTATTATTCTCTGTTTGAGACATTGAGCCATGTGTGTAATTTGGAATGAATGAATTATTCTTGTGTTCAGAGCTGCGAGAGCGTGTACGTACCACAGAGGTGGAGCTGAAGGACAGGTGTGCAGAGGTGCAGGGTTTAAAAACTCAACTCGCTCAGCTGCAGCAGGACGCAGAGGAACAAGTCCTCGTGGAAGTGCAGGCCCCGCTACAGGCTACAGCACCACAGGTATTTCCCTTGGAATTAATCACTCAAACCAAAAACTGGTGAGAGAAAACAAAACGTTTACGTGAACATGTGTTATGTGCAGGTGGAGAACTCTGAGGAACTGGAGCAGCTGAAGCACAGGTAAAGATTTAGTAGTATTATGACTACTAAGAAAGTCCCTGTAAATAAGCTGTTACTATAGAAACACATTAGAATGAGTATGTTGATGTCCCTTGCTTTCTGTGAACCTCTTGTTTTTTTCCTCTTTCTCAGTATAAAGGAGAAGGAGGACTTGGTGATATCTCTACAAGGACAACTAGAGAAGATGAAAACAAGTGCAGTGGAGGTATTGGACTTGTATAATACACACAGTGGACACTTATTTTCTAGAAAATATCAAAAGTGAGCATACAAGATGTTGGCGTATAAGGTGGACCCTTAAATTCTGTATAGAATTTATATTTATAGGATGTGCATCATATCCTAACGTATACACCGTGTGTGTGTGTTTCAGACGGAGAGCTTGGTGCAGCAGCTGCAGGGCAGACTTGCACAGCGAGAGAGCAAGGTCTCAGCGGCGGAGGAGGAGCTGAAGCAGCTGAGGGAACAGATGGAACAGCAGAAATCTACGGTAAGGTTTTGATCCTTGTTATTTCTTATTATAAGGCGTGTTTTTCAATACGTTCCACCCTGGCTAGGGTTACACGCAAAGGATTTCCGCACCTTTTTAGATGCACTCTTTATATGTATCCTAAACGGCAGTCTGTATAAAATCTGTTCACGTTGTATATGTAACCGGATCTTTAACAACTATCAAGAGCGATCAAGTCCAGTCATCCGTATTGGCTTTTTAAACCCATGACTTGAGTTAAATCTGCTTTGTGCTTCGTAATGTTAGTTTGATCTCAATAAACCCTAGTCACTAATATTAGTCCACTTTTTAATGTCACTATAGCGATCAGTGAGCGCATCCTATATATGTGTTATCGACTGCGTGTGTTTCAGACGGAGAGCTCGGTGCAGCAGCTGCAGCTCAGCCTTACAGAGCGAGAGAGACAAGTCTCAGCACTGGAGGAGGAGATGAAGCAGCTGAGGGAACAGATAAAGCAGCAGAACGAGGCGGTAAGAACACCCTCTGTTCTCCTCCTGGTGATTTTCTAAAGTATTATCCATTCAAGTGGTCTTTCTCAAGCCCCCACTGTTCTTGTGTTCACAGGCGGAGGCTGCAGAAGCAGAGCAGCCCTTTGAGAAGTAAGAATCTAGGCAGTGTGCCCTATTTATTTAAGCTGCAGTACAGAGAAATTTGTTGTTTTTGTTTGTTTGTTTTTTATTGGGGGAAAAAAAAAATCCTGTTTTTCAGCTTGGAGAAAGACGCTCGTCTGATCACTCTGGAGGAGGAGCTCCAGCAGCTGAGAGGGCAGGTGGAGCAGGCCAAGGCCGAGAGCAAGGTCAGTGTATATGAAGAACGGCGCACCTTACACACGGAGGTGACGGTGCCACAGAATGTAAGGTCATGCAATTTGAGTTCTAGTCTAAAATGATAATGTATGTCAGACTCTACTCTGAATTCAAGTTATTACATTATGCACATATTCATTTACTCCAAATGTAGTCTATCAGGCAAGAATCTAGACTCCTTATTTTTCACTGCAGTTAAATGTAATTTTGGGAAGTGCAGGAAAGAGTTAACTGTTTTTGACAATCATACAATTCGTGGCTTAGATGTGCGTGTCTTTATTAACGTGTGTTTTGTGTGTGTAGGAGCTTCAGGAGAAGAATCGTGCTGCCGCCGAGTCTCTGGCTGCAGCCAAGCGATTGAGTGAAGAGAGACTGAACCAAGTAACGAGCGCTCAGGTGTCAACACACACACACACGATCACTCAATTTCCTGATCACGTCTATGAATATAAATCCTGTAAACATTAGCACCCATGAAGGCGCCCGCTCTAACATGGCTGTGTGTACATGTGCGTAGAATGAAGTCAAACAGAAGCTCGACGCTCTCCAGGCGGAAACCAAGACCGCGCTCCAAACCCTCTTTCCTCACATCGCCATAGAAACAGAACAGGTAAAGAGATTGTCCTTACACAGGACACAATGTAGTGTTTCATAAGTGTCTGCTTTAATGATGTATCTGTGCAAGCAGCACAGTGATAGCTTGTTAACCTTGTGTGTTAACCTAAACACTTCTGCATAGAGGAGGGAACATCTGGAATCGTCAAGCATTAAATAATGTGTGTGTGTGTGTGTGTGTGTGTGTGTGTGTGTGTGTGTGTGTGTGTGTGTGTGATTGTGTGTGTGTGTGTGTGTGTGTGTGTGTGTGTGTGTGTGTGTGTGTGTGTATATAGAGTAACTGGTTGGAGGCGTTCACACTCAGAGCACAGGAGACACTCGCACACCGTCAGCAGGATGCATCTGAAGAAAAAGACTCGGCACCAACAGTAAATAAACACACAGCACTCCTTCCAATCAACATAAAGTTCCTGGACTTGTTCACATGCTGTGTGTGTGTTGTCTTACAGGACGCTTTACAGAAGTTAAAGCAAGCTGAGGAGAGACAGACAGCACTGCAGGCGCAGTGTGAGCAGTACAGAGCCACTCTCAGTGAAACGGTATGACATTCATTTGCCTAATCGTTTCCTCTCTGTGTAACGCCCAGTTACTCACTGGCTCTGGTATTGACACACAGTACTTGTGTGTGTGTGTGTGTGTGTGTGTGTGTGTGTGTGTGTGTGTGTGTGTGTGTAGGAGGGCATACTGAAGGATTTGCAGAACAGCGTGCAGGACGGAGAAGCCGCATGGAAGTCCAAGCTGTCTGAAGTCGAGGAACAGCGACAGGCGGTAAACACACACACACACACACACACACACACACACACTCACTAGGTTACACAGAACAATGTTTTCAGAAGACTACTGGCAATTTTGTCTGCTTCAACACAAATATCTCTCTCTCTCACGCACTCACTCACTCAACCCCCCCCCCCCACACACACCTTTTTATTTTATATTTTTTTATGTACACAAATTGTCGGGGGTGGGGGGGGGGTGCTATGGGATGAGGGGCTTATGTTCATTGACTTGAAGTGAGGCAGAGTCCAAGGAAAGAGGCAGCATTTAAGCAATGAGCAATGCCTGGCAGTGATGCTGACCCAGTTCTCCTTTTCTTCACAGCTAAAAGGACAGGTGATGCTGCTAGAAGCACAGCTGGAGAAACAGCTGGAGTCCATCAGCTTCAGCCAGAGCTGTGCTGACGAGGTGGAGCAGGTGAGACTCAACACTGTGGGACTGCAGCACTCGCACTCGCCACATGAGGATTTGTTTGTGTATAATAAGTCGGGTTTTTTGTTCTGTTCCAGCTAAAGACGTTGTTAACATCCGCTCAGAGTCAGCTGGAGGCGGCCCAATCGGACACTCAGAAACAGCGTGCCGAGCTCTCGGTGGTGAGTCTGTGTAGATTCTGGGGGGGGGGAAAAAGAAAAGAATTATCAGTCTAAATCCTGACACACCAATCTTAGAACAGCACCCGTACTTGTGTGAGAAGAGAGCGGTGTGGGTGTGGTCGGTGTCATAGGTGGGGCCCATGTTTGAGTCACTGCTGTGCGTTACAGGTCAGACAGCAACTGCAGGCGGTGACTGAGCATGTGCAGAGCAAAGAGGACACGCAGACCGGCCAGGTCAGGCTGGGGAAAGTAGCCGCTCAGCTGTGTGTGTTGGGATGGAGAGAAAATGTAGAACCCGTGGCTTCTGCTAATGCTAACTACCCCTTTTTAAGCTCGTGAAGGTGTTAGTCTTGCTGTGCAAAGGGCTCGTCCTGGACGAGAACTCTGGGAATAGACATGTGCCGATTATCATCTGTACCACACTGTTGTAACGAACAGTCCAAAACGCAGTAGCTTTGATAAGCAAAACTCTTTTATACCCCACCATATTTTCAGTGGAAATGCAATCAGCACATGTCTAACCTGAGTGCATGCTGGGTTGGATTCCGGACGCCGAAAGTGTTCGGCTCCTCTGGGTTCCTTGTGTCTACATGTCCGTCTAACATCTCTTCACTCAGATTCCTGTGTCTGTCCCACATTACACCTTTCTCCTGACCGTTCTGTAAGGTGTTTTGACCTTTGACCTCCCGTGGCAGGTGCAAGCACAGCTGCAGCAAGCAAACGTCCGACTGCAGACAGAGGCGAGCGCGCGCCAAGAGGTGGAGCAGAACTACGGCCAGGTAACATCCATGTCGGAAAATAACAGGCTTCCTCCTTCACATCTTTTAGACGCTGTCTCTTGTATAATGCATATAGAGACAATAGAATTTATATTAAAGCGTGCGTACACGTGTTATCTTACAGGCCCAGAAGTGTGTGGGCGACCTGGAGGCTCTGGTGGCGGAGATGAAGGCAGCAGGAGAAGGAGCCACCACCGATCTGAAGGTTCCCACAAGCACCACATGTATGATCTTTCATGGCTGACTAGTGCAGTCTCACTCAGTGTGTGTGTGTTTTAATAGGAGAGGCTGGAGAAGGAGGTGAAGCTGACCCAGGAGCTCACCGAGACCTCGGCGACACTTCAGCAGAAACTGAACAACACTCAGGAGGAGCTCACCAAAGAGAAGGAGGTGGTGAAGAGCCTGCAGGAGCAGTTACAGGAGAAAGTGCAGCAGCAGGTGCTGTTCTCTTCCCAGTGACCTCTCTCTGTTAGGCTGCCAGTTCATTGGTAACTAATCAGCAGTTAATCACACATACCTGATTCACATCTACAGCTTTCTACATCTTCCACTGATCTCATGACACACTAACGCTCGATAATTTGCATCCCAAATGACATATTATGCACAATGCACCTGCTAGTGTATGAAATTTAGCAGGTTAGGATCGTCTCAAATGGATCAATAACCTTTTTTCCCCCACTAATAAGAAATTTGAGCCATTTTACGGTCGAATACGTGGGATCCTTTAAAAGATGTAAACGTCTGCCAAAGTGTTGTCAGCCGTCTTGAAACTTTTCCCTGGTCTGGCATCAGCACCAGGAAGCCCCGCCCCTTTTCTGCTACATAAGCAAAGTGTCCAACATTCCACATTTCGCCTGAATAAGCTAATCATCCAAGTCATTGAAGTGCACTTCTTCTTCTTCACCGTGTAAACACTACACGCTATTTATGCCATAATCATAAATTATCCAATTTGTGACGCAGCTGATTGTAGTGATGCACAAACAACGTCAGCATGGACACAGTGATCTTGGCTGAACAATTATATTTTACAGTTTGTGTGTTTATTGTGCATCGACTGCGATCGTGACCGAAGCACTAGAAGGTGTTGTATGGCTTGTTTTACTGAGGGATCAAACTGAACAATAACAACAACAAAAAAGAGGTGCAGCTACCATCAACACGTCATTATACACACACGCACGCACGCGATTTTCCAGTTCTTCCCATTTAGTGAAGCCTCGCTTCAGCTTAACCTTTGTGTACGTTTTCAGAAACCCCACCCGAGTCTTTCACGTTTATCCAGGTCACACCGCCATCTGTACTTTATTTTTAACCCGCAACTGGAGAGTGGATTCACACAATAGGGGTGTGTGCGTGTGTAGGAATGATGCTGTATACAGTACCCAGATTAGTTTACTGCTATATTTACCAGCACACAGTAAGCTGAGATTTCATGTGTCGTCATCAATAGAAACATCGCTTGCTACCTTTTTTTGCCTATTAAATTGTAAGGATTTTCACTCATTGAACTAATTCTACTGTAAAGATTAGTTTTGTGGTTCTTGTATAGTTCAGACCACCGTAGTGTGTAAAAAGGTATAATTAATAATAATTAGTGGTTTTTTTTTTTTTCTTTTTTTCTTTTTTTCTCTTTGTGTGCCTGCAGGAAGGAGAGGAGCTGAAGGAAGGAACTTCTGTGTGACGTCTCGGCAGGAAGGACACAAAGCTGAACCACCAAAAATGCCTTAATTTTTCTTTTGTCTCTGTAATCGTTCGTGTACTGTATTAAGAGGAGCTCAAAGGGAGGGGAGTGACATACCCGGGGTCCAAACACAAAGTTTATCGACTGACATTTTTAGTAGAATTCTTTAACTATTTTTTCCCCCCTCCCATCCATGTCCAAGACTCTTCACATTCCTCCAACTGTCAGTGTTATACGAAGAAAGGGCAAAGTGCATGTGCGTCAGACGCACGACCCCGTGCAATCACTCGCAAAGACTGTCCTTCACGTGGGAGTGAAGAGAAGGAACATTTCGCGTTACAGCGATGCAACACAGCCCTTTACGCTGCTTGTAGTCGGCTGCTGACCAAATGTGATTAAAAAAAAAATGAAAAAAAAATAAACATTTAAGAGATCTTTTGGGTTTTTTTTTTGTGGAATGTTCTAATGATTTTTTCAGTGTGTTATTGAGTCCTTCTTTGTCTTGTTTGCTCAAGTCAGATCAGACAATCCACAACAGTTTAGGTAGATCCAGTATATAAGTGAGCAGTTTGAAGCATTTTCATTAAAAGGTGTTGCTTTGACTATAAACACAGTGCCCTAGTTCTGTACGCTTCTTTGTTCTGATTGGTCAGAAGGTGTTTAATTAAGGAGTTGATTAATACTTTCCAAATATCATCTTATAATTATAGTAACAGCTCATGCACATGACACATACAGTAGTTATTATGATGAAGTCTTCTCTAAGATGTTTATTTCACATTTTTATAGCTTTATGTCAGCTGTCATTTACATGCTCCTAATTTTATTTAAATAACTATATTTTATATTTTTTATGCTGCATATGTCCCTGAGTATATTTCTCTGCCTCGCTAATTAAACTTACTGACGTGCATTAAGACTGTCATACGGTGTTAAATAAATTACTGTTTTGTTTAATGTTTAATAGCAATAGATGCAATAACAATACGTATAATAATCATAGACAAAAATACTAAATTATATTTTATATATATATTTTATTACTTTATTGCGTTATTGTCAGGGCATGTTAGCCTAACTCGCCTTCCTTCGTACTTTTATTTTAAAACCGGAACTTTTATGTTGCCAATACCCAGCAAACCGACTCGGATACTTTTAATCCCGCCTCCTGTTCTAGGATTGGTTAATTCTCTGGAGTCTGAAACATTCCGCCAATAGGAGAGTTCATAGTATCCTATAGTAGCCAATCACAGCGAGGAGGCGCAATTTGGCAAGACACAGCCCCAATGTCAACAAGCAAGATGGCGGCGCGCATTGGAGTTTTGCGTTTAAAGACTTTGTGGCCGTGTGTAAGGAGATATTCGTCGCTGTCACACCCGCCGGTTCGGGAGGACTTTTTGGCCAAACGCGTGCGACGGACATTTGTGGATTTTTTCGAGCAGGAATATGGACATAGGGTTGTTCCATCCTCACCGGTCCGGCCCAGAGGAGACCCGAGTCTGCTGTTTGTTAACGCCGGGATGAATCAGGTCTAATACACAGATGTCAGCGTGTTCTCATATATAAATTATCATCTAGCAACAACAACCTGCTGGAGTTATTCTGCTCTAGCAGAGAGTCTGAAGTGGTTTTTCAACTATATTCTCTAGAATAACATTTAGTATTGTTGAATCTCGGTGCACTGCGTATTGAGATGTAGGTGTCTCGCATTGTGTCCTTTATTCAAAGAAATATTCGCACCCTTGTGAGCCCTTGTGTGTGTGTGTGTGTGTGTGTGTGTGTGTGTGTGTGTGTGTGTGTGTGTGTATGTATGTATATACATATAATACGTAATACATATATAATATACGTATAAGTGAAGCTCAAAAGCGTATACAAAGATACATATATATATATATATATATATATATATATATATATATATATATATATATACATACACACACACACACACACACACACACACACACACACACACACACACACACACACACACACAATGGTGCCCTCATGACAGTTTGGGGATGAACCCTTCCTGTTCCAACATGACTGCACACCAGTGCACAAAGCAAGGTCCATAAAGACACGGCTGAGCGAGTTTAGTGTGGAGGAACTTGACTGGCCTTGACAGTCCTGACCTCAACCCCATAGAACAGCTTTGGGATGAATTAGAGCGGAGACTGTGAGCCAGGCCAAAACTGGGACGTCTGCCTTTACATGCACATGAATGTAATATGGAGTTGGCCCGCCCTTTGCAGCTATAACAGCTTCAACTCTTCTGGGAAGTCTTTCCACAAGGTTTAGGAGTGTATTTATTTGAATTTTTGACTGTTCCTCTAGAAGTGCATTTGTAAGGTCAGGCACTGATGTTGGACGAGAAGGCCTGGCTCACAGTTTCTAATTCATCCCAAAGCTGTTCTATGGGGTTGAGGTCAGGACTCTGTGCAGGCCAGTCAAGTTCCTCCACACCAAACTCGCTCATCCATGTTTTTATGGAACTTGCTTTGTGCACTGGTGTGCAGTCATGTTGGAACAGGAAGGGGTCATCCCCAAACTGTTCCCACAAAGTTGGGAGCATGAAATTGTCCAAAATGTCTTGGTATGCTGAAGCATTAAGAGCTGCTTTCACTGGAGCTAAGGGGCTGAGCCCAACCCCTGAGAAACAACACCTGAATTCAATGATTTGGAGGGGTGTCCCAAAACCTTTGGCAATATAGTGTATCTCAAGACAAGAGTAATTTTCTTGTTAAAGATTCATTATTTACAGCCCAAGTGGTAACCTCCTAATATAGTAGAACAAAACCAGACTTTGTGTTTATGGGCTTTTCCATGCACACACACGTCCCATTTTCTTTCCCCACAAATGCAGATCAGTGAAAATCTTTTAAAGTTTGTCATTGTTATGGAAGATTAATTAATGTCCTGTGTTAAGTGCTTCTCTTTTTCTCTACAGTTTAAGCCCTTGTTGCTGGGCTGTGCTGACCCACGCAGTGAGATGGCCTCATACCGGCGTGTGGTGAACAGTCAGAAGTGTGTACGCGCCGGTGGAAAACACAACGATCTGGAGGACGTGGGCCGAGATGTGTACCATCACACCTTCTTCGAGATGCTGGGCAACTGGTCGTTCGGAGACTACTTCAAGGTGCATCACTGAAAGCTTTGGGCCTAATGCCAGAGCTGCTGTTACAGAAAATGACCAGTCAGATTTCTGAATTTGTTGCATTGTATTCTGTTAAGTAACTGTAGCTGTTGTGTTTAGGTAGAAGCTTGCACGATGGCCTGGCGCTTGCTAACAGAAGTGTACCGGATCCCTGCCGAGCGTCTCTACGTGTCCTATTTCTCCGGTGACGAGGCGAGCGGCCTCCCTGAGGACAAAGAGACGCAACAGATCTGGCGTAGCCTCGGGTAGGTCTACTAAACCCCATTAATGTAGCGCCTGCTGTTTTCTGTGACCCCTGTAGATGTGTGTTTTGGGGTTTGTGTGGTTTTTTTTTTATTGACTGCAGTGAGGTATTGGAGTACAGATATGATGAGGTGAGTATGCAGAGGTGCTGATGTTTACGGTTTATCAAGAAAACTCGATAGATGTTGAAGGGGAAAAGGATGTGGGGCATGATAGCTGTTCACTCAGTTATAAGTGTAGAAGAATAAAGACAAACGGTTCTCAATGTGTTGAAAGTCCTGGGTTGAACAATAGGACAGTCTTTATGATTACAGCAGCAGCTCGATGGTGCACGGGTCAGATTGTCAGATGGTTCACTGAAAAGAGTGACATGAGGATAAACTTTGATTCTGCAAGTGCAACTGTTCCTTTTTTTCTCCTCATAATAGTAGCTTTTATTCCTCCCAGCGTGCACCCGGATCGCATCCTTCCATTTGGGATGAAGGACAATTTCTGGGAGATGGGCGAGACGGGGCCGTGCGGCCCGTGCACCGAGATCCACTATGACCACGTGGGTGATCGGAATGCCGGTGCGCTTGTCAACGCGGACAGTCCGGATGTGGTGGAGATCTGGAATTTGGTGTTCATGCAGTACAACAGGCAATAACATACTGTATACTATTACTCACACTCTAACTCTCACCGTCTCTGAGAAGTAGCAGGTAGTCAAACGATGCATTAATTTGTCTGTCTGGATGTGTGTCTGTCTGTCTCTCTGTCTGTGTGTTTCTTTGTGTGTGTGTGTGTGTGTGTGTGTGTGTGTGTGTGTGTGTGTGTGTGTGTGTGTAGGGAGGGTGATGGAAGCCTGCGTCCTCTCCCCCAGTGCAGTGTGGATACTGGAATGGGACTGGAGAGACTCGTGACTGTGCTGCAAGGGAAACGGTCCAACTACGATACAGATCTGTTCACACCACTACTGTCTGCCATCCATGAGGTCTCCCTCTCTCCCTCTGTCCCTCTGTACCTCTCTCCCTCTGTCCCTCTCTCCCTCTCCGACACTAACAGTTTGCAAACGTGTGTCTCTGTATGCAGTGCAGCAAAGTCGGTGCTTATTCAGGACGGACTGGCGAGGTTGACCGAAACCGTGTGGATATGGCGTACCGCGTGGTGGCTGATCACATTCGCACGCTGTGTGTGTGCATCGCAGATGGAGTGTATCCCGGGATGAACGGGGCAGAGTAAGAACACACACACACAGACACACTTGAATATGTGCCTTGACTGACATATTACTCCCTTCACACTGATTTCATTCGTCTGCTAAGTGTTTTGTTTAATAAATAACGACACACGATAACGATACCATGAACCATTATGTCATTGTTCCTAACATCTCGTTACATCTAATGTCCGAAGTCACCACGCTCTATCCTGAAGTCTTACCCTTGTCGGACAACAAAGATACAAATCTCTGATGCTTGAGACACAAAATCTTTCAATTTCTTTCACAAAAGTGTCAATCATTTTAAAAAATAAGAGGGATCAGAGAGATCATAAAAATAGCATTTTGTGTGTTTTAGTCCACGAGCCACAATAATAACCAAATTTACACAAGTATGTCCGTGCTGCGTTGCACGTTTTCAGGCTGGTTTTGCGACGCATCCTGCGCCGAGCAGTCCGTTTCTCCACAGAAGTGTTGCAGGCTCCCGAGGGTGCGCTGGCGAGCCTGGTGCCCACCGTAGCCCACATCCTGGTGAGTCCTGATAAACAGTATCAAGCTAACAGCTTTCCGTCCAATTGGATTTGAGAACTCAAAAGCTTCGTCTCCTCCGACTTCACAGGGCGACGCTTATCCTGAGCTGCACAGGGAAACTGACAGGGTGAGCCTGAGAGAATATCCAGAGAGTTAGTCCTTCACCTGCATTGAGAGCAGGTTGGATGAATGTGTCTAAATATTTCTCTCTCTCTTCCCGCCTGTCTCTCATCAGATCGTGGAAATCATTAACATCAACGAGGCACAGTTTCTCTCCTCCCTCAAGCAGGGACGCAGAGTCATCGAAAGGACACTGAATAAGATGGACGGGGACACTGTCGAGTTTCCAGGTTTAAAACACGCACACACACTTCAGTATTTTCAGCAGGATTTTACATTTACGGTGTTTGGCAGACGCCCTTGTCTAGAGCGGCTCATTCAACTGAGCACCTGAAGGCTAAGGACCTTGCTCAAGGGCCTAAAGCTAGACACTTGATGGACCTGGGATTTAAACTCGCAACCTTCTCATCAGTTCATGCTGAAAATTAGCTGTAGCAGCTTTGCATATAATCCATTTCCTGTGTTTGCTATAATCTAGCCTTTAATTTACCACTGTGTCCTTTACTTCAGTCCTAAACTCATTTTCTCCAATCCCTCTCAAAACTCTCATGTATTTCTTAAATCTGATGTCATTCATTCCTGCTTGTCCTGACATCCTGATATCCTCTTACTCTTAATCCTTTAATCTGCAGTCTAATCCTGAAAGCCTTAGATAAGCCTTAAGCCTAAAACAAACAAGCTTGTTCATGTCTTTTATATTTCTGATTAGCGCTTGATCCTTGATCCTATTATTGGGTTCCGACATACTCCAACAATCCAACAAGAGAATGTTGGAAAATGACCACACTGCAGCACAAAAATCACACGTATGCTAAGCTGTGGAAAGCTAGGAAATAACCAGTGCCATGACCGGCTCTGTGAACCGTGTGTATTGGGTCCAGGGCAGGTTTCATCCTAATGATTTCATAAATATTTTTAGTCAGTCTCGAGGACATGGAGACCTCAGGAGGTGATGGGAGGCAACGTTTGACATGGTGCTACCACCATCATGCTTCACAGTGTGGATGTGATCTCACGGTGCCGAGTCCATTTCAGTAGAAATGTAAAAAGTGTGTGGGAGTAAATGCTCATGCAAGCCACTAGACAGCCTTGTTTACTTTGGAGATGAATATGGACAGATGGACAGAGAGGCGATCATATGAATAGGAAAGCCGGATGTAGTTTTAGTCTTTTAATTAAAAACAAAAATGATTATTATATTTCACTTTACATTTCTGGTCTTGTCTTGTTTTCCTTCTCCAGCCGCTGTGGCCTGGTCCCTGCACAGGAACCTGGGTTTCCCGCTGGACCTCATCGACCTCATGCTGGAGGAGCGCGGTATGTCCGTGGA